>JASVEL010006202.1:0-379042 GCA_032618575.1 Nicotiana noctiflora
GCCGTGATACGTTTCTTACACAAAGGAAAGTAAATAAAAATAATTTTCTATACTTAGCGACTTGGTTCAATCTCATTAACTGACCGTATGTGTATTTGACTTTGGTTAAATTCCATACTCTTTGGTGTAGTAAATATTTGGTAATTTTTTTGTACACTAGAATAGTTAAAAACTTTTTTCCTAAACTTTTACTACTTTGTTCAACTCTCAATAATGACTTTATATGTTATACAAGGAAAGTAAATACGCACGTACACTAGGGAATTTTGTAGTTAGATTGTCCACGAGCATATAATTAATTTTATGTATCAAATTGGGTACCAAAATACTTTTATAAAAGAAGCTACAATGTCACAAATTGTCAAACTACGCCATATTCCAACACCGCAATTCCAGGTTTTGTTTCGTTTATTAATATCAATATTTTTTGCTACTCTATATTTTTCAAGCACGTTTGCATGCACCAATTTTTATTATTGCATTAACAATTTATCTTTATTGTTGCATTAATATATTTATTCTTCATATTTTGGGCGTGACTAATTTTACATCTCATGTAATTTATAATTTTAATACAGGTTATTGAACAATTGTAATTCATTCATCACAGAAAATTGATTAGACATCCGATCTAAGTCTTATTACTTAAATTAGTATTATTTTTTTCTTTGTTGTATGATTAAAAAACATACAACAAACCTGTTGTCCAGGTTGTTGGGCGATGTAGTTATTTGTGACTTAGGACTAAAAACATGTACAAATGTATTAATCTGCTAATACATTTTGATTATGGTTGTAGGGCCAAGACAAAATGTTGAACGTAAATGAGATATTTTTGTAGACCCATGCCATTAACATGCCCTAGCATATCCCGCGATATCCTAGCAGGTCCTGAAAGTTTCCATGACCATGAGGACATGAAACTAGGGCCTCCACTCATAGGTAATACTTCGGTATATGATCCAGAGCAAAAAATCATACAGACCAGGCCCAAAATGAAATAAGTCGATCTGTCTAGCCTTTGAACCAAACGACACCATGTGGAGCAATAAATCTAAGCCGTTGATAAAATAATCAACGGACCTGGTAAGGCAGTCCCCTTTTAAATAAAACAACGTAGTATAAGCATTCAATCACAGCCGTCCAATGCATTTGATCAGACGGACAAGGCTGATGAGCCAATTAATTTAGAGCAAGTCACCAATAACAATGTGTACAAATCGCCGATGTTTTCTCCTAGTAAATAAACTAGCATGGAATAACAATTAGACTTAATTGTTGACCTTGGTCAGAATCGTTGTGAATTCTGACATAGCAGAGCCAAAAATCTTTACTCCTAAATCTAAAGGCAGATTTAGGAGTTAGTCGTGTAATTTCAAACATGGTTTACACCGTGAATGAATATGAGTAAACATCCTGGTTAAGGATCCTTCTTCCAACTACGATATATCGTGGTTTACATCCATTTTGTTAGTCGTAAGGTGTATTAGTTCAATGGACTTATGTGGTTGTCGTAGGCCGATGCGCCCTAGTATATGAATGAAATCATATTCATAGATACTAGGGCCATACGCATCGGCCTATAGCAACCGTATAGGCCCGTCTACTAATATGATTACCTGTGCATATACTATCAAAATTTGATTGGGAGTAATGTCATACGTTCATACTAGGACGCATCGGCCTACGACAACCAAATAAGTCCATTGGACTAATACGATTGTAGTCATAGGAGTAACTAGAATACTCATTATCATTTCTAAACATAACATGGCCTATATAGTCTAGCCAACCAATTGCTAGACTGTATATTATAGCCGATCGGGCCATGATCGATAACTTAAACAAATTCAAAAATGTAATCATACAAAAAAAATACTAATAAATAATATATCCTATTGTCTGATTATTAATCATCGTAGAATTCATAAAATGTCAATATATCATATAGACTGAACCCTATTATATAGATTGGGATAAGATGATTACTAATACGTCGTGATGGCGCCAGCGTATAAGGTAATAAATGTCCAGGTTAATGTACTCACTTCTTTGTGGTTTTTAAATATTAATCAACTAAATGTTGCAAAACAATTACTATACTCAATTTGATTATAGAATTATGGTGAATATAAGACGGCCAAGTCATACATGTTAGGTTGAATATGAATGTAGGACATTATATTATAAATGTCAGGAGTAATTGACATATTGTAGTAATTAGTTCCCTCATCAAGTAATTTCCACCGTGATTACTTGTAGTTCAATCAACACATATCCTTGCTGTATACAGTACTTTAGTGCTTCCTCAATTGCCTTTCCTTCTGTTGTTGTATTTGATCCTTTTGGTATTTCCTTGCCATGTGCATATAGAACATCCACTAGATCATCTCTAACAACAAAGCCAAATGAGCTTCTTCCTGGATTCCCTCTTGCAGTCCCATATGTATTTACCTTGACCCATCCTTGTTCTGGTAATTCCCACATAACTTCTGTAAATTTAAGCTTAGGAGTATATAGTTCCATCATCCTAATCATGTCAGGCCATCTGTGGGGAACTTTCTTAAGATCAATGTTTAAAATTCTCTAAAACAGGGGTTTGAGTCATAACAATTGAGAGCCCCTTCGGGCTCAGTATATGCATAGGTAATCACATAAATTTGCCATCTGTGGGGACTAATACCAAATCTATAAACCTATATGGTTGCTATAGTCCGATCCAGCAACAACAAAGAAACTTGTAACTGCGAAAGATTACCTATGTCGTAGCCATATGCTTAGTTCACAGGCCTTGAATGAAACTTGTGTTAGGTGTTTGCCATAATTTTCTTATCATATTTGATTTTCCTATCTCTTGAAGGAAAGGGACAATATAATTACCTAAGTTGGGTTTTCCTTTTTGTAAAAGGAAATTAGAAATTCTTTCATATTTGGCTAGTCCCTTTTCTTGTAGGAAAACGTTTGGACTTCTATAAATTGAGGATCCTTCCTTCTCATTCAGTATCATTCACAATGTAGCTATAGGGGGCTTGAGAGTAGTATTTAGGGGGAGAACTTTTCGGGACAAGTGTTAGTGTGTCACTTGTGTTTGCCTCTTCGTGAGGTTGTTCTCTCGATGTTTTGTACTCTCTTTTTATTATAGTGGATTGCTTATCTCCGTTGTGGATGTAGGTCAGTTGACCGAACCACGTTAAATGTTTGTCTCTCTTTTGGTAGATTTCTCTTGTGTTATTGGATTTATCGTCGTTAAAGGTTTGCTTTGCTAGCATCCGCATGACACATACCTTTTTCGGTCCTAACAAGTGGTATCAGAGCAAGGTTCAAAACAGCTTCATCTTGGCGGGTACAGTTCTAGCAGCAACATATTTGACGATAATCGTGATTTTTCTGAGAAATTTGACTGGTGTGCTACGCACGTTGAGACAAACTTTATGGCGGAGATCTGGAGATGCGACCTGTTGAAGGCTATGTGAAGAAGGGTGATCAAGTTTATTTTGTCAGAAAATTCAGGCCAAGAGGGAGAATTGTTAGGTGTTTGCCATAATTTTCATACCATATTTGGTTTTCCTATCTCTTGAAGGAAAGGGGAAATATAATTACCTAAGTTGGGTTTTCCTTTTTGTAAAAAGAAATTAGAAATTCTTCCATATTTGGCTCTATAATCGTATTAGTCCAATGGACTTATGTGGTTGTCGTAGGCCGATGCGTCCTACTACAATCGTATTACATTACTCCCAATCTGTTATGACTACAATCGTATTAGTCTAATGGACTTATGTGGTGGTTGTAGGCCGATGCGTCCTAGTATATGAATGGAATAATATTCATTCACGGTCAATTACTAACTAACAACCATGATATATAAACAGAAGGTCCTATTACTATAATTGTATTAGTCAAATGGACTTATGTGGTTGTTGTAGGCCGATGCGTCTTAGTATGAACGTATGACATTACTCCCAATACGATATATAAAGGGAAGTTCCTATGACTATAATCGTATTAATCCAATGGACTTATGTGGTTGTCGTAGGCCGATGCGTCCTACTATAATCGTATGACATTACTTTCAATCTGTTATGGTTACAATTGTATTAGTCCAATGGACTTATGTGGTTGTCGTAGGCCGATGCGTCCTAGTATAAGAATGAAATAATATTCAGAGACGGTCAATTACTTAATAATAACCACGATATATAAACGGAAATTCCTATGAATACAATCGTATTAGTCAAATGGACTTATGTGGTTATCGTAGGCCAATGCGTCCTACTACAATCGTATTACATTACTCCCAATCTATTATGTTACTAACTAACAACCAAAATATATTTTATGCATATACTAAGACGCATCGGCCTACGACAGTCACATAAGTCCATTGGACTAATACGAACAGATTGGGAGTAATGTAATACGATTGTAGTCATAGGACCTTAAGTTTATATATTGTTGTTGTATAAATACGACCACGTAAGTCCATTGGACTAATACGATTATAGTCATAGGAACTTTTGTTTATATATTGTGGTTGTTATTTAGTAATTGACCGTCTATGAATATGATTTCATTCATATACTAAGATGCATCGGCCTACGACAACCACATAAGTTCATTGGACTAATACGATTGTAGTAATAGGACCTTTCGTTTATATATCGTGGTTGTTATTTAGTAATTGACCGTCTATGAATATGATTTCTTTCATATACTAGGACGCATCAGCCTACGCCAATCACATAAGTCCATTTGACTAATACGATTGTAGTCATAACAGATTGGGAGTAATGTAATACGATGGTAGTCGTAGGACCTTCCGTTTATATATCGTGGTTGTATAAATACGACCACATAAGTCCATTGGACTAATACGATTATCGTCAGAGGAACTTCCATTTATATAGTGATTGACCATCTATGAATAATTTCCTTCAAAACTTTATGTGTAGTATTCAGTAGTAGTTCGTGAGTTGGTGACTCCACGTCTTGGGTAGAGGATTTCAGTATGATTTTCATCTTGTAATTAGTTATTTCTATTTCGATAAAGTATTCCGCATTTATTTAATTAAAATTGTGTTAAAAACAAGATAGTATGAATACAGTGGCTTGCCTAGCTACCACGAGTAGGCGCCATCACGATCCCGATGTTGGGGGAAAATTCGGGTCGTGACATAGAGCGAAAGGCTGTCTTAGGAATGTCAGCCGCCCTGATCTTCAGCTGATGGTAGCCTGACCTCAAGTCTATCTTAGAGAATACCCTCGCTCCCCGGAGCTGGTCAAACAAATCATCAATCCTCGGCAGTGGATATTTATTTTTGATAGTCACCTTGTTTAACCTGCCGGTAATCAATACACATCCGCATCGAGCCATCCTTCTTCTTTACAAATAATACAGGTGCTCCTCAGGGGGAAACACTGGGCCTGATAAAGCCCTTCTCAAGAAGGTCCTGCAATTGATCTTTCAACTCTTTTAGTTCCGGCGGGGCCATACGATAGGGTGGAATAGAAATGGGCTGAGTGCCCGACGCCAGATCAATACAGAAATCAATATCCCTGCCGGTATTTGGTCGTAAGAATTAGTTTGTTGAGTAGAATTGATGATATTAAATCAATTGTGTATAGATACGGTTGGATTGGAGCCAAATTGAAAGAAAAGACATTTCCACGGAGTGAATTGTTCATAAGCATTCGAGGTAAGTGTTTGTTCTATCCTAGCTTGAGGGAATAGGATTATGTGTTATGTGTTATGTGATCGAGTGTGGTGTATGGGCTGTGGTGACGAGCATCCATACACTCTGGCGTCTAGTATGACCGTGAGTCGTTGGAAAACGATTATTTTGAGATATATTACAAATGAATTGTTATTGTTCTCCCTTGTTGGGACTTGTTGTGAAGATAATTATTGATTGCCCTTGATGGGACGGTTTACGAATTACTGTTTCTTTCTTTGCCCTTAACTGTGATTGTTATTTGGGTGAGGAAGAGTGATAATGCACGAAGGGTGATGTCGTGCCATGTTTATTTATTTATGCACGAAGGTTAATGCCGTGCCATGTTTATTTATTGATTATGCACGAAGGATCATGCCGTGCCCTGTTATTGAACCATGTACGAAGGATCATGCCGTATTATGGAGGTGAGGATGAGAGTAAAAGCACGAAGGGTGATGCCGTGTACTTTATTTGTTTATTTGATGAGGATGAGAGTAAAAGCACGAAGGGTGATGCCGTGCAATTGCTTGCTATTCCTTGACTTGATATTACTTGTGTTTACATTACACTTTGTTTTTCCTTGTGAAATTATTAACTGTGGTTAATTGTTGAATTCTTTAAGATATTCCTTATCGTGTTAATACTTGATTATTTCTTGTTATTTTGTGGTACACATATATATATTGAATTGCACGGGTTTATGTGAGTGTCTGGTCCTAGGCTTGTCACTACTTCGCCGGGATAGGCCAGGCACTTACCAGCACATGGGGTCGGTTGTGCTGATGCTACACTTCTGTGCGTTTTTGCACAGGTCCAGGTTACGATCGGGAGCAGCAGCAGCAGTAAATCGATTGCGTGGGAGCTAATCATATTTGAGACCGAGGTAGCTTGCAGACGTCCGCAGGCCCGGCGTCTCTCTCTTTATTTATGTTATTAGCTGGAGTCTCTTTGTTCCGAGACAAACAGAATTGTGTTATATTTCTTTCGGACTTTTATGTGTAGTATTCCATAGTAGTTTGTGAGTTGGTGACTCCACGTCTTGGGTAGAGGATTTCAGTATGATTTTCACCTTGTGAATTGTTATTTCCATTTTGATAAAGCATTCCGCATTTATTTAATTAAAATTGTGTTAAAAACAGGATAGTATGAATACAGTGGCTTGCCTAGCTACCACGAGTAGGCGCCATCACGATCCCGATGTTGGACCAAAATCCGGGTCGTGACATGGAGTCTGTCCTGAATTACTTTAACTTTCTCCATCGCACCCTGAACCATCTCTATTCCCAATAATCTAGCCTCGTCCGGCTCAAACCAACCCACCGGAGATCTATATCTATAAGGCCTCATACGGCACAATCTGGATGTTGGACTGATAGTTGTTGTTATAAGCAAACTCCGGTGATCAATATAAATCTCACAAGGCAAATTGTAGAAATAATGACACCAGATTCTCAAGGCATGAACAATAGCAGCTAACTCAAGGTCGTGGACAAGGTAATTATTTTCATGTATATTCAACAGTCTGAACACGAAGGCAATCCCCCTACCATCCTGCATCAACACCGCTCCAAGGCTAACCCATGAAGCATCAAAATATACTATATAAGACCTCAAACCAGTAGGCAATATCAAAATTGGGGCCGTGGTCAAAGCTGTCTTGAGCTTTTGAAAGCTCGCCTTACACTCCTATGTCCACTAAAATAGAGCACCCTTCTAGGTCAGTCTAGTCATAAAGGTTGCAATCGATGAAAATGCCTCCGCAAAATGACGGTAGTAACCCGCCAAGCCAAGGAAATTGCTGGGGCATTGGTCAGCCCAAATGTCCTATATGGAACTCGTACTGATCATATTGAGTTCTGAAAGCAATCTTCGGGATATCTGGCTCCCGAACCTTCAGCGGATTGTAACCTGAGCATAAGTCAATCTTAGAACATACATGTGTGCCCTGAAGCTAGTCAAATAGATCATTAGTACGAGGCAAGGGATAGTGGTTATTCACTATAGCCTCATTCAACTGGCGATAATCAATACACATACGCATGGAACCATCCTTATTTTTAACAAACAAGATAGGAGCACCCCCAAGGTGATATACAAGGCCAAATAAAACCCTTCTCAAGAAAATTCCTATAACTTATCCTTCAACTTAACTGAAGGTTTCACCTCATCCTTAGTCCATAACCTTAGGAAAATACCCAAACTTCAACATTTAACATTCATTATAGGGCCTGAATTCCACATTGTCATACTGCATTAGTCTCATTTAAACATACTTCAACTTTTAATAGCGCTTAATTACTTCGAAATTATTTTCTCAAGGATGTTACATTCTCCCACACTTAGGGTCATTTGTCCTCAAAGGGACAACGTAACTTACCACTTTCTTTGCACATCTTAATGTTTCTAACTCCCAAATTTTTCAAAAATTTCAGCAGAGTCTCCCCTGTAATTGGGCCTATCCACCTGCCAGAGTAACACCAAAACATCTTATTTCATACCACAGTTTTACTCACAATGAAGCATGAAGATCTCATAATTACATACCCGAATTGACGTGTCATATTTTACACCACCTGGGCGCCCATCTCGTAAGCTAAAACTCAATGTTAACAACGAAAAAACATTTCCGAATATGAAAAGAAAATATACAAGAATTGTCAAATAAGCCTAGCAGTCATGCCTCTCATTTAAAAGATAGTACAAAATTTTAAATTTCATAAAATTATAATTTTAAACACAAAACTTTTCACCGCGAGGACGTTGTCCTTATATAACATCCACCGCAGCTTTTAGCTCGATTTAAAGCATTTCACATCATATAATTGTTCGAGGATATCACCCTCAACTCTGAATCACAAGTATTTGCACATTGCACCAACTAAAAATTTTCATTTCCTTTCTTTCTCTTTTCAATAGTTTCCATCAAAGAGAATCGCAACATATAATGAACCCTCATACCGATAGAGCGTATAATTGACAATTGAAATTAACTATCCTGAAATTACATCAAAACCCACTATAGTAAGTAATAGAAAGTCACTTTTAGCCTCATACATATTTTTAGTGACCTACACATAATGATAGGGATAGCTATCTCCATATAATATCCCAACGTGAGTATTCATATGAGTAGATCTCAAGATTACGAAGCTCACTCATGAGTGGAGCATATCAAAAGGACTCGCCTCGATTTTCAAAACCAAATCAAGTTAAGCAAAAATATCTTTTTATAACAATCAGCATTGTACATGTAATGACACCATATGGTGTAGTGGCCTCAGCCACACTATAGTGGTTGTATCAATGGGTCGGGCATCCACCTCTTAGGCACAATCTACCCATTCGTTCTCTATCTCTAACTTGTAGCGTATGTAAATTAGTAACTATAATGGAGTGTGTTGACTGTGTGTTCTGATGAAATAGATTTCTCCCAAGTCTGGGACAACTTCTCATGATGTTTCTACTATCATCACATTCATAACAACTCATCCGCAGTTCGGCCACTCATACTGAGTCCGTGCCATATAACTAGAATAACCATTTAAAGAATCACATGCTAGTGGTGCATTAAAAGATTATTATCCTATGGGAGTGCCCTGATTAACTAGAGCACAACGAGTATTCTGAAATCGTTTCCACTTACTTGTTGATACTAAAATATAGAATTATTATGGAAATAGGAACATCAAAAGTCCCAACATCATCCCATACAAATCTCAGCTCTTACGTGTATGCAAGTTTCAGAGAACGTTTGAATACCACTTAAATATATCGCAGGCCAAATCTGATATGACACATGACCCACAAGTTGATCGTTGATAATCAACTCCTTTCACTTGGTGCAAAGCCATAAGATACATCCTGATAATCCATTATACTAACCTTTATCGCTTGTACGTTATCATCATAAGACAACTCAAGACATTTGTTTGGTACATGTCCTTCTTAGGATAGTTAAACTCACTTCCCCCAGTATCTCTGTTGCTAGTTGTACCCTTCGCTAAATAGACATCTCATACAAACCATGTAGTCTTTATTACCACCAACTATCTTTAAATCTACACCCACCTCGTGACTCTACCATTACTGCGACGATTATGCAGTTAAGTAAACCTTCTCAAAACCGTATTTATCAACCGAATGTCAGAAGCTAGTGCACCCCTATGTGCACAATTGAATGGATCTCTCAACACTTTTACATTATCGATATGGATGAAACGCGGTAACAATGGTTGAGTAAATTCTTAGCTACCTTATAATCCCTCTGTAGCATCACGTATCGTCAGCTCGTACTTGATACTAAGTGCGCAATTTCAATACACGAGTGGATGCAAAAGAATATATGATATAGGCTCCAAACGGCACACGATAAGGAATGAAATGAAGTGGAATTTTCTTAACGGTTACATAGCCTCTTACAGATAAGTACAGACATCTCCATACCGATCAACGAGACTCTAATAAATCGGCATGTGTCATGTGACTCCTATAAACCTAGAGCTTTGATACCAACTTTTCACGACCTTAGTTCACCAATTGTGAACACGTCATGATGGCACCTAGTCTTCGTGACCAGGTAAGCCTAACACCTTACGGAAGTAATATCATTTACGGAAAATTTATAATCAAAATTAAATAACGGGAATAATGTATATAAATTGCCTCCTGGAACATACACTTTAACACTTAGCATTCTGAAACTATCCCAAAAACCCGAAAACCCACGGGCAACACAACCTAAGAGAGTCATAAGATATAGCTCTAATATCCAAAAATGTCTAAAACAACTGAATACATGAAATGGAATTGCTAACTACAGGATAGAGTAGAAGGAGACTCTTCGGTCTATAGACGCGGTAGATTTACCTCAAGTCTCTGAATATAGCACTTGGATCACTGATAATGGGCTCGCCCAGAAGTACCTGGATCTGCACATGAAAAACATGTGCAGGAAGGGCATGAGTACACCACAACGGTACTCAGTAAGTGCCAAGCCTAACCTCGGTTGGTTAGTAACGAGGATGGTCAGGGCCCTACTGAGGTAAAACATAATAATCAATATGATAATGAGGAGGAAATACGAGTATAATCGCAATAGAAATCCAACAAGAAAATAAGTAAAACAGTAACATAGAACAACACAATCAGTGGATAGAGGTATAAATTACAACCCGATATTTAACATCGGGGATCTCCTGGTATCTCGAAGATCACTTGGTATCCTCAATAAATCGTTCGGGATCTCTTGGTATCCCAAGGATCTCTTGGTATCCTCAATAAATATTCTGGGATATCTTGGTATCCACAATAATTATTCAGGGATCTCTTGGTATCCCGAGGATCTCTTGGTATCCTCACTAATAAATTTGGAGATCTCTTGGTATCCACAATAATAATTCGGGGATCTTTTGGTATCCCGAGGATCTCTTGGTATCCTCAATAAAGATTTTGGGATCTCTTGGGATCCACTATAATAATTCAGGGATCTCTTGGTATCCCGAGGATCTCTTGGTATCCTCAATAATAAATTCTGGAATCTCTTGGTATCCACAATATATAATCATTTCTATGTCAGGGATCTCTTGCTATCCTGCACTCTCAGTCTTAGAACATAACACGTGCAGGGGGATCTCCCGGGAATCGAACCTGTAGTCCCAAAGTAAACAAACAAGGGGGGTTACCTGAATCCCACATCCGTAGCCCTAATGTAAATGCACAACCAAAATCAGAGATATATTTAGAAATTGAAGTATAACAATACAAATAAATAATTAACTCTGCCCAACATGCTCCACGTAATTTTAATTAAGGCAAATTAAGCAAATAGGCAATTTGGATCAATTAAACATGCTTTTCTATACTAGCACATGCTATAATAGCAAGTAGAATAAAACATATACGAAAGAAACTCAGTTCAAGTAATTTAAGTAAAATTCGGGTTTTTAACAATTAGCTCAACTACACGCTCGTCACATCACGTACAAGGCATTCAATTACCACATATCATATCCTAAGGGACAAAGTCCCTCACACAAGGTTAGACAAGCCACTTACCTCAATCAAGTGCAAGTCAACCTGAAATCACGCTCTTGCCATGAGTATTCGATTCCAAATGGCTCCAATCTATTCAATTACATTGCATATTGTAACTAATAATTCAAGTAATTGATTCTACAATTAAACTCTAAGCTGATACACAAAATTTTGTAAAATGACCAGAATGCCCCTCGAGCCCTACATCTCGGAATCGGGTAAAATTTACATTTCCAAAAGCCTTGCACTCTCACGAGTCTAACCATACCAAATTTATCCAATTCCAACACCATTTGGTCCTTCAAATCTTCATTTTATATTTTTGAAAGATTCCACAATTTTCTTCCCAAATTCCATCTCAAATCACTAATTAAATGATGAATCCAATGATAGACTCATGTACTCTAACCAAATCTGAGTTAGAATCACTTTCTTGAAAAACCTTCGAAAAATCGACACAATCCGAGCTCTATAGGTCAAAATATCAAATAAAACCAAAAACCTCATATTTATGGAGTACCCCTCGAATTCCGACAGTGTTGACCGCACAAAAGTGACCGCAGTCCGCGCCCAGGGAGTGCGGCCGCACAAAAATGGCCGCGGCCGCACAGCTTTTGCTCTGCAGTGACATGCTTTAATATTTTGGCCATAACTATTGCTAATGATGTCCAAATTACTATTCTTTAGCTTTTTGGAAACTAGACACGAAAGGATACAACTTTAGTTTTTGAATCAAGTCCAAATTCTTTGTATATAAAAATATATGAGCTTCTGAAGTAGGGCCAGTGAGTAAATTTCATTGCGGTCGCGCCCCTTTTTGCGCGCTCTGCGCGATGCCTATTGCGGCCGCGCCCATTTGTGTGCGGTTCGCAAGAACTCACCACATATGCACTTCATTTTTGTGTGGTCCGCGCGGGTGAGTTCCCAAGTCTGCAACCCTTCTGACCTTCAACAACTGTGATTTTCGGCTTAAAACATCCCAGAACCTACCCGGAACTCACCCGAATTCTCAGGACTTCAAAACAATTGTACCAACACTTCCTAAAACCCTACTCAAACTTGTTTGAATCATTAAAACACTTCAAACAATATCAAATCTCTCAAATTACATCTGATTCAAGCCTAAGTTCTTCTAAAACTTCCTAAATATACTTTCGATCAAAAACCCAACCAATCAACGTCCGAATGACCGAATAATTTGCAGACATATCCAAAATCACCTAACAAAGCTACTGCAACTATCGGAATTCCGTTCCGACCTTTGGATCAAAATTTCACCTATCAACCGGGATTCGACAAATTACTAACTTTCGGCATTTCTGTCACGCCCCAAATCGAGGGACATGACCGGCGCCTGACCGGGTTGCCCCAGTCAAGCGGACCTGGGTGCCTTTCATTCCCACGCGTTAACCCCGTGTTGATTGTTTCTCATTAACCAAATATTTTACCAATAATGACTGATTTCATAATGCATAAACATAACCATGTGATTGATTCACTAACAAGTTCATAATTTATATTTACAACGCCCCATACATATACATAGGCCACAATCCCACAGCTTACATGTCTATGGAGCCTCTAGGATACAAAAAGGGAAATACAATACTTGCCGGTAACAAGGCTCCGGCTATACCTTACAAAACAAAAATGAAATCTAAACCGAGTGGCATGAACCACACAAGGCCCCGAGGAAGAAAGGGGCTCACCAAAACGAGCAGTGGAAGGAGAAGGATACTACTGCCGATGAGCTGAAGTGCCTGCTACTGATCCACCTACAATCATGACACGAATGTAGCGGCCCCGGCAAAAGGGACGTCAGTACACTTGAATTGTACTGGTATGTATGGACAAGCTTTGTCCCAAGTAAACTCAAGCCATTAAATTACATCAACAATTAATTAAGACCAGCCAACCATGTTTCCACATTTTCCTCATTTCAAATAATTCTCACACAAAGCACTTTCTATGATCAACCAATTTAACAATAACCAATCAATCACGTAAAGCACAAGTAGTCAAACAAAGGGGAAATCAGTGCCCCACAGGTTGCAAACTCTCCTGCTGTCTCCTTCCACAATTTCACATTATTGATTTTTGTATCAATTTTCAATAGCGATTTCGATCGCTTTCCATCCTTATTGCCCCTGACCACCCTTATTACCTCGGCCACCCTTATCACCCCAACCCACATCTTATTTACCCACGTTGCGGCGCGCAACACGACCCCGCCTTACAGTTGAAAACACAACAATTTCAAACAGCAGATACGGTACTACACACAATTTCAACAAGTTCAAATGAGCAACTTACACATTGGTTCATGTTCTCAATTTCTTCTCAAGCCAATATCAAAACCAAGTTACAAGTATTCCAAAATCGAAAATGCCCACATAATCATGTTCAACAATTTACCACAATTAAGGTGTTTCAAATTCCTTCCACAATAAGCCAAATATGCCATCACAATGGTTGTTCCCAATTCTTTACCAATCTCGATTACCTTTTTATCTTTCAATTCATATTTCATACCACACCACACGTAGTTCAACATCAATCAAATGCTCAACAAGGAAATCAAGAATTACGTAAAATTTCTCAATTTGACACATGCCAAAACAATTCGCACACATTTGGGCGATTTTACAAGAATCAAAATTAGCCATACATACCTGGTGATGAGTTTTCTTCCGTTAACTTCCTACTTTATGCTTACCCACGCTATCTTACTCTTGCCAACCTTGTTCTTGAAGACTCTTACTTCTACTCACTTCTTTTTACTAAAAATCAAGTTCAATAATCATGCATGAGTGTAAAAATTCTATTTTTAAAAGCTATTATATGCAAACCTCTCTTTACCCAATTAAAACTGAAAATCAAAGAAAATAATTAGGGTTTTTACCTTGAAAAGATTAGGATGTTGAATCCTTGCCCTAAGATCCCTTGGAATTAAGATGGTTGGAACAATCTTTGAAGATGAAAGATTTCTCTCTCTAAAAACCCTCCCTTCTCTCTCTAATTTTGGTAAGATGATATGATAAAATGAAGAAGAAAGGTGTTATATTAAAGAAGAGATCGGGTCAAAATGTTACAAAAATCTGGGCCGGGGTCAATTATGCGGTGCACTATGCGACCGCAAAATCAACATGCGGTCCGCATAGTGACCGCAGAATTGCCCCAATTTTTATACAGGTTCTGTTAAGGAATGCGGTCACTATGCGGACCGCATGTTGATTCTGCGGTCGCAAAGTGCACCGCAGATTTGACATACGATCGCATATTGACCGCACTTTTGACACGATTTTTGGGCAACTCACTGGAACGTTTTGCGGCAAGAATGCGGTCCGCATGTCAAGTTTGCGGTCGCATTCTTGACCGCATATTTGACATTTTTCGGAAAAATTAATTCTCTACATTTTTGAAACTTAAATCACTACCAAGGGTCCGAACCGCGGCGAGCTCCTAACACATTATTCGGACCATGACACCACAGCTACTAGGTTTTATGCACAAAATTTTTACGGGGCCTTACATCCTCCCCCCCCTTAAGATCATTCGTCCTCGAATGAGGATTTTGAAATAAATGAGTTGGTTTTGAAAGACATGATATGCAACCATCAAAATTTTGACTAACTCTTATATTTTAGAAAAATTTCGCCGGAGTTTCCTTTGTATTATGGACATATCCACCTGTCAGAGGGCCCCCGAAACACATTACCAAACAACAATATACAACTACAACACTTTTCACAACTGGTATACACTTTCTTACCTCAACGAATGCACATATTCTATCACATTGTTACAATTGCACATAAACTAGTCACTTCAATGAATTCTTACCTTATTAACCATTTTAACACACCATGTACACTTAACAAACCATTACCAATCTACACTTACTATTAGTTGTTTATTAAACACGTAAATCTTTATAAGGCTTTCATTTATCAAGAACGGTTCAAGCGACCCAAGGTAACAACACATTTAACTCGTTACAAAATGAAGGAGACTTTACTAATACTAGGAGGGAAACAACATAGGCAAGATGACAGTTACTAGGAGTAGGAGGGTCACCTAATTTCTCTAGGCTTGATCGAACAAATGGGGGTACTTTTCCTTCATCTCTTTTTCCGCTTCCCATGTGGCCTCCTCAACTTGTTGACTTCGCCACAATACTTTAACAGAGGCAACTTCCTTATTTCTCAACTTACGGACTTGCCTATCAAGAACGGCAACTGGAACTTCTTCATATGACAAATTTTCATTAACCTCTATAGCTTCGACTGGCATGATGGTGGATGGATCTCCAATCACTTTCTTCAACATGGACACATGGAATACCGGGTGCACTGATGACATCTCATGAGGCAACTCTAGCCTATAAGCAACTTGACCAATCCTTTGAATGATCCGATATGGCCCGACATACCTAGGACTCAATTTCCCTTTCTTTCCAAATCGCATGACTCCTTTCATAGGAGATACCCTCAAGAACACCCAATCATCGACTTGAAACTCCAAATCCCTTCGGCGAACGTCTGCATAGGATTTTTGATGACTCTGTGCTGTTTTCATTCTCTCCTGAATAACCTTGACCTTTTCCATAGCTTCGTACACCATATCTGGCCCTAGCAATTCCGCTTCACCTACCTCAAACCACCCGATTGGCGACCTACATCTTCTCCCATACAATGCCTCAAACGGGGCCATTTGAATGCTAGCATGATAGCTGTTATTGTAAGCAAATTCTATCAGTGGCAAGTGTTCATCCCAATTACCTTTAAAATCTAAGACACAAGCCCGCAACATATCTTCAAGCGTCCGAATGGTCCGCTCGGCCTGTCCATCGGTCTGTGGATGGAAAGCTGTGCTGAGATTCACCTGAGTTCCCAAACCTTGCTGAAACTTCTTCCAAAAGTTAGCGGTGAACTGAGCCCCGCGATCTGAGATGATAGAAAGTGGAGTGCCATGAAGCCTTACTATCTCTTTGATGTACAATCTTGCATATTGCTCCGCGGTATCAGTGGACTTGACAGGCAGGAAGTGAGCTGATTTGGTGAGTCGATCTACTATCACCCATACTGAATCGAACTTACGCTAAGTGCGAGGTAACCCCACCACGAAATCTATATTGATCATCTCCCATTTCCACCTTGGTATTTCTATAAGCTGAGTTAATCCACCGGGCCGTTGATGCTCGGCCTTCACTTGTTGACAGTTCGGACATTTAGCTACAAAGCTTGCCACATCCCTTTTCATACCATTCCACCAATAAATCTCCTTGAGATCGTGATACATTTTCGTTGAACCAGGGTGCACAGAATACCTGGAAGTATGAGCCTCTTCCATCACTCTTTCCCGAAGCTCGTCCACATCCGGAACACATAGCCTATCTTGACACCGCAATACACCATCTTCGCTGCTGAGTACAAATGCTGAGGTCTTGTCATTCATGATCGCTTCCTTCACCCGAACCAATGCTGGATCCATGAACTGTTTTTCCTTGATTTCCGCGACCAATGATGATTCTGCTCCATTATGCACCAAGATATCCCCCTCGTCCTGACGCCGAAATACGAACCCCCAAGCTGGCTAATTGGTAGACCTCTCGAGCCAGGGGTCTCCGATCCACACCCAAATGAGCCAAACTACCCATGGATTTCCGACTAAGAGCGTCAGCTACCACATTTGCCTTCCCTGGATGGTACAATATGTCCATATCATAGTCCTTGAGTAGTTCTAACCACCGCCGTTGTCTCAGATTCAGCTCTTTCTGCTTGAACAAATACTGGAGGCTCTTGTGGTCTGAAAACACATCTACATGAACCCCATAAAGATAGTGTCGCCATATTTTCAAGGCAAACACAACAGCTGCAAGCTCCAAATCATGCGTCGGATAATTCTTCTCGTGATTCTTGAGTTGTCTGGAAGCGTAAGATATGACTTTCCCGTGCTGCATCAATACACATCCCAAACCAACCCCGGAGGCATCACAATAAACCACAAATCCCTCTGTGCCTTCTGGCAAGGCCAATACTGGTGCCGAGGTCAATCTTGACTTCAATTCTTGGAAACTTTTCTCACACGCTTCGGACCACTGGAACTTAACTGCCTTTTGCGTCAGCTTTGTCAATGGGGAAGCGAGGGTTGAGAATCCCTCTACAAACCTCCGATAGTACCCTGCCAAACCCAAGAAGCTACGAATCTCTGTTGGGGTCGTGGGTCTAGGCCAATCTTTCACTGCCGCAATCTTCTGAGGATCCACCATAATTCCCTCACCTGGAAATAACATGCCCTAGAAAAGCTACGGACTCCAACCAAAACTCACATTTTGAGAACTTGGCATACAATTGATGCTGAAGAAGGGTCTGCAATGCTGCTCTGAGGTGAACGGCATGATCTTCCCTGCTCCGAGAGTAGATGAGAATATTGTCAATGAATACAATCACAAAGGAATCTAGGAATGGCTTGAAAACCCGATTCATAAGGTCCATGAAAGCTGCTGGGGCGTTGGTTAGCCCAAAAGACATAACCAAAAACTCGAAGTGACCATAACGAGTTCTGAAGGCGGTCTTAGGAATATCCTGCTCCCTGATTTTCAACTGGTGGTACCCAGACCGTAAATCAATCTTTGAGAAGAACTTCGCTCCCCGCAATTGGTCAAATAGATCATCCACTCGAGGCAAAGGATATTTATTCTTGATGGTGACTTTGTTGAGCTGCCGATAATCAATACACATTCGAAGTGACCCATCCTTCTTTCTGACAAAGAGAACCGGAGCACCTCACGGCGACACACTCGGTCGTATGAACCCTTTCTCTAATAAATCCCTCAGCTGCTCCTTTAACTCCCTTAACTCTGCTGGCGCCATTCTGTATGGTGGAATGGATATTGGCTGAGTATCCGGCATTACATCGATCCCGAAATCAATCTCCCTATCCGGCGGGATGCCTGGAAGCTCATCTGGAAACACTTCAGGAAATTCATTCACAATTGGCACGGACTCGAGGGTAGGCACATCCGAGGTGGTGTCCGTTACCCGAATCAGGTGATAGATACACCCTTTCTTAATCATCTTCGAAGCCTTAAGGTAGGAAATAAACCTACCCCTTGGCACTACACCATTTCCTCTCCATTCAATAACTGGCTCGTTAGGGAACTCGAGCCTCATAACTCTCGTTCGACAGCCAAGTTTGGCAAAGCACGAATAGAGCCAATCCATCCCCATAATTACATCAAAATCTACCATCCCAAGCTCAATAAGATCGGCCGTGGTATCACGACCACCCACCGTAACAACACAATTCCTATAGACTCGTGAGGCTGTAATAGAATCACCGATTGGAGTCGACACAGAGAACGGCTCATGAAGTTGTTCGGGTACTATCCCAAAACTTGAAGCAATGAATGGAGTAACATAAGACAAGGAGGACCCTGGATCAATAAGGGCATAGCAATCAATAGTTTGAACATACAGGATACCTGTAACAACATCTGGAGAAGCCTCAGCATTCTGGCGGTCACTCAATGCATAGAATCGGCTAGGTCCACCCCTACCCTAAGCTCCACCCTTAGCTGCACCACGCCCTGCTGCTGCTGGAGTACGCGCTGATGATGTAGCAGCTGAAGAACCGGATGACTGAGCAGATCCCCTACCTATACCCTGACGGGGTGCACGGCAGTCCCGCTGAATGTGACCTCTCACCCCGCACCCGAAGCACACTGGAAGGTCAAGGTAGCAAGTTTCTGTATGAAATCTCCCACACTTGGGGCATGTAGGTCTCCCTTGCTGCTGGGATCTCACCCCGGACGACCGGACCGACGAGACCTCCTCGCCGTCCGAACCGGATCTCGAGTAACCGCCTCGCCGACGACCGTGCACGGATGGCGGTGCACTCGCGGAGGACCGAGCATATGACCGGGATGGCCCCGATGACCCCTCCCCGGAAGTGATCTCCCCGAACGACCCATTGACCGGCCCTCGCCGCTACTTTCTCTTCTCGCACGAATCTTCAATTTCTTGGCCTCTGTGGCCTGAGCAAACCCCACAATCCTCCCATAGTTCATGTCTGAGTGCAAAGCTGCTGTGGCGGCCTCATTCACCACCAAAGGGCTAAGGCCCTGAACAAACCGTCGAACCCGGGCATCCATGGTCGACACTAAATGAGGAGCATACTTGGACAACCTTACGAACTCCATGTGATACTCCCAAACACTCATACTGCCCTGCTTGAGGACCTCGAACTCCGTGGCGCGGGCTGCCATCACCTCGGCAGGCAGGAAGTGGTCCATAAATGCATCTACGAACTCATCCCATCTGGCCGGAGGGCTCCCTTCCTCACGGGAATCCTCCCACATTTCGAACCATGAACGTGCCGCTCCCTTCCGCCTGTAAGAGGCCAACTCTACCCCCTCTATATCTGTAGCCTTCATCACTCTGAGGGTCTTGTATATCTCATCAAGGAAGTCTTGTGGGTCAGCCTCTGGATCGGTACCTGAGATTTCTAGAGGGGCCAATCGCAAAACCGATGGACTCTGGAGCCGGAAGAATCTTCCTGTCCGCTGGAGGGTGCAGGGGCATCATGGGATCTATGGTCCTGGGTGGCCACTAACTGTATTAACATATGAACGGCTCCCCTAAGATCCTCATTAGATATACGAGAACCCGAAGCGGGAACTGTATCTGAGTCAGGAACACTGGCAGGAGGAATGGTGGCATCCTCTGCCGCAGCTGGAATAGGGACACTTGGGTTTTGAACAGATGGGCCAGGCAAATTCGGGACTGGTGGGTCATTCTCTCCCACGGCATCGGGTACATGATTAACAACTGCACTTGGGTCGGCATTGGCCCTAAGGCCGAGTCTAGCCTTCTTCTTAGGTGCCATATTCTGAAAATTTGGGAACAAGGCACGAATTAGACACGGATATCTCCACATTGCACTTTACCGCACGATATAGATTAACAAAGAAGTAGGTAAATTCCTAAATGCTCGTGTAGCCCCCTACTTATATGATGTGGTCGACAACACACCTATAAGAAGGGCACTACTAGACACGGCTCCGAGACATCCTAGGACACTTTAAAAACCATAGGCTCTGATACCAAGTTTGTCACGCCCCAAATCGAGGGACATGACCGGCGCCTGACCGGGTTGCCCCAGTCAAGCGGACCTGGGTGCCTTTCATTCCCACGCGTTAACCCCGTGTTGATTGTTTCTCATTAACCAAATATTTTACCAATAATGACCGATTTCATAATGCATAAACATAACCATGTGATTGATTCACTAACAAGTTCATAATTTATATTTACAACGCCCCATACATATACATAGGCCACAATCCCACAGTTTACATGTCTATGGAGCCTCTAGGATACAAAAAGGGAAATACAATACTTGCCGGTAACAAGGCTCCGGCTATACCTTACAAAACCAAAATGAAATCTAAACCGAGTGGCATGAACCACACAAGGCCCCGAGGAAGAAAGGGGCTCACCAAAACGGGCAGTGGAAGGAGAAGGATACTACCGCCGATGAGCTGAAGTGCCTGCTACTGATCCACCTACAATCATGACACGAATGTAGCGCCCCCGGCAAAAGGGACGTCAGTACACTTGAATTGTACTGGTATGTATGGACAAGCTTTGTCCCAAGTAAACTCAAGCCATTAAATTACATCAACAATTAATTAAACCAGCTAACCATGTTTCCACATTTTCCTCATTTCAAATAATTCTCACACAAAGCACTTTCTATGATCAACCAATTTAACAATAACCAATCAATCACGTAAAGCACAAGTAGTCAAACAAAGGGGAAATCAGTGCCCCACAGGTTGCAAACTCTCCTGCTGTCTCCTTTCACAATTTCACATTATTGATTTTTGTATCAATTTTCAATAGCGATTTCGATCGCTTTCCATCCTTATTGCCCCTGACCACCCTTATTACCTCGGCCACCCTTATCACCCCAACCCACACCTTATTTCCCCACGTTGCGGCGCGCAACACGACCCCGCCTTACAGTTGAAAACACAACAATTTCAAACAGCAGATAAGGTACTACACACAATTTAAACAAGTTCAAATAAGCAACTTACACATTGGTTCATGTTCTCAATTTCTTCTCAAGCCAATATCAAAACCAAGTTACAAGTATTCCAAAATCGAAAATGCCCACATAATCATGTTCAACAATTTACCACAATTAAGGTGTTTCAAATTCCTTCCACAATAAGCCAAATATGCCATCACAATGGTTGTTCCCAATTCTTTACCAATCTCGATTACCTTTTTATCTTTCAATTCATATTTCATACCACACCACACGTAGTTCAACATCAATCAAATGCTCAACAAGGAAATCAAGAATTACGTAAAATTTCTCAATTTGACACATGCCAAAACAATTCGCACACATTTGGGCGATTTTACAATAATCAAAATTAGCCATACATACCTGGTGATGAGTTTTCTTCCGTTAACTTCCTACTTTATGCTTACCCACGCTATCTTACTCTTGCCAACCTTGTTCTTGAAGACTCTTACTTCTACTCACATCTTTTTACTAAAAATCAAGTTCAATAATCATGCATGAGTGTAAAAATTCTATCTTTAAAAGCTATTATATGCAAACCTCTCTTTACCCAATTAAAACTGAAAATCAAAGAAAATAATTAGGGTTTTTACCTTGAAAAGATTGGGATGTTGAATCCTTGCCCTAAGATCCCTTGGAATTAAGATGGTTGGAACAATCTTTGAAGATGAAAGATTTCTCTCTCTAAAAACCCTCCCTTCTCTCTCTAATTTTGGTAAGATGATATGATAAAATGAAGAAGAAAGGTGTTCTATTAAAGAAGAGATCGGGTCAAAATGTTACAAAAATCTGGGCCGGGGTCAATTATGCGGTGCACTATGCGACCGCAGAATCAACATGCGGTCCGCATAGTGACCGCAGAATTGCCCCAAATTTTACACAAGTTCTGTTAAGAAATGCGGCCAGAATGCGGTCCGCATGTTGATTCTGCGGTCGCAAAGTGCACCGCAAATTTGACATGCGATCGCATATCGACCGCACTTTTGTCACGATTTTTGGGAAACTCTCTGGAACGTTTTGCGGCAAGAATGCGGTCCGCATGTCAGGTTTGCGGTCGCATTCTTGACCGCATATTTGACATTTTTCGGAAAAATTAATTCTCTACATTTTTGAAACTTAAATCACTACCAAGGCTCCGAACCGCGGCGAGCAAGCTCGCCGCGAAGAATTCTACGCATTCCTAACACATTATTCGGACCATGACACCACAGCTACTAGGTTTTATGCACAAAATTTTTACGGGGCCTTACAATTTCTAGCCTAAATGAGCTATGGACTTCCAAAATACATTCCAAACACGCTCCCAACCCCAAAATCACCTAACGGAGCTAACGGAACCATCAAATTTCCATTCCGAAGTCGTCTTCATACTTCTCCGAATACATACCATTTTTCAACTATTAAGCTCCCATTTAGGGACTAAGTGTCCCAAAATATTCCGAATCTTAATACCGAACACCCCGGCAAACCAAAATAGCAGAATAGAACTTAGGGGAAACAATTAATTGGGGATTAGGGCGTAAACTCTAAAAATGGCCAGCCAAGTCGTTACAGTTATACTTTGAAATTTGTAACGTGTTTGCTTGTTTATTTGCTTACTTGCTATATTGCTTGATTGACTTTATTGCTTTTTTACTAACGTCATTTATTTTTTTTTAGAAGAAAAGGTGTTGTCTAGTTGACTTGCTTACATATTATTTAAATGTGTATTGTTCATATATTTTATCTTCTGCATATTTTGTATATCATTTTCCTGCATTAATAATTATAATCACCAATCATTCCGCGCTTAGCATTCTTTAATGACTCTAGAGCACCATTTAGATATTTTTCTTAAGCCTAAATGTTTCTTAGGTCCATTCCAATTTTTAGAGTCCAATTAAGATATCCTTTCATTTTCGAAAAAGGACGTTTCACCCTCAAACTCTTCAACAAACTCGGTTTGTCATGAAATTTCTCAATATTCGTGCCTTAAACTAGCCTTAAAAGTTTTCTTTATACAAACTATGAGCATCTGACTCCCTAAGCAAGATAGCATTCTCAAAAAAAAAAAACTATCGTAATCTTTTATAATATGAGAATATTTTGTCGATCTAATTTCGTAAGTTGATTTTATTTGCGTTCTTTTCTTACAAATATAGTTACATATTTTTTTAAATATCGCCACTCGTGCCTTACATAAATTTACAATTTATCCAATTCTAGCACAATCGTGCACCTCTAATTTTTGTCTCGTTGCTTCATATCTCTCAGAATTTAAATATGCGTGCCAATTCTCATATACAAGTAGGTAGGTGTCCACTTATGCACCATCTATCCAGCAATAGAAGTCCGCTATTTGGCTAATTTTCACCATCAAATTCTTTCCAACATTTTCACCTATTAAATTCAAGTTTTTGCATCGTCTTATTTCTGGTGGTCGAGATTAATCTTCACACACCCGTTAATTCTAAGTCTTGGCATGTGAGTCAAGGTACTATCCCATAAGTTTCAAAACGGTTGATATCGTATTCCGGGCCTCGATAACTTTATAACTTGCCAACGGTAAATAATAATAGAGTCATTTCATGAATTGACTCTTATATCCTAATTACGTATTTTGATTTTGAGCTTGTCGATATTCAAACAGCCAAATATTCTTTCAACGTCAAAATTATTCACCTATGGCCTCTTTGAAACACAGTCTATATAAGACTCACTCTCACTACAATAAAATTTCCATTTCCCTTCATGAAAGAGACTAGGGCAGATTCTTGGCACGCAGGACCTTCTTCCAAATGCAACCCCTACTTCTAGCTCAAATAGAAATATTTGCTTAACCATATCCCCTTTCCCAGCTCTTACTTAGGCAATCTCTACACAAGTTCCATCAACCTGCAACCCCAATCAAGGTCATGATACAGAAGAATGCTTAGTATTAAAACATAAGATTTAGAACTTAATTGATGCTAACAAACTGCGAGTGCACCTACCAGTTGGAAAAAAATATCTCAAATGCAATTAGCCACAGCACAAGCAATATACCGAGCATGGTTGGGGCGTCCGAAGAAGAAATGTCGTTTGGACTAGTTCACCTTACATTATTGGCATTATCATTTTGCAACTATCATCATATGAATAGCTATTTTTGTAATCATGCCTTGCTTTTTAATGAACTATGTTTTGACCTGATTCCCATTTAAGAGGGGATATGTAGGCAGCCTTATGGGCTCGGTGACAGCCTTGTGAGTTCGGTCTCATCATAATAAAAATTCTATTTACCCCAAAAAGCCAAAATCGAGACAGATTTTACAGAAAGATCATCATCATTTGGCAAAGCAGAAATTGAAATCTAGAGCAACATATTTGTTACAAGCACAACAGCAAATTCCAGAATGCCATGGCAATAAGTTGCAGATTCAAAGCCAAACTCTTATAGTCAATGCAAGGCAATCACTTTATTTTATACTAATGAATTTTCTTTGAGTACTGCATGGGCATATTTTAGCTATTCTTGAACAATATTATACGTTATCGCAAAGCTCAACATCAAGTTAGAAGTTGCAAGATTCATGCAAAGCATAAGATGAACCCAAGCCAGTGTAAGTCAAACTTTGAAACTTAGAGTTTTTCTTTAAGTGCAGGAATTTATTAATAGCAAAGCTTCAGTATGAAGATCCAACGATTGTTAGCATTGCACCAGGAATATTCACTACTACAAAGGCATTTCATCAAACTATTTGCATCGCACTATTTGCTATTACAAAATTATTGCACCATGCTCTTTGCATTGCACCATCAAATATGTTACTTCGAAGTAACCATGTCAAGCTCTTCACACTGCATTATACAATTATAAATCAAGCATCGCACCAAACTTATGCACCGCACCAACGCTTCAAATTGCAAATCAAGCACCATGTACCTAGGTTTGTCCACCTATTAATAGGACATGAGGTTGTCCACCTGATAATAGGACATGAGGTTGTCTGCCTGATAATAGGACATGAGGTTGTCCGCTTGATAATAAGACATGAGGTTGTCTGCCTGATAATAGGACATGTGGTAGTCCACCTGATAATAGGACATGAGGTAGTCCGCCTGATAATAGGATGTGAGGTTATCCACCTGATAATAGAACATAAGGTAGTCTGCCTGATTAATAGGACAAGAGGTAGTCCGCCTGATTAACAGGACACGAGGTCGTCCGCCTGACAAATAGGACACAAGGTTGTCCACCTAATAATAGGACATAAGGTAGTCCGCCTGATAATAGGACATAAGGTAGTCTGCCTGATAATAGGACAAGAGGTAGTCCACCTGATTAATAGGACATGAGGTCGTCCGCTTGATTAATAGGACACAATGTCGTCCACCTGATTAATAGGACATGAGGTTGTCCATCTGATAATAGGACATAAGGTAGTCCACCTGATAATAGGACATAAGGTAGTCTACCTGATAATAGGACACAAGGTAGTCCGCCTAATTAATTAGACATGAGGTCGTCCGCCTGATTAATAGACATGAGGTCATCCGCCTGATAATAGGACATTCATGCATTAATATTTATGTTTATCTGCCTTTAATTGGACATTGAGCATGCTTGCCTTTAACATGATATTTAGGCTTGTATGCCTTCAATGGGACATTTATGCATTATATTTATATTTATCTGCCTTTAGTTTGGTTTTAAGCATGTTTGCCTATTAATATGGTATTTAGGTTTGTTCACCTTTAAGAGGATATTTATGCATTAAATATTTAGGTGTATCCGTCTTTATTTGGCTTTTAAGCACGCTTGCCTTTAATATGATATTTAGACTTGTCCGCCTTCAATAGGATATTTATGCATTAAAATTTAGGCTTATCCGCCTTTAATTGAATATTTAAGCACGCTTGCCTTTATGATTATTTGGCTCGTCTGCCTTTAATAGGACACTTAAGCACATTTTCCTGTAATAATATATTTAGGCTTGTTCGCCTTTAACATGACATCTATGCATTAAATTTTTACGCTTATCCGTATTTAATTGAATCTTTTAGCAGGTTTGCCTTTAATATGATATTCAGGCTTGTCCACCTTTAACATGACACATTCACACACATTCACATGCTTTTCATTAATTTATTTCGAACAACGTCATTACTGAAATGCATCAATATCATATATCATTGCCACAACACATATATAAACCATATATTATTGTTGAAAATCATCATTGGCATAAAGCTACATTTTTATCAAATCATTTTTGGCCGACTAGGCCATATTGTATAAGCAAATGCCCAAAATATGTCTTTTTTTTTATAAAGGTTACTTTACAACACACTGCATTTTAATATCTACTCTACTAACAAATTTTCCTAGCAGGAAATATTGTACAACATGGCGATCAAGTCAAGTTATCACGAATTATATTTAAAACTCATAAGTTTTCGTTGAGTGTAGGAATTTACTAATAATAAAATTCAGCATGCAAATTCCCAAATTATTGGCACTGCTCCTTGAATATTTTTTTCTGTAAAGGCACTGCATCAAACTTTCTGGACCATTGATATTCGCTACTGCACCAAGCTTTATGCATCGCATCCCAAATATCGTTATTATAAACCTGGAGCCAGATCAAGCTTTATGTACCATATCAAGCTCTTTGCACCGCATCATATCAATCTTTATAACTACAATAAAGCACTACATATCAGGCTTGTCCACCTTCAAATAGGACATATCGGGATTATCCGTCCTCAAATAGGATATAACGGGTCCATCCGCCTTAAATAGGATATATCGGGTCTATCCGCCCTCAAATAGGATATTGAAGTTAATTCTTCCTCAAAAGGATTTTTAATTTTATTTTGACCGGAGTGGTCCTGCTTGCATAAACATTGCCAAAACATATCTTTCATAAATCATTTACAAATGCATTTATTTTCATAAGCTAAATTTTCATATGGCATTGCGATCGTGAAATATATCACCATAAAATTATTATTTTTATAAATTTGCCCAATAAATTCAATTTTTTTATGAATTGACACCTAAATATTAATTTCATAAAATTACTTTTATGGCATATTGCATCTTATTTCCTAACAAGTTTTTTTTAGCATTGTTAATCTTTATAGGAAATATAGCGCAATGTGAAACTATATCTTAGCAGTGAATTGGGGCAATTTGTTGGATAGGAATAGCGAACTCTCCAACAAAGGTCAAGGATCTACTTCGAACTCCGCTTGACTCGACTCTCCAAATTCATAATCCAAATTCTTATTTTAAATATCTTTCTTTCAATCGTTGTACCCATTGTCACTATGATTGGACACTAGGGCAACATTTGTTAGGATCTGCAACAATCGTTAAATCCTACTCTAGGGTACCATAAGTCTCGAACTACATATAGTCTGATTCTCGTGATGCCCGAGATATGTAGGCAACTCGAAATCGGCGTTCGGGCGCAATCATTTGTTTTTCATTTGTCTCATTCCAACCTTGATGGTCGGGACAAAATTGGCTACTAAGTCAATATTTTTTGCCCGAAAACTCTTACCTCGTCCCGGTCAAAGAGGGACGGCTATTGATACCCAATTTTGTCTCTCCTTTCTTCCAAACTTTTTCTTTAAGCTTCTAATATCACTAATAATATAAGAATAGTTATTTTACTATTTTTAGCACAAGCTAGACTTAATTATTATTATTTACCTAATATCACTTTTAATAGAATTATTGGTATTACTACTTTTCTATCGCCTTAGCTAATTAATAACAAACAAAGATAAAATATTCAAATGATTGTATTGTCTACTTTTGAAAAGTTGGACACAATTGTCAAAAGTTGTTGGTGAATTTCCAGGAATAACTCGTGTATATTAGAATTAGTGAAAGAAGCATCATTATTGCTTTTAGCTTATTTTGACTTCGTCAAGTGCATTTTTTTTAAACAAAGAATAGTATTCTATATATTTTTATTACGACATTTGAATGATTTAACAAGCTAGTTTTACTTTTTGGCATTGCCTTTTAAAAAGGAAGAAAGAGAACTCTACTAATGCAACACACTATTTTGACTAATATAAAGGTTACTCGTGCTCACCAAAGTCGATAGTGATTGTCTCCATTTTCCTTGCCAAGATGCGGTATGATTTTTTTTTCTCTTTTCCTAATAAAACAATCAAGTCACGTGGTGGGTAGGTAAAAACGGCTCATGTATTTTTATTTTTGTTTTTGTCTAAGATTTTAGGCATTGCCCATTAGGCCTTCAGTCCAAACGACTCATTCCTCTTTGACCAATTTTTCTTTTTCTACTACTACAAGTCTCTCCCCCATTTAATGAAACTTCCCCATCTTCATCAATGCCTAGCACACCAATTTTAACTAAAATCGTTTTCCTCTCTCGTAACCCTATATTGCAGCATGACCTCTCTCATCTGCAACAGTATTTGTTCAATAGAAAAGTTCAAAGAACTTTTGGATTTTTGATTCTCTATGACAGAGATTTTCAGTATTCAAACGAATCTTTTTGAGCCAAGACACCATCTTTTGAAGTCCTCCTAACGTTCAAATTTCAAATGGTGTACTCTAATTTGAAATCGCGCTCCATTTTCATCCGAACGAAGCCCTAATTCATCTCCTATAAATATCAATTTTGTGACAATTTTCAACAACTCTGGCTGGCCGCCTTCAACCCCCTTTTTTAGTCGTTATTTTTTTTAATACTCTTATCCTAGCTATTCTTGTCTCATATTTTAATCGCTAGAATCACACTTCAAGGATTTGTTTCGTTCAACTTCTATTGGTTTCGTTTAACCATAACCGAGGCGTTGTTATGCTTGTTTCGATTTTCTAACGGTTATTCGAGGTCGCGGATTAGAGGCCATAGTAGACCTTGACGCCACCCCGTTCACTTCCCACAAAAAGGTTAGTGACTCTTAGATCCTAGTTTTTCTTTCTCTCGGATTTGAAATATGTGTTCATTCATTTGTCGGCTTTGCCACGTTGAAACTTGATTTAATATGTCTTTGTGTATATAAAAATGATAGAAGATTATGCATTATGTCTCTGTGTTAATCAAAATAAAATAGGATGTCAATTAATTGCTCGCATGAATATATTAGTATGTTAGTTGTATTCTTCATGGTTCTTGGTATTTGTAGTTGTTTGTTCGTTGAAGATGTTACTATCTTCTCTAGGTTTAATCCACTTGAATATTTTCTAGGGTGAAGATGTCCATAATATGGCTTTAATAGATTTCCTTTCCAAAACTTAAGAAACATGATATTTAATACTTTTATTGGAACATGGGACATGGCTTGTAGTTTACCTTTATTTCAGTGACTTGAGAGAAAATATATTTATATAAGAGTCTTAATTCTTTCAAGAAGAATGTAAAAGATTATTTGTTTGGTAGTGCTAAAACATTATTCCTATAAGTGATGGTTTAGCTTAATTGCCGAAAAGAAACATGTCCTTCTTTGTTGCTTTATAAATAATAATAAAATAGGACCCTCGGATTTGGATGTTCTAATAAAAGAAAAATATATATGCATGCCAATATGGTAAGGATAGTGTAGAGTTGCTTCATTTAATGGTTTATTAAGTAAGAGCACAAATAATTATGCACACATATTCCCGTTAAGAATGTAGTTTAGAAAGGACATATGAGGTTCTGTTAGTTATCAATATCATCTTTGACTAAGACCATGCTTATAAGGATAAATTGAGGTGTTCATATGAGCATAAGAATTTTCAGGTTGTACTGCGGCTTTGTGTATCATAATGTATTAAGGAGTCAAATTTAGGATATTTCCATTTGTATTAAATATCCTAAGCTAGGCATCTATTTTGGTAAAAGCTTAAAGGATTTTGTATGTTTTAAAAAAACTATTGTCTCGACTTCCATTTTGAAAGGGAGTTTTTTCATATAAAACAATTATCAATTTTTTATTATACACACTTGTCTACTAAGTTTGTTATCTTTTTTTAAAAGAATATATAAGGCCTGCTTTGTAAAGAAAAGAGATGTGAAAGCTGGTTTTGTTTATTAAGCTAAAGTTTTAGTATGGATGATGACTAACTTATATACTAATGTGGATCATCATCAGTAATAATGCAAAAGCTTGTATGAACGCATCCTGTTATAAATCAGAAGGAATATAATAGTTTGTATTGCCTTTATATATTATTATTGTTAAGGATTATTTCCAATTCCTTATTTCTGTTTTTCTTTGCATATGCTCTTGGAGCAAATTTGGCATCTTAATGCAAGACTCCCCTATATCTGAGCATGGCATCACCATATCCTCTACTCTTATATAGATGCATTGGCTAGCAAGAAAACAAGCGAGACCATTGGATACCTAGGGCACCTTTATTTATTTTTTTATTTGTTTTCTTTGTCCTTTATGTTATCTTACTTTTGTGTGTTGATTGGCTTATTTGATCGAGTCAATATCCATTTTGGAGTTGCATGTTAAAATCTTTAGTTTATTTAACATAATTTTTGTATCAGCCAAAGATCTAAACCTAGTAAATCAAAAACGGATTCCTCTTGTAACGCCTAGCCTAACAAGTATATTTAAATTACATATTATCTTTTCCTTAAAAGTTTTAACTACAACCTAGTATGGTATTATCTTTGTTTCAAATAGAGTTGAGCACATTTGGCTCTAAAACAGATCAACCTAAAGTCTAGTCTTTAATACTTATGGGAAAAAATTTGAAATCTTTCTTTTATGTCAAACAGTTTTTTGCTATAAGTGTTAATTGGTTAACGTAACTATTCTTTCTTACGTTTTAGAAAATTTTAACAAAGTTAGTTTGCTTCGATTTCAGAACTCGAAATACGGTCTTCAACATATTTGTCTTGATTTATCACAATCAGCTTTTCTCAAACCTTTAACTTTTAAAAGCTTTTAATAGTTATCATCTTAACTAGTGAATTAACTTAAGTTTGGCCGGTTAATCGTAATTAGTGGATCATATAGGGTGCTTTAACAACCTCCCTATAGGATTAATTAGAACCCTTATCTTGAATTTTTAAGGTTAAGCAGACCATAAAAATAAAGTTAATTTTAAGCACTATTTAGCTAAAATTGATGTCCTAATTCACCATTAAAATAATTAGCTGGTGAATCTTTTATTTCATTAAACCTTCAGAATTACCAATATGTTATACTCTAGTTTGGCCCGTGTTAAAATGGGGTATAACAACCAACTTCGTAAATTTTAGTACTTTTTGAATATTTTTGATTGGGTTATGTTTCTTTGACCCATATTTATGTATTCGCTATGGTTTTGACTAGATTCGACGAACGAAGAAGTCGATACGAAAGGAAAAGGCATTGAGGTAATATTAGTCTACGACCGGTTAGAGGTGAGTAGTTGGTATATATGATAGCCTGAGGGTTTGAAACCCCGGGTTATCACATTGTGACGCTATTTAAGTGCCAAGCCTAACCTCGATGGAGTAGTGACGAGGAAGGTCAGGGCCCTACTGAGAGATAATAACATAATGATAATAACAATAATAAGCCGTTTAAATAAGAATAAGATTGAAATAACAGCAACAAAGTAAATACTGCAACCGTCTAGGAATAAGCTGACAACAAGTAACCAACACAACAATAACTCAAATCAACAAGTCCAGGGCCAATGGGAATTAAACCCACAATCCCTCTCTATATTTTCAACAACTCAGGATCTCCGGGAATTTAACCCGCAGTCTCTACATCAGTATCTCTGGGTCTCCGAGAATCGAACCCGTAGCCCTAGCAACTCCGGGAATTGAACCCGCAGTCCATACCTCAATATCTCAAGTCCTCCGGGAATCGAACCCGCAATCCGTATCTCAATATGTATCAATAAACTCCGGGTCTCCGGGAATCGAACCCGCAGCCCTTAGATCTCCGGGAATTGAACCCGCAGTCCATAACTCAATATCTCAAGTCCTCCGGGAATCGAACCCGCAATCTGTATCTCAATATACATCAGTATCTCTGGGTCTCCGAGAATCGAACCCGTAGCCCTAGCAACTCCGGGAATTGAACCCGCAGTCCATACCTCAATATCTCAAGTCCTCCGGGAATCGAACCCGCAATCCGTATCTCAATATGTATCAATAAACTCCGGGTCTCCGGGAATCGAACCCGCAGCCCTTAGATCTCCGGGAATTGAACCCGCAGTCCATAAACACTACAACTCCGGGCCTCCGGGAATCGAACCCGCAGCCCTTGGATCTCCGGGAATCGAATCCGCAGTCCACCAACACAAACAATAAAAAGGAAAGTACAAAGAAATATGATATGCATAACTACAATTTCACCAAATCCAGTATCAACAAATATCAAGAAGTTCAAGTAAAACAATTAGGCACTTAGACAGATAAATCCTATCTAACCATGCTTTTCTAATGAATATCAAGTAAATATCACGATTTAATTAGCTAAGAACATAAATATCACGAATTTAACAATTCAAGTAAGGTGGGTTCCAACATCTGCGCATGTACACGCCCGTCACCTCGCGTACAATGCATTTAAATTAACACATAATATCCTAGGGGTGAAGGTTCCCCCACGCGAGGTTAGACAAGCCACTTACCTCGACTCTGATACGAAACCGCTAAGAGACAACTCTCTTGCCACGAGTATCGGCCTCCACAAGTGTAGTATCTGAACAAAATCAATAGAAATACATCAAAATAGTCCAATTGGGCATTACCCAATCGAAACAATTCGAAATACACCAAAAACCACAAGTTGCCAACCCGACTTTCGGTACGCTTCTCGAAAAATTACGAAAGTTATATATTCGGGTTCCTTATCTCAACACGAGTCTATGCATATAAAATTTACCAAAATCGGACTCCGTTTTCCCATTCAAATCGACGATTTACAATAATTTAGGCCTAGGGCTAAAACCCCCCATTAATCTTCCATTAACAGTGAAATACACAAGGATTTCCATGATAAAATAATGTAATTAGGCCATAAAACTTACCTCTGATGAATACCCGATGAATTCTCAGAAATTTCCCGTGAGTTTCTCTCTCTAAAACTCAAAAATGGGGTTTTTGCGAATGAGCCCCGCGACTGGACTGTTCTGGACTTAAATTCACTGCCAGACATTTTTACTCTGTGCGATCGCATGAACACTGTGGCGATCGCATAGAACAAATTTTGAACCCTCGCCAAAATACTCTATGCGATCGCATAGTTCTCAATGTGATCACACTGCTCACCAAAATATACCTATGCGATCGCACACCCATCTCCGCGATCGCATAGAACAAAAGGTTGGGCCTGGGACCCCCTACTCTATACACTATGCGATCGCATAGGCCTATACGCGATCGCAGAGCATAACCATCCAACACTATGCGATTGCATCAGCCCATTGCGATCGCATAGAGCATTCGCCTGCAGCACAAACCAGCAGATAACAGCTCTTCTAAAATGCATGAATTAGCCCGATTGGACTCCCGGATTCATCCCGAGACCCCCGGGACCCCAACGAAAACAACCAACCTACTCCAAAACATGATACGAACTTGTCCCAATCATAAAAACACACCCTTAAACACGGAAATTACCAAAACAAAGCTAATTCAAGCCTAAGTTTCATCCTAAACTTCCGAAACCTATATGCTACCAAAAACCCGACAAAACGATGTCTGAATGACCTAAAATTTTGCAGACATATCCAAAATCACCTAACGAAGCTACTACAAATGTCGAAATTCCATTCCGACGCCCGTATCGAAATCTCACGTATCGATCTGATTTCCAAAAATTTCAAACTTCGGCAATTCAAGCCTAATTGAGCTACAGACCTCCAAAATACATTCTGAACGCGCTCCCAACCCCGAAATCACATAACGGAGCTAATGGAACCATCGGATCTCCGTTCCGAGGTCGTCTTAACGCTGTTCTGAATACGGACCATTTTTCAACTACAAGGCTCTCATTTAGGGACTAAGTGTACTAAAACACTCCAAATTTCCAGAACCGACCCTCCCAGCAAACCATAATAGCAGAAATGAACTTAGGGGAATAGTTAAATTAGGGATCGGAGCGTAAATTTCAAAAACGACAGGCCGGGTCGTTACATTACCGTCCCGTTTGTCCCGTTTTATGCTTCTATATGTTTCATTATGTGTGTTTATAGAATTTGAAGTAATTCAGATAGATTTCGGTTAGAAATGAGACAATAAATCTCTTTTTGAGAAGGTTAGTTTGGAAAAGTCAACCAAAGGTTAACCTATCAGTTAGAAGGCTCGGAATGGATTTCTAATGATTTGACAAGTTTCAGGGGATAATTTATGACTTAGGAGAAAAATCAGAATTGAATTTGGAGGTCCGGTGTAGAATTAGGCTTGAATTGGCTAAGGTTGGATTTTGGCAAATTTCAAATGGTAGGTGAGATTTTAATGTGAGGGCCGGAGTGGAATTTCGAGAATCGCAGTAGCTTTGTTAGATGATTCTGGATATGCGTGCAAAGTTTTAGATCATTCTGAGGTGTTTAGGTTGGGTTTTATATCAAATGCAAGTTTCGAAAGTTTTAGTTTAACTTAGGCTTGAATCCATGGTAATTCAATGATATTGATGTTTATGATCGTGTTTTTATGTTACGAGCAAGTTTGAATGAAGTAATAGAACATATCTGTGCAATTGGTTGAGGTCCCGAGGGCCTCGGGGTGTATTCGAATGGCCAACGGGGAATTTTGAGCATGTTTAATGCAGCAAATAAATTGCGGAGAATTTTACTCTATGTGATCGCATAGGTACGTCTGCGATCGCATAGAAGGTTCTGAGGGGGTGGAGATTTTGCTCTATGCGATCACGTAAAGGAGTGTGCGATCGCATAGGTAGAGAAACCTGTTTAGTACGGTCGTGAGGGGGATTGATGCGATCACGTAGTAGGAAGAAGCGGAGGTATGCGATCGCATGGAATTTTATGCGATCGCGTAAGATGATTTTTTAGGGCCGGACTTTTAGTCTATGCGATCGCAATGGGGTAGATGCGATCGCATAGAAGAGGTCGCCTGGACAGAACAGTTAAGGATTAAATTTCAGTCACAACCCACATATTATTTCCACCATTTTTACTCCGCCAAGAGAGCTTTTTGAGTGATTTGAAGAGAGTTTTCAATGGGTATTGCTTGGAGGTAAGTCTCTTGACTAGAAAATATCATTTATGGAAGAATTAACACTCAAATTCATGAAATTAGGTAGAAATTGTGAAGAACTAGGGCTTTATCCTTGAAAACGAATTTTTAGGATTTGAAAGGTCGTTTGAACTTCATTTTCGATAAACTTTATATGTACAGACTCATGGCGAGACGAGGAATTCGTTGGTATGATTTTCGGAATTTTTCGAGAAGTGGTCCCGATCTCGGGTTTTACCAATATAAGGCCCCGTAAAATTTTTGTGCTTAGAACCTAGTAGTTGTGGTGTCATGGGCCGAATAATGTGTTAGGAATGTGTAGAATTCTTTGCGGCGAGATTGCACGCCGCGGTTCGGACCCTTGGTAGTGATTTAAGCTTCAAAAATTTAAAGAATCAATTTTTCAAAAAGTGTCAATTCTGCGGTCAGGAAGGCGACCGCAGATCTGCTGTACGGACAGCATTCCTACCGCAGAGCTTAACATAATGTTTTCAAAAATGGTGTTGAAAATGCGGTCGATATGCGATCGCAGAATGGATCTGCGGACCGCAGATCTACCGCATAATTTCTCAAGATGTTTTGAGTGTCAAATCTACGATGCATTCTGCGACCGCAGATCAAGAATGCTGACCGCATTTTGGTCGCATTCCGTAACAGAACATATGCAATTTTGAGGCAATTCTACGGTCCATTCTGCGGACCGCATGTTGATTCTGCGATCGCAGATGCGACCGCAGAATTGACTCGTCCCAGATTTTTATAAATTTTTTGCCCGACCCCTTTTTTAATAAAACACTTTCAAGCTTCATTTTTCTCACACTTTCTTACCAAAACTAGACAGAGGAGAGAGGGGTTTTAGAGAGAGAAGTCTATTATCTTCAAGAATTGTTCCAAACATTTAGTCCAAAGGATCCTAGTGCAAAGATTCATCTTCCCCGGTCTTTACAAGGTAAAAACCCTAACTATTTTCTCTGATTTTCAGTTTTAAAATGGGTAAAGAAAGGTTTGCATATAATAGCTTTTGAAAATAGAATTTAACACTCATGCATTATTATTGAACTTGATTTTTAGTAAAAAAGGAAGTGAATAGACGTAAGAGTCTGCAAAAACAAGGTCGGCAAGTGTCACGATCCTAGTTCACCCTCCATGAACATGTCGTGATGGCACCTAGTCCCTACGACTAGGTAAGCCTAACAACGCGGAAGATAACCAAAATTTGCGGAAGCAAGCAAAACAAACTGAATTAGAAAAATAAAATGGTGTTTAAGGTGCCGCTTGGCACGTAGCATAACAAACTCAAAACTGACGACAATTCCCAAAACCCGAAATCTCACAAATCACAAGCTAAGAGGATACATAAGAGGCTCTAACTCAAGAATATCTATATAAGAAGAAATAATGAAACACTACACTTTTTAAGGAAAAGTAGAAAAGGGACTCCTCGGTCTCCGGATGTAGCAGATATACCTTGAAGTCTCTACCGGTATGCCTCCTTCCAAGGCTGACAGAACTGAACGAAAGTACCTGTATCTGCACACAAAAATGTGCAGCAGAGTAGTATGAGCACACCACGGTGGTGCCCAGTAAGTATCAAGACTAACCTCGATGGGGTAGTGACGAGGAACAGTCATGACACCTACTAGTCAATAAACAATATAACAGAAAAGATAGAGATGCTATGAAAATATGTAAGGACTGACCGGATAAATAAGAACACAACAATTTGCAACAAGGATAACGGACAATAAGAAAAATCAAGAATCAATAAATGATAATACAAAAATGACAGTAGAAATCACACCCCAAGTCCTAAAATCACAACATAACGAGACCAAACAAATCTCTAAGTCGCTATTCTGAAATGATCCTTACATAAAGCCTTTCCAACGTTTTCCTCAATCCTACCACAAGTCTCAGATTAGCCACAACTCATGGAAATACCCAAAATATGAAATCCAACACTTGGCATCTCGTGCCCCATCAATAACACGACAATGCTGGCAACTATCTAGTCAACTAGAGTCACTTTCACATATACAATGGATAAACGACGTCATATTTCTACCCTTAGTCAAACCAGAAGGGATTCATCTCAAATAGAAGGGTCCAGCTACGTGTATGCTTGTGCAAGTGTATCTAACAGGAATCTTGCCAACTAGTAAGTATAAGAAATGGGAACAATTAGCACCCGGCTCATTCACCCCGGATAGAAACAATAAAACTATCAGTCATATCATATTGAGTTTATAGGGAACTTCCGGGAATCAAACCCGTAGCCCGGCATAACAATAACAGAGGATCTCCCGGGAATTGAACCTGTAGTCCTTTATAATAACAACAGAGGAACTCCCGGGAATTGAAACCGTAGTCCTTCGTAATAACAACAGAGGTACTCCTGGGAATTGAACCTGTAGTTCTTCATAATCAGCCCCTGACATAGCCCTCCTTATTTCGCCAACACAGCAACACCGCCATATTTCGCCACACGTGCTTCACAATATTCTCACCTTATTTCGCCACATGCGCAACCGACATATAAATATATAACATATCCCGCCTTATTACGCCGCATGTGCAAGGACATCAATAGGAACAACAACATAGCAAAGACCTCGTGTAAATCCCCAACAACAATCGCACGGCAGAGACCTCGTGCATCATGGTACCAATAGCCACACAGTAACAATAGCTTCCCATCAAGGAAAAATCTATAGCAGAAATAATACCATCCCGGCAAGGGATTCAACAATAACTAATAAAGTCGCGGAACACCAAGGAAAAACACAATAACCTCAATGACAATCGAGGCGTAACAAACACATAACAACTACACTAATACCTCAACAGTTGGACATATAATATAATTGCACAAGGTTACATGTAAACTTACAATCAAAGAGTATTCAACAGTAAGGAAGTTAACATGAATCAAATAATTACCATTTAAGAAATATCAATTAATTATGACATATCTATCTTTCTTCCAATTAAAATCGATTAATTATATGAGATATAACATTTATGAATTTCCAATTAAAGGCGAGTAGTTAGGGTGGGCATTATGAATATAGAAGGGTACTTGTCTTAAGTTTAAACATGTAAAAGCCCACTTTACAGAAGAAATAAATAAAGAAGAGCAACAAATATCAATCAAGACATGTAGAGGTGAAACTAATAACAGGGGACTTAATCGTATCAATATTATCTTCCTACTCGGTGAATTTCACAAGTCTAAGAACCTAAAGGGGACAATTTACCACAATTAAATCCGAGCACGCACTCGTCACCTCGCATATACGGACTACAATCAACAGAGAAGACTTAAATCTTACGGGGAGGTCCCCCAAACAAGGTTAGGAAAGATACTTACCTCAATCCGGCCAATTCAATACTCAATTTAGCTTTTCCTTTACCAACTCATCAATGCTTGGCTCAATCTAGCCAAAAATAACTTGAATACATCAAACAATGCAAGAGAAAACAATTTCAATTGACAAAACTATGATTCTTACACAATTTGCAAAAAGTCAACAAAAGTCAACTCCTCGGGCCCGCACCTCGAAACCCAAAAAAATTACAAAAACTGAACACCCACTCTGCTACGAGTTCGCCCATACAAAAATTATCTAATTCTGATACCATTTGGTCATTCAAATCATCATTTTACATTTTTGAAAGATTTCATAATTTTTCCCAAATTTTCTTTTGGATTCTCATGAATTTGATGTTAAATCTAAGATATAATCATAAAATATAGTTGGAAAAGGATTAGAGACACTTACCCAATGATTTGGAGAAGTTTGGATCTTTGGAAAATTGCCTATGGAGGTTTAAGGTTTGAGAAAATTGAAAAATGGGTGAAAATCCCGTCAAAAATCTCACTTAACAGGCCTCGGATGTCACATTTGCGACCCAGGGTTCGCAATTGCGAACCCTTAGATATTGCGAACAAAACAAGGCTGGCAGAGCTCGCATTTGCGATAAAAAGTTCGCATTTTCGAACTAGGCATCGCAAATGCGATGAAATGTTCGCATTTGCGAACATACCAGAAACCAACAATTTTTCCTGACACGAAAATGAGCATAACTTCCTCATACGATGTCCAAATTCGATGATTCTTTTTCCTATGGCTCCAAACTTTTGATACGGATCTAATGGTTCAAACAAAACTAAATTTGGATATCATTTGGTTAATATGATATTATTTTTGCTTGAAGAAACGACGACAAAGTATCCAAAACAAGCGCAACATAGCCTAAACCTATCCGAAACTCACCGGAGACTCCCGGGACCCCGTCTAATCACACATACAAGTCATATAACCTAACACGGACTCGCTCAAAGCTTCAAATCATATAACACAATATCGAAACGATGAATTGAATCAAAAATCAAGCTTATGAACTTCCAAATCTTCAAATAATGAACCTCATGCCGAAACCTTATCATTTCAACTCGGAATGACGCCAAATTTTGCAGACAAGTCCAAAATGACATAACGGAGCTACAGAAACTTCCGGAATTAAATTCCAACCCTCGAAATCAAAATCTCACTATCGGACCAGAAACTTCAAAAATTCAAACTTCGGCATTTCAAGCCTAAATAAGCTACAAACCCCCAAAATTCATTCCAAACACGCTCCCAACCCCGAAATCGCCTAACATAGCTAACGGAACCATCAGATTTCCATTCCGAGGTCGTTTTCACACTGTTCCAAACACGGACCATCTTTCAACTCTTAAGCTCCCATCTAGGGACTAAATGTCCCAAAACACTCTGAATCCTAACACCGAACATCCCGGCAAACCAAAATAGGAGAAATGAACTTATGGGAACCAGTTAACGGGGGATCAGGGCATAAATTCTAAAAACGACCGGTCGGGTCGTTACATCCTCCCACACTTAAACATTCGTTCGTCCTCGAATGAGCATAAAGAACAAACCTGAAGTCTTTAATCACTGAATGCCCACTTCTAACGTACACCCGCGGGTGATCCCACGTCACCCCAATCTACTCAAGCCTGATGACACCATCTCAACTGAAATTTAACTTTTCTAGCAATACCATTAAGCCTTCAAACCAGATTCATCATCCTTCATCCATTTCCAAAAGACTTCCAAGTCCATACCCGGTACCGGTCTCACCTAGCTAATTCAACACAAGCCAACACACACAGGGTATAGCCATGCAACATGACACACCCCATATAGTCCCGCAATAACATCTCTGATAGCAATAAAATGCCTAAGGTCAAATCTGTACAGGCCATAAGCCTCATATTCAATAGGAACTCTTTTCCGTCACCCATACCACTGGTGACGATGCAACAACCGCGAAAATCACATGGCAAAACACTCGATTAACCAAATCTCAGCCCATACCAATGAGTACACCCCACAAACTGAAACTCAAGAAGCATAGAGCGAAAATGAATGAATATGAGAAACAGAACACATAAGAGAACTAACAAACAGTTAAACTAGCACAAAATTCTTCTAAAACACAATTCTATAACACATCTAACTAGAAGGAATAAAAACATATAATGGTATCACAAAATCTTATACTGGTATAACTTTCACCACGGTACACAGCCCGGTCTCAACATATCAAATCATGTGAAATCACAAGGGTCTCTCCCTCAATATTGGATCACAAGTAGGGTACACATCAACCCATCTAGAAACTCTTACTAGATCACTTCCATTTACGATTTACCCATAGACTAGCACACACACCGGTGGAGCATAAGAATCACAACTCGTAGCCAAGAATGCTCGAAAATCACATCAAGCCTACCAGAATCAGACAATTGAAAAAAAAAACAACTAGCCCAATAACTCTCGACAAGGCTAGAATAGACGATAGACACAACTATCACTCACTAAAGCTCCCAACGGGATAATCACATAGACAGAGTGAAAATCATGAAGCACTCCTATAAATGAAACAACAAATAAGGAACTCATCCTAATAAGTAGAATTGTGACGAGCTACAGATAGTGCCTTTCTATAACAACTGAAATTCGTACCTGGGTGACATTAGCTGGCGCACCAGCCTCAAGCCCACTATATGAAACACATTAATGAGTTGGGCCTCCCCATCTTGGGCACCCTCTCCATGTCTGAATACCTCGTTGCATCACATCAGTCCGAAGTCTAGGACAATCTCTCACCATGTGGCTAGTATCTCCACACTCAAAGCATCCTCTCTGCTGACGAGGCGGTGGGAACTGTGCGGTACGGGTCCTTTGAGACCCATGAACACCTGAGTCACCATGCGAAGCCTGAAGCTCGAATTGAACTGGCTGACCCGCAAAACCTCTACCATAATGTACCCTACCTCCATAATAAGGACCAGTATATCTTACCGACCTATGAGGCCTCCTTGTCTCCTCCAACTCTCCCTCCTGATCTCGTCTACTCTCTCTCTCTCATGACTTTGCCTGCCCTCTCTCTCTCTAGCATACATAGTCTCTATCCTCCTAGCAATGTTCACCACCTGCTGATATGGAATGTCCATTTCCAGCTCATGGGCCATGCTGGACCTAATGCTAGGAATAAGCCCCTCGATGAACCGGCAAACCTTCTCGCGAATAGTGGAAACCAAGGTTGAGGCATGTCTAGCCAAACTGGTGTAATGGACAGCATACTCCGAAACGATCATGGCACCCTGGCGCAAATGCTCAAACTCCACGCGCCATGCCTCTCTAAGGCTCTGAGGGACAAACTTTCTCAGAAACATATCTGAAAACTGAGTCCAGGTCAATGAAGCTGCCTCGTCTAGATTGTCTAACTCATAGGTGCGCCACCAATCATACGCGACCCCTCGAAGCTGGAAAGTAGTGAAAGAAACCCCGTTCGATCCCGAGATACCCATAGTACGAAGAATACGGTAACACTCATCAAGGAACCCCAATGCATCGTCTGATGCTAATCCACTGAATACCGGAGGGCCATACTTCTTGAACCTCTCTAGTCTCACTTGCTCCTGCTCAGAAACCACTACCATGCCCTCGGGCTGAACTGGTGCCACAGGCGCCGCAAGAATAATCTCGGGAATGTGCTCAACGTGCGCTCGCTGCTCAGGAGTGCGGGCGGCGGGAGTCTGTGCTGCTACCCCGGTCTGGGGTGTGGCTGCAACAAGGGGAAGTAATCCGACCTGAGCCAAAGCGGTGTACATACTCATGAATTGTGCCAAAGTCTCCTGAACGGCTGGTGTAGTAGTAACAGTAGGCGTGTCGGGTGCCTGGACTCTAGCTGGATCTGCTGGTGGTGTATCTGCGGCAGCTCGCGTAGGTGCCCTCGCTGCACCACATACGCGTCCTCGAACTCTACCTCGACCCCGACCTCCGGGTGCTGCTGCAGGGGGCGCGGTTGCCTGATCACCTCGGATAGTACGTGTCCTCACTATCTGTGAGAGAGTAGAAGACAGGGGTTTAGGATTGTGGATGTCAAAATCTCGCACGACAGAGAAATCAAATAAAGTGAAATTTTCCTAACAGTTACATAGCCTCTCGCAGATAAGTACAGACATCTCCGTACCGATCCACGAGACACTAATAAACCGGCTTGTGATCTGAGACTCCTATGAACCTAGAGCTCTGATACCAACTTGTCACGACCCTAGTTCACCCTCCATGAACATGTCGTGATGGCACCTAGTCCCTACGACTAGGTAAGCCTAACAACGCGGAAGATAACCAAAATTTACGGAAGCAAGCAAAACAAACTGAATTAGAAAAATAAAATGGTGCTTAAGGTGCCGCTTGGCACATAGCATAACAAACTCAAAACTGACGACAATTCCCAAAACCCGGAAACTCAGAAATCACAAGCTAAGAGGATACATAAGAGGCTCCAACTCAAGAATATCTATATAAGAAGAAATAATGAAACACTACACTTTTTACAGAAAACTCGAAAAGGGACTCCTCGGTCAGCGGACGTAGCAGATATACCTTGAAGTCTCTACCGGTATGCCTCCTTTCAAGGCTGACAGAACTGAACGAAAGTACCTGTATCTGCACAACAAAAATGTGCAAAAGAGTAGTATGAGCACACCACGGCGGTGCCCAGTAAGTATCAAGACTAACCTCGATGGGGTAGTGACGAGGAACAATCATGATACCTACCAGTCAATAAACAATATAACAGAAAGAATAGAGATGCTATGAAAATATGTAAGGACTGACTGGATAAATAAGAACACAACAATTTGCAACAAGGATAATGGACAATAAGAAAAATCAAGATACAATAAATGATAATACAAAAATGACAGTAGAAATCACAACCCAAGTCCTGAAATCACAACATAACGAGACCAAACAAATCTCTAAGTCGCTATTCTAAAATGATCCTTACATAAAGCCTTTCCAACTTTTTCCTCAATCCTACCACAAGTCTTAGATTAGCCACAACTCATGGAAATACCTAAAATATGAAATCTAACACTTGGCATCTCGTGCCCCATCAATAACACGACAATGCTGGCAACTATCTAGTCAACTAGAGTCACTTTCACATATACAATGGATAAACGACGTCATATCTCTACCCTTAGTTAAACCAGAAGGGATTCATCTCAAATAGAAGGGTCCAGCTATGTGTATGCTTGTGCAAGTGTATCTAACAGGAATCCTGCCAACTAGTAAGTATAAGAAATGGGAACAATTAGCACCCGGCTCATTCACCCCTGATAGAAACAATAAAACTATCAGTCATATCACATTGAGTTTATAGGGAACTTCCAGGAATCGAACCCGTAGCCCGGCATACCAATAACAGAGGATCTCCTAGGAATAGAACCCGTAGTCCTTCATAATAACAACAGAGGAACTCACGGGAATTGAATCCGTAGTCCTTCATAATAACAACAGAGGTACTCCCGAGAATTGAACCCATAGTCCTTCATAATCAGCCCCTGACATAGCCCTCCTTAATTCGCCACGTGTGCAATCAATAACAACATAGCAACACCGCCTTATTTTGCCACACGTGCATCACAATATTCCCACCTTATTTCGCCACATGCGCAACCCACATATAAATATATAACATATCCCGCCTTATTACGCTGCATGTGCAAGGACATTAATAGGAACAACAACACGGCAAAGACCTCGTGTAAATCCGCAACAACAACCGCACGGCAGAGACCTCGTGCATCATGGTACCAACAGCCACACAGTAACAATAGCTTCCCATCAAGGAAAAATCTATAGCAGAAATAATATCGTCCCGGCAAGGGATTCAACAACAACTAATAAAGTCGCGGAACACCAAGGAAAAACAGAATAACCTCAATGACAATCGAGGCGTAACAAACACATAACAACTACACTAATACCTCAACAGTTGGACATATAATATAATTGCACAAGGTTACAGGTAAACTTACAATCAAGGAGTATTCAACAGTAAGGAAGTTAACATGAATAAAATAATTACCATTTAAGAAATATCAATTAATTATGAGATATCTATCTTTCTTCCAGTTAAAACCGATTAATTATATGAGATATAACATTTATGAATTTCTAATTAAAGGCGAGTAGTTAGGGTGGGCATTATGAAAATAGAAGGGTACTTGTCTTAAGTTTAAACACGTAAAAGCCCACTTAACAGAAGAAATAAATCAAGAAGAGCAACAAATATCAATCAAGACATGTAGAGGTGAAACTAATAACAGGGGCCTTAATCGTATCAATATTATCTTCCTACTCGGTGAATTTCACAAGTCTAAGAACCTAAAGGGGACAATTTACCACAATTAAATCCGAGCACGCACTCGTGACCTCGCGTACACGGACTACAATCAACAGAGAAGACTCAAATCCTAAGGGGAGGTCCCCCACACAAGGTTAGGCAAGATACTTACCTCAATCCGGCCAATTCAATACTCAATTTAGCTTTTCCTTTACCAACTCATCAATGTTTGGCTCAATCTAGCCAAAAATAACTTGAATACATCAAACAATGCAAGAGAAAACAAATTCAATTGACAAAACTATGATTCTTACACAATTTGCAAAAAGTCAACAAAAGTCATCTCCTCGGGCCCGCACCTCAGAATCCAAAAAAATTACAAAAACTGAACAACCATTCTACTACGAGTTCACCCATACAAAAATTATCTAATTCCGATACATTTGGTCATTCAAATCATCATTTTACACTTTTGAAAGATTTCATAATTTTTCCCAAATTTTCTTTTGGATTCTCATGAATTTGATGCTAAATCTAAGATATAATCACAAAATATAGTTGGAAAAGGATTAGAGACTCTTACCCAATGATTTGGAGAAGTTTGGATCTTTTGAAAATCGCCTATGGAGGTTTAAGGTTTGAGAAATTTGAAAAATGGGTGAAAATCCCGTCAAAACCCTCACTTAACAGGCCTCAGATGTCGCATTTGCGACACAGGGTTCGCAATTGCGAACCCTTAGATATTGCGAACAAAAAAAGGCTGGCAGAGGTCGCATTTGCGACAAAAAGTTCATATTTGCGAACTGGGCATCGCAAATGCGATGAACAGTTCGCATTTGCGAACATAGCAGAAACCAGCAATTTTTCCTGCTACGAAAATGAGCATAACTTCCTCATACGATGTCCAAATTTAATGATTCTTTTTCCTATGGCTCCAAAATTTTTATACGGATCTAATGGTTTAAACAAAACTAAATTTGGATATCATTTGCTTAATATGATATTATTTTTTCTTGAAGAAACGATGACAAAGTATCCAAAACAAGCGCAACATAGCCTAAACCTATCCGAAACTCACCCGAGACTCCCGGGACCCCGTCTAATCACACACACAAGTCATATAACCTAACACAGACTTGCTCAAAGCTTCAAATCATATAACACAATATCGAAACGACGAATTGAATCAAAAAACAAGCTTATGAACTTCCAAATCTTCAAATAATGAACCTCATGCCGAAACCATATCATTTCAACTCGGAATGATGCCAAATTTTGCAGACAAGTCCAAAATGACATAACGGAGCTACAGAAACTTCCGGAATTAAATTCCAACCCTCGAAATCAAAATCTTAGTATCGGACCAAAAACTTCAAAAATTCAAACTTCGGCATTTCAAGCCTAAATAAGCTACGAACCCCCAAAATTCATTCCAAACACGCTCCCAACCCCGAAATCAGCTAACGGAGCTAACGAAACCATCAGATTTCCATTTCGATGTAATTTTCACACTGTTCCAAACACGGACCATCTTTCAACTCTTAAGCTCCCATCTAGGGACTAAGTGTCCCAAAACACTCTAAATCCTAACACCGAACATCCCGGCAAACCAAAATAGCAGAAATGAACTTATGGGAAGCAGTTAACGGGGGATCGGGGTGTAAATTCTAAAAACGACCGGTCGGATCGTTACAGCAAGGATAGGATAACTTGGGTAAGCATAAAGTAGGAGGTTAAAGGAAGAAAACCCGACACCAGGTATGTATGGCTAATTTTGATTCTTGTAAAATCGCCCATATGTGTGAAACTTGTTTGGCATGTGTTAATTTGAGAGATTGTATGTAATTCTTTGATTTTATTGTTGTGTATTCAATTGATGTTGAACTACATGTGGTGTGGTATGAAATATGAATTGAAAGATAACAAGGGAACTAGAATTGGTAAAGAACTGAGAACAATTGTTGTGGGGGCATATATGGTTTCTTGTGGAAAGAGATGAAACACTTGAATTGTGGTAAATTGTTGAACATACTTGTGTGGGTACTCTCGAATATGGAAACGTGGTAACTTGGTTGTGATATCAGTTTGAAAAGTATTTGAGAATATGAACCGAATTGTAAGTTGCTTATTTGAACTTGTTGTAATTTTGTGTAGTGCCTTATTTGTTGTTTGTGATTGTAGTGTTTGAAACTGTATGGTGGGATCGGGTTGCGCGCCGCAACATGAAGTAATAAGGTGTGGGTTGGGGTGATAAGGGTGGCCGAGATAATAAGGGTGGACGAGGTAATAAGGATGGAAAGCGATCGAAATCGCTATTGAAATTGATATAAAATCATTGATGTGAAATTGTGAAAGGTGGAAGCAGAGTTTGCAACCTGTAGGGCACTGATTGCCCCTTTGTTTGACTACTTGTGTTTTACGTTATTGATTGGTTTTTGTTCTTCTTGTTGATCATAAAACGTGCTTTGTGTTGAGAATTATTTGAAATGAGGAAAATGTGGAAAACATGGTTGGCTGGCTTAATTAATTCTTTGTGTAATTTATTGGCTGTCTTATCATCGTGATTACTTGTTTAATGGCTTGAGTTTACTTGGGACAAAGTTTGTCCATACATACCAGTACAATTCTAGTGTACTGACGTCCCTTTTGCCGGGGACGCTACATTCGTGTTAGTATTGTAGGTGGATCAGTAGTAGGCACTTCAGCTCATCGGCAGTAGTATCCTTCATCTTCCACTGCCCGTTTTGGTGAGCCCTTTTCTTCCTCGGGGCCATGTGTGGCTCATGCCACTTCTATTTTGGACTTTATTTTGGATTTCGGAAGGTATAGCCGGAGCCTTGTTACCGTCAAGTATTGTATTCCCTTTTGTATTCTAGAGGCTCTGTAGACATATAAACGGTGGGATTCCAGTCTTATGTATGTATTATGTCGGGCGTTGTAAAAATTATAAACTTGTTAATGAATCAATCGTATGGTCATGTTTGTACATTGTGAAATCAGTTATAATTGGTAAGATATGTGGTTTATGAGAAATAATCAATACAGGGGTAACGCGTGGGAATGAAAGGCACCCAGGTCTGCTTGACTGGGGCTACCCGGTCAGGCGCCGGTCATGTCCCTCGATTTGGGGCGTGACAACCAACTTCGTGAATTTTAGTACATTTTTTATTGGTTATGTTTCTTTGACCCATATTTATGTATTCGCTGTGGTTTTGACTAGATTCGATGCGCGAGGAGGCCGATATGAAAGGAAAAGGCATTGCGGACCGGTCTACGGCCGGTTAGAGGTGAGTAGTTGGTATATATGATGGCCTGAGGGTTTGAAACCCCGACTTATCATATTGTGACGCTATTTAGGACGTGACTCGCACCCCATGGCAAGTGCGGGATTGTTTATGACTGGGGATTGTGACTTGGTCCATCCTGAACAAGAATAATTCTATGTTGGCGATTGATACGCACCCTGTGTTGAATATATCTAGGCTTATTGCCATGTTTGGGGCTTTGTACCGATCTGTAGCATCCCCAGTGGATGATAATCATTGTGATAGCATGATTTGTAAAATCATTGATTTCAGTCCTATGTTTAATTACTATTATGAAATGCTAAGTCACTTTTCCTGAAGTAAATAACTAAAGTATATTCTTATTAAAGAAATGAAAATTTGGAAAGTAAATTGAAACTGTTATATGACTCATATGCATATTGTGGACTGAGTATGGATTGGGCTGTACGTCGCAGCGAATGTTATGAATATATTGTATTTGGGCTGAAGGAGCCCATCCGGAGTCTGTACATACCCCTAGTGAGCGTCATCGACGTTAAATGGATCGGGATACGCGTCGTAGCGGTCATCTGCATTGCATTGCATTCATGCATTGTTATTTACTTGTACTAGCTGTTATTAGCTGTTGTTGTTGGTTTGTAGTAAGATATCAGACTGTTAGTTTTATCTTTTCTTTGTGGCATTTCGTGGATTTCTTATCTTCAGATATTTTATATACTTATTACTCACTGAGTACTTAATACTCACCCCTACTCCCTGCACCTTGTTTGTAGATTCAAGTACACCAGAGTTAGCAGAGCGGTCTTTGATCCAGAGTTGTTGAGGTAGCTTCTTGACGTTCCCAGGACCTAGCTACTCTTCTTATTCCAGTTTATTTATATATATACATTTTTCAGACTTGAGTATTTCGTTCAGATATTGTTATCCAGTTTTGTTTAGAGGCTCTAGACTCGTGACCCCAGGTCTTTGGGAGATTATTCAGTTTAGCTTCTTTCTACCAGTTAAGCATTTAGCTTTATTGTTGATAATAATATTTAAGTAATTGGTTTGAGCTTCATGCTTGGGATAAGAGTGTAAATGGTCGGGCTTGCCTACAAGTTGTGTTGGATGCCATCACGATCGGGATTGGGGTCCTGACAAGTTGGTATCAGAGCCTAGGTTATTAGGTTTCGTGAGTCATGAGCCAGTTCAATAGGATCTCGCAGATCGGTACATAGACGTCTGTATCTATCCCCGGGAGTGTCACGTCCCTAGTTCACCAATCGTGAACCTATCATGACGGCACCCAGTCTACATGACTAGGTAAGCCTAACACAATGCGGAATGTAGAACTTTTATGAACAACAACTAAAATAATAGCGGACTGACATAGAAAAATATAATAGGTACCGCTCAGCACATACACTTTACCAAAATACCAGAATATATATAACACCAAGACTCGGAAACTCACGGGCAAACACATGCTATGAGAGTATAATTGTGGCTCTATATACCAAGAGTATCTATACAACCGAATAGAAAGGAATAACTAGCATCACTAGAGAAGAACAAAGGAAGACCCTCCGGATCTGCGGACGTTGCAAATGCATAATTCGAGTCTCCCGAAAAATACTCCTAGATCACCGGTAGTGCGTCTGATCAGATGGACCTGGATCTGCATAACAAAAGTGTGCAGAAGAGTAGCATGAGTACACCATGGCGGTACCAGTAAGTGCCAAGCCCAACCTCGATGGAGTAGTGACGAGGAAGGTTAGGGCCCTACCGCGAATAATAAAAATAATGATAATAATATCGTACAGTGCAATATAGGAGTAAATCTGTAATAACAGCAAAACGAGATAAAAAATACAAGTCATCTACAGTTAAACCAACAAAGAGAAAACAACACAACAAGTACAAATCAATAACTCAAGATCTTCGGGAATTGAACCCACATTCCATTTATACTCAGCAGCTCGGGATCTCCGAGAATCGAACCCATAGTCCCTATATCAGTATCACATGATCTCTGGGAATTGAACCCACAACCCTTTATATCAGTATCACAGGATCTCCGGGAATTGGACCCGCAATCTTTTATATCAAAATCACAGGATCTCTGGGAATTGAAGCCGCAGTCCTTTATATTAGTAGCACCAGATCTCCGAGAATTGAACCCGCATTCCACAAAACACAAACATAATCAAATAGGAGAAAACACAGAAAGAAATGAAGTACACTACTATATCCACAGTTATGCGATCGCATTGAACAAAATATAGGACCTTGGGACCCCTAACATTTCCACTATGCGATCGCATAGCCCCTTCGCGATCGTAGAGAACAATTATCCACAGCTATGCGATCGCATAACCCTTTCCGCGATCGCAAAGAACTATTTTGAGCCTCTTCTTAAGCCTTCTATGCGATCGCATCACCCTATTGCGATCGCATAGAGCAATCATCTACAACACTCGTGACAGCAAATCTAACCTGTTTCATCAACTCAAAATGGTCCGTTTGACCCCCGGAAACACCCCAGAGGCCCCCGAGACCTCAACCAAAACCTCCAACATACTCCAAATCATGATACAAACTTGTTCCAATCATAAAAACATATCATTAAACACAAAAATCATCAAATCATGGCGGATTCAAGCCTAAGTTTCAACCAAAACTTCTGAAACCTACATACTATCAAAAACTCGACCAAACGATGTCCGAATGGCCTGAAAATTTGCAGATATCCAAAATCACCTAACGAAGCTACTAAAACTGTCAGAATTCCATTTTGACAACCGGATCAAAATCTCGCCTATCGACCGGATTTCAAAAATTTCAAACTTCGGCATTTCAAGCCTAAATGAGCTACGGACCTCCAACATACATTCTAAAGACGCTCCCAACCCCGAAATCACCTAACGGAGCTAACAAAACCATCAAATTTTTGTTCTGAGGTTGTCTTAACACTGTTACAAATACGGACCATTTTTTAACTATTAAGCTCTCATTTAGGGACTAAGTGTCCCAAAAGACTCCGAATTCTAGTACCGAACATCCCGGCAAACCACAATAGCAGAAATGAACTTAGGGAAAGTAGATAATTGGGGATCGGGGCGTAAATTTCAAAAATGACCGTCCGGGTCGTTACATCTTCCCACACTTAAACATTCGTTCATCCTCGAATGGGCATAGAAAACATACCTGAAGTAGCAAAGAGATGGGGGTACTGGCTGCGCATATCCTGCTCGGTCTCCCAAGTCGCCTCCTCGGCCGGCTAACCCCGCCACTGGACCTTCACCAAAGTGATGTTCTTTGACCTCAACTTTCTGATTTGCCTGTCCAAAATGGCCACTGGCTCCTCAACATAGGATAGATCCTTGTCCAGCTGAACTAAACTGAAATCTAACACGTGCGACGGGTCATCATGGTATCTCCGGAGCATAGAGACATAAAATATTGGATGGACTCCGGCTAGGCCGATAGGTAAGGCCAGCTCATAAGCAACCTCCCAACACGCCTCAAAATCTCAAATAGCCCAATAAATCTCGGATTCAACTTCCCTTTCTTCCCAAATCTCATGATGCCCTTCATGGGCGAGACCCGAAGTAGAACCCGCTCGCCAACCATAAATGCCACATCGCGAACCTTCTTTTCTGCATAACTCTTCTGTCTGGACTGGGCTGCACGGAGTCTATCATGAATCACCTTGACCTTGTCCATTGCATCCTGGACCATCTCAGTACCTAGCAACCTGGCCTCGCCCGGCTCGAACCAACCCACTAGGGACTTGCACCTCTGTAAGGCCCCGTAAAATTTTGTGCATAAAACCTAGTAGTTGTGGTGTCATGGTCCGAATTATGTGTTAGGAATGCATAGAATTCTTTGTGGCAAGCTTGCTCGCCGCGGTTCGGACCCTTGGTAGTGATTTAAGTTTCAAAAATGTAAAGAATCGATTTTTCCAAAAAGTGTCAATTCTGCGGTCAAGAATGCACCGCAGATCTGCTATGCGGACCGCATTCTTGCCGCAGAGCTTAACAGTTGGTTTACCAAATTTGGTGTTGAGAATGCGGTCAATATGCGATCGTAGAATGGATCTGCGGACCGCAGATCTACTGCATAAATTCTCGAAGGTTTTTGAATGTCAAATCTGTGGTGCACTTTGCGACCGTAGATCAAGAATGCGGACCGCATTCTAGTCGCATTCCGTAATAGCCCTTGTGTAAATTTTGGGGCAATTCTGCGGTCACTATGCGGACCGCATGTTGATTCTGCGATCGCAGATGCGACTGCAAAATTGACCCGGCCCAGGAATTTTATAAATTTTGACCCGATCTCTTCTTTAATATAACACCTTTCACCCTCATTTTCTCATATCATTTTACCAAAATTAGAGAGAGAAGAGAGGGGTTTTAGATAGAGAAGTTCTTCATCTTCAAAGATTGTTCCAACCACTTAGTTCCAAGGGATCCTAGGGCAAGGATTCAACTTCCCCAAATCATTTTAAGGTAAAAAACCCTAACTATTTTCTCTAATTTTTAGTTTTAAAATGGGTAAAGAGAGGTTTGCATATAATAGCTTTTGAAAATGGAATTTTACACTCATGCATGATTATTGAACTTGATTTTTAGTAAAAAGAAGTGAGTAGAAGTAAGAGTCTTCAAGAAACAAGGTCGGCAAAGCTAGGATAGCTTGGGTAAGCATAAAGTAGGAAGTTAAAGAGAGAAAACTCGATACCAGGTATGTATGGCTAATTTTGATTCTTGTGAAATCGTCTATATGTGTGAAATTGTTTGGCATGTGTTAATTTGAGAAATTGTATGTGATTCTTTGATGTCGTTGTTGGGTATTCAATTGATGATTGAACTAGATGTGGTGTGGTATGAAATATGAATTGAAAGACGACAAGGAAATTGGAATTGGTAAAGAACTGAGAACAATTATTGTGGTGGCATATGTGGTTTATTGTGTAAAGAGATGAAACACTTGAATTGTGGAAAATTGTTGAACATACTTGTGTGAGTACTCTCGAATATGGAAACATTGTAACTTGGTTGTGATATTGGCTTGAGGAGTAATTGAGAACATGAAACAATGTGCAAGTTGCTTATTTGAACTTGTTGAAATTGTGTGTAGTACCTTATCTGCTGTTTGAAATTGTTGTGTTTTAAACTGTAAGGTGGGATCGGGTTGCGCGCCGCAACATGAGGAAATAAGGTGTGGGTTGGGGTGATAAGGGTGGCCGATGTAATAAGGGTGGACGAGGTAATAAGGATAAAGCGATCGAAATCGCTATTGAAAATTGATATAAAAATCAATAAATGTGAAATTGTGAAAGGAGACAACAGGAGAGTTTGCAACCTGTGGGGCACTGATTGCCCCTTTGTTTGACTACTTGTGCTTTACGTGATTGATTGGTTATTGTTCAATTTGTTGATCTTAGAAAGTGCTTTGTGTTGAGAATTATCTGAAATGAGGAAAATATGGAAAACATGGTTGGCTGGTTTAATTGATTCTTGATGTAATTCAATGGCTTGAGTTTACTTGGGACAAAGTTTGTCCATACATACCAGTACAATTCAAATGTACTGACGTCCCTTTTGCCGGGGGCGCTACATTCGTGTTATGATTATAAGTGGATCAGTAGCAGGCACTTCTACTTCAGTTCGTCGGCAGTAGTATTCTTCATCTTCCACTGCCCGATTTGGTGATCCATTTTATTTCTCGGGGCCCTCTGTGGCTCATGCCACTTTTATTTCAGGCTTTATTCTGGATTTTGTAAGGTATAGCCGGAGCATTGTTACCGGCAAATATTGTATTCCCTTTTGTATCCTAGAGGCTCCGTAGACATGTAAACTGTGGGGTTGTGGCCTATGTATATGTATGTCGGGCGTTGTAAATGTAAATTGTGAACTTGTTAGTAAATCGATCATATGGTTATGTTTATGCATTGTGAAATCAGTCGTTATTGGTAAGATATTTGGTTAATGAGAAACAGTCAACACAGGGGTACCACATAGGAGTGAAAGGCACCCAGGTCCGCTTGACTGGGGCAACCCGGTTAGGCGCCGGTCATGTCCCTCGGTTTGGGGCGTGACAACCTCCTACCATATAGGGCCTCATACGGCGCCATCTGAATGCTGGACTGATAGCTGTTGTTATAAGCAAACTTCGCTAGTAGAAAGAAATGATCCCATGAACCTCCAAACTCAATCACGTATGCACTGAGCATATCCTCCAAAATTTAAATAGTGTGCTCAGATTGTCCATCCGTCTGGGGTGAAATGTTGTGCTCAGCTCCACCCGAGTACTTAACTCGTGCTGCACGGCTCTCCAGAACCGTGAAGTAAACTGAGTGCCTCTGTCTGAAATGATGGAAATTGGGATACCATGCAACCGGACTATCTCCATGATATAGATCTCCACAAACGGCTCCGATGAGTAAGTAGTGCACATAGGTATGAAATGGGCGGACTTGGTCAGTCGATCCACAATGACCCAAATAGAATCAAACTTCCTCACAGTCCGTGGAAGTCCAGATACGAAGTCCATGGTGATGCGCTCCCACTTCTACTATGGGATCTCAATCTGCTGCAATAACCCACCTGACGCTGATGCTCAAACTTCACATGATGGCAGTTGAGGCACCTAGAAACATAGTCAACTATATCTTTCTTCATCCGTCTCCACCAATAGTACTGCCTCAAGTCCTGATATATCTTCGCGCACCCGGATGGATGGAATATCGTGAGCTATGGGCCTCAGCTAGAATCAACTCTCGAAGATCATCCACATTGGGCACACAAATACTCCCATGCATCCTCATCACTCCGTCATTCCCAATGGTAACATCTCGAGCATCACCATGCCGAACCTTGTCCTGAAGATCAAGTAAATAAGGGTCATCAAAATGTCTCTCTCTGATGCGATCAAATAGAGAAGACCGAGAAAACACACAGGACAGAACTCGGCTGGGCTTCGAAAGATCAAATCTAACAAACTGCCTGGCCAAAGCCTGAACATCCATCGCCATTAGGGGTGGGCATTCGGTATTTCGGTTCGGGATTTAAGAATTTTGGTTTGGTATTTCGGTATTCGGTTTATCAATTGTATATACCAAATACCATACCAAAATATTTCGGTACGGTTCGGTATTTCTTATTTTGGTTCGGTACGGTTTCGGTACGGTTTCGGTTTAATAATCGCTTAATAATCACGCACTTCAGCACTGCAAATTCTGCCTAACTACACATTGCAGATTATACAACTAATATGTTAACATACATATCTGACGACTGACGCCAATCCAGTGCAAATACGCTAATTAGTTATGTATAATATGTGACATTGTGAGTCAAACCTTTCCTGTAGCTAAGCATTAGACAATAGACATTTCTTCTTAGGGAAAGAAATGCTTAACAGCTTAAGCGATAACTAACTGTATCTCAAATTCTCAATAGCTAATTAGCTATACAACAGAAGATATCCAGAGGAACTAATTCATATATCTTGAAATACAATTAAGAATCAGAAAGAATAATCCAATATGTTGTTCCATAAGACCATAAAATTCCTCCATCTCGCGGAACTATATCCTCAGAGCAGAAACATTAACAAGTAAAAAGCTAACAACTCCATTCATTTTCCCTCTTCAAGGAAATAAGCAGACACAAAATAAAGCACCAAGACAAAATCTCATTCCTAAAAGGAAAATTAACTCCTGCTGGGCGCTGGTTGCTCCTCATTCAACTTAGCATTTAAAGTAGATAAATTTTCCCTTGCACTGTGTTTGCATAAATGAATAATGGTTCAGCTGTTCAGATGGCTTGCATATCAGCAACCATTGACAATGGGAATTCCACAACATACAGAATACTTCCTAATGCATACAAATTGTTTTACATTGCAAGGTGATTTTGATTTTAAAAACAGTCTTAAGAACTGAAGAAGAGAAATTTCAATACTGCTAACATATAAAGTACCGAATGAAGTGAAGCATACCTTGACGGCTTGACCTTCTGATAATCTGATTAACTGGAAGAGTAACTGAGTAACAGAGAGATTAATCGCCAAATCGGAATCGCCGCTCAATCGCTGAAGAAAATCGCCGCTCCAAATCGCCCCCAAATCGCCGTGAAGAAAATCGCCCACCAAATGCAAATCGCCGCTCACTGTCACACACCAAATGCAAAGGCTAAACCTAAACCTAATGCCCTAACTCTGTTCTCCTAACTTAGAAAGATGTTAGAAAGTTGGGCTGGAAGAGGAGATTTAGGGCTTGTGGTTGGGCTAGGTGATGGGCTAGTAGGCTAAGTATTGGGTAAAGTGGGCTACCGGTTGGGTAAAAAAATAAAAGGCATATTAAAAATTGGTATTTCGGTTAAACCGAAATACCGAAATTTAAGAATTCTAATACCGAGGACCATACCGAAATACCGAAATACCGAAATTTTAGAACCGAATTAGACCGAAATACCGAAAAAACCGAAACCGAAATACCGAAATAATTTGGTCCGGTTCGGAATTCGGTTTTTCGGATTTTATGCCCACCCCTAATCGCCATAGGTCTCTCCGAAGCTGGTAGATATGCCAAACTCCCCAAACTCTCCGCCCGATGACTCAAGGCATCGACAACCACATTGGCCTTGCCCGGGTGATAAAGAATAGTAATATCATAATCCTGTAACAACTCCAACCATCTTCTCTTACGCATGTTCAGGTCCTCCTGCTTAAGCAAGTGCTGCAAACTCCGATGATCAGTGTAAATCTCAAAAGGAACACCATACAAATAATGACACCAAATCTTCAAGGTGTGAACAATGGCAGCTAGCTCAAGATCATGGACAGGGAGGAAATCACCCTACCGTCTTACATCAATACTGCTCCGAGTTCAACCTGTGAGGCATCACAATAAAGTGTATAGGACCCCGAACCGGTAGGCAACATAAAGATACGGGCTGAAGTCAAAGCTGTCTTGAGCTTTTGGAAACTCGCGTCACACTCTTCTGTCCACTGAAAAGAGGCACATTTTGGATCCGTTAGGTGCTGCGATCGAAGAGAACCCCTCCACAAAGCGATGGTAATAACCCGCCAAACCAAGGAAACTACGAATCTCAGTAGTTGAAGAGGGCCTGGGCTAACCCTGCACGGCCTCCACCTTCCTCGGATCCACCCGAATGCCCTCGCTCGACATTACGTGGCCTAGAAATGCCACCGAACTCAGCCAAAACTCACATTTAGAGAACTTTGCATATAATTGCTTCTCCCTCAGAGTATGAAGCACTATCCTCATGTGCTGCTCATGCTTTTCCCTACTCCGGGAATATACCAAAATGTCGTCAATGAAACCAATCACGAACGAGTCAAGACATGCCTGAATACATTGTGGATCAAATGCATGAAAGCTGTTGGGGCATTAGCCAGCCCAAAAGATATAACGAGGAACTTGTAATGACCATACCGAGTCCTGAAGGCAGTCTTCGAGATATCTGGCTCCCGAATCTTCAGCTGATGATAACCAGAGCGCAAATCAATCTTGGAGAACACCCGTGCGCCCTGTAGCTGATCAAATAAGTCATCAATACGTGTCAAAGAATACCGATTCTTCGCTCTAACTTTGTTCAACTAACGATAGTCAATGCGCATACGCATAGAATCGTCCTTCTTCTTCACAAACAACACAGGAACACCCCAAGGCGAAATACTGGGTCGAATGAAACCCTTACCCAACAACTCCTGTAACTGATCCTTCAACTCAGGAGGAGCCATGCGGTATGGAGGAATAGAAATGGGATGAGTTCCCAGCAATAAGTCAATACCAAAATTGATATCTCTATCGGGCAGCATGCCAGGAGATCAGCTGGAAACACATCAGAGAAATCACGTACCACTGGGACTGAATCAATAGAAGGAGTGTCACCACTGACATCCTTCACATAAGCTAGATAAGTAGCACACCCCTTCTCAACCATACGCTGAGCTTTGAGAAAGGAAATAACACGGCTGGGGGTGTGATCTAGAGTACAACTCCACTCAATACGTGGAATGCCTGGCATAGCCAGCGTCACAGTCTTGGCGTGACAATCAAGAATAGCATGATGGGGCGACAACTAGTCCATGCCCTAAATAATATCAAAATCAACCATACTGCAATAAAACACCAGCTCGGTCTCAAAAGAACAAATAGTGACCAAAACACGACCGATGCACATGATCCACAACCAAAGAATCTCCCATTGGAGTAGAAACATAAACGGGGGCATTCAAAGAATCCCGAGGCACACCCAGATGTGAAGCAAAATAAGAGGACACATATGAAAAATTAGATCAAGATTGAATCGAACCGATGCCTCTCTGTGACTAACCAAGATAATACCCGTGATAATAGAATCGGAGGTGATAGTTGTGGTGCGATCAGGAATAACATAAAATCTGGCGTGACCCCTCTCTCGAGGATGGCCTATGGCACCTTAATCCTACCCCTGGCTGGCTGGGCAGGTGGGGTGGTAGCTGGAGTTGGAACGATGGCCTACTGACCCTGTGAACCATGCCGAGGCTGTGAAGTCTGCGGAGGCACTCCCCTCCCACGCCAGGGGCACTCCCTAACCAGATGGCGAGTATCCTCACACTCATAACAAGCCCTGGAAGGACGTGGTGGATGTGCCTGACTGGCCCCGCTCCTGCTGGACTAACCCCTGGTGGTACCCCGTGCAGGAGGCGCACTGGAAACTGGGGGAGCATAGGAAGTCTCCTGCAGTACTGGAGGAGCTGGAGTACCACCAACAGATGGCAATGCTGAATGAACTGGTCAGCCGAAATAACCGTTGCCAAAACATCTAGCTGCTACAGTACGAGCACCAGAGAAATGACCCGACTCACGAGACCTCTTGGCCTCCCTCTCTCTTGCTCCCTAGAGAGCATACCCTCAATCCGTCTGGCAATACACACCGCCTGCTGATACGGCACATCCGTCTCTAGCTCTTTAGTCATGCTGGACCAGATAGGTGGAATAAGACCCTCAATAAACCTCTACACTCTCTCCCGGACAGTGGCGACCAAAGCCGGTGCATGTCTGGCTAACCGGGTGTAACTGATGGCATACTCAGATACTGTCATAGAGCCTTGGCGCAACCACTCAAATTCCGCATGCCAAGCATTCCTGAGGCTCTGGGAACAAACTCTCTCAAAAACATGTCGGAGAATTGTGTCCAAGTCAGCGAGGCAGACTCGACTGGGCTATCTAACTCATATGTGTGCCACCAATCATAAGCGGCCCCTCGAAGCTGAAAAGCAGTAAAAGAAACCCCACTGGACTCCACTATACCCATAGTACAAAAGATGTGATGACACTCCTCCACAAATCCCAAGGCATCATCTAAAGCTAAACCACTGAACATTGGGGGATCATACTTCTTGAACCTCTCCAACCTGCGCTACTCGTCCTCGGAGGCAGCTGACCCACCTCTAGGCTGTACTGGTGCGGCAGGCGATATAGGAATAACCTCTAGAACCTGCTCCATGGGCACTCGCTACTCAAGAGTGTGGGCTACGGGAGTCTGGGGACCTCCCCCGGCCTGAGATATGGCTGCAGCGAGAGGAAGCAACCCCGCCTGAGCTAGAGTAGTCTACATGCTCATAAACTGAGCCAGAGTCTCCTAGAGTGCTAGAGTCGTAGTAGCTGTAGTAGATGTACCAAGTGCCTGTGCTCTAACCTGATCCATCGGTGGTGCCTCAGCGGCAGTGGGCACGGGTGCTGTGGCTGCACCTCGGGCGCGTTCGCGGCCTCTACCCCGGCCCCGGCCTCGGCCTCTGGCAGCTACAGTAGGGGGTGTGGGTGCCTGATCCTCGCGAGTAGCACGTGTCCTCGCCACATGTGAGAGAATAGAAGACAGAAGTTTAGATTTGGTGTCAAAATACCGCACGACAGGGAATGCGAAAGAAATGAAGAGTTTCCTAAGTAACATAGCCCCTCATAGATAAATACAGACGCCTCTGTATTGATCAGAGAGACTATAACTGGCATGTGTCCCGTGACTCCTATGAACCTAGAAATCTGATAACAACTTGTCACGACCCTAGTTCACCAATCGTGAACCTGTCATGACGGCAACCAGTCTACACGAATAGGAAAGCCTAACACAATGCGGAATTTACAACTTTTATGAACAACAACTAAAATAACAGAGGAATGACATAGAAAAATGTAATAGGTGCCGCTCGGCACATACACTTTACCAAAATACCAGAATATATATACCACCAAGACCCCGAAACTCATGGGCAAACAGAGTCTATGAGAGTATAATTGTGGCTCTATACACCAAGAGTATCTATACAACCGAAATAAAAAGGAATAACTAGCATCACTAGGGAAGAATAGAAGAAGACCCTTCGGATCTGCGGACGTAGCAGATGCATACCTCGAGTCTCCCGAAAAATACTCCTAGATCACCGGTAGTGCATCTGATCAGATGGACCTGGATCTGCACAACAAAAGTGTGCAGAAGAGTAGCATGAGTACACCACGGCGGTACTCAGTATGTGCCAAGCCCAACCTCGATGGAGTAGTGACGAGAAAATTTAGGGCCCTACCGAGAAAAACAAAAATAATAATAATAATATCGAACAGCGCAAGGTAGGATTAAATATGAAATAACAGCAAAATGAGATAAAAACTACAAGTCATCTACAGTTAAACCAACAAAGAGAAAACAACATAACAAGTACAAATCAATAACTCAGGATCTCCGGGAATAGAAACCGCAATCCCTATATCAGTATCACAGGATCTCCGGGAATTTGAACGTGCAGTCCATATATCAGTATCACGGGATCTCCGGGAATTGAACCCGCAGCCCTTTATATCAGTATCACAGGATCTCCGAGAATTGAACCTAGAGTCCTTTATATCAGTATCACCTGGATCTTCGAAAATTCAACCCGCAGTCCTTTATATCAGTAGCAACGATTCTCCGGGAATTGAACCTGCAGTCTAGAAAACACAAACACAATCAAATAGGAGAAAACACAGAAAGAAATGAAGTACTTTGCTACAATTAACAACTAGATCCAGTCTCAACATGTTCCAGGGAATTCAATAAGACGGGTAGGCATTTAGACAGTTAATCCTATCTAATCATGCTTCCCTATCTAACACAGGATAATTCTTACAATTAAACCAATCAAATAACAGAGATAACACTGATTGAGCAATTCAAGTAAAGTGGGTTTTTCAACAGTTTGCGTAAGTACACGCCCTTCACCTCCCGTACAAGGCATTTAAATCAACACATAATATATCATAGGGGAGAAGATCCCCCACACAAGGTTAGACAAGTCACTTACCTCAATCCTGGTATAAAACCGCTTAGAAATAACTCCCTTACCATGAGTATCCGGCTCCGAGTGGCCCAAATCTATTCAAACTAATTACATAATGTAAATAACATCTCAGTTAACTAATTACACTGATAAATTAAAGCTACAGTGCAAAAATGGTAAAATGACCAAAATACCCCTTCATCCATTAGCTCGGAATCAAAATATTTTTACGTTTTCAGAACCCTCGTACTCTAACGAGTCTAACCATATACCATTTATCGAAATCGGAGTTCGTTTTCCCCTCCAAATCATCAAAGTTTATTCTAAGAAACTTACCCTAATTTACATCCAAAATCCGAAATTAAATGAAGAATTTGAGTTTAGATTAGTGAACAATAATCACAAGGGAGTAAGAAATCGTTATCCAACAATTGCCTCTGAAAAGCACTCGAAATATCACCCAAAACCGAGCTCCCTAACTTGAGTTTTTGCAAAAATGGTGAAACTCTCGCGGATGAAATTAATATACTGATTCTGTCTGCCCAGTGAAATACTATATGCGATCACATGACCCTTATTGCGATCGCATAGAACAACTTTTCTGCCTTAAATTTTTACCTTATGTGATCGCACACACCACATCGCGATCGCATTGCTTCACAAAACATCCTTATGCGATCGCACTCCCAACTCCGTGATCGCATTGAACAAAATATAGGACCTTGGGACCCCTAACCTTCCTATTATTCGATCGCATAGCCCCTTCGCGATCGCAGAGAACACTTATCCACAGCTATACGATCGCATAACCCTTTCCGCGATCGCATAGAACAATTTTGAGCCTCCTCCCAAGCCTTCTATGCGATCGCATCACCATATTGCGATCGCATAGAGCAATCGTCTGTAACACTCATGGCAGCAAATCTGACCTGTTTCATCAACTTAAAATGGTCCGTTGGACCCCCGAAAATATCCCTGAGGCCCTCGGGACCTCAACCAAAACCGCCAACCTACTCCAAATCACGATACGAACTTGTTCCAATCATAAAAACATATCATTAAACACAAAAATCATCAAATCATGGCGGATGCAAGCCTAAGTTTCAACCAAAACTTTCGAAACCTACATACTATCAAAAACCCGACCAAACGATGTCCGAATGGCCTGAAACTTTGTAGACATATCCAAAATCACCTAACAAAGCTACTGAAACTGTTGGAATTCCATTTCGACTCCCGGATAAAAATCTCGCCTATCGACTGGATTTTCAAAAATTTCAAACTTCGGCATTTCAAGACTAAATGAGCTACGGACCCCCAAAATACATTCCGAAGATGCTCCCAATCCCGAAATCACCTAACGGAGCTAAAGGAACCATCAAATTTCTGTTCTGAGGTCGTCTTAACATTGTTATGAATACGGACCATTTTTCAACTATTAAGCTATCATTTAGGGACTAAGTGTCCTAAAACACTCTGAATTCTAGTACCGAACATCCCAGCAAACCACAATAGCAGAAATGAACTTAGGGGAAGCAGTTAATTGGGGATGAGAGCATAAATTTCAAAAATGACCGGCTGGGTCATTACGGTGAGGCTATAGAACCTTTAAGAAAACTTTACTTTTTTGGAATTCTTATCGTGCGTACTTCATTCAGCTTGAAAATATAACTCTTGAAATTCCTCCCACTCGTCTGTATGCGCAAACGAGCACTCAATAGTATACGTTCCTTGAGGGCTTGTGATTCCCTGATCGAGGGGCGAGATATAATCACGTTGGGCCAGTCTGGAGGACTTGAGGTCGAATCCTCGTCTATGGCTTGAGCCCCAAGGTGTTGATTATGCAAGCAAGTGCTTTGAACTTATGTGTTCGGTAATGTACGTATTAGCCGGGATGGCGGTTGGATATCCACGTGATGAGTATCTTTCTACTGAATGCCATCTGCGCCATCGTTAGCCCCTAGCATCGCCACATCAAAACCATAATCCATACGGGCCTCCCGAGCCTTTTGTCGTGCCCCCTCGAAAGTAGCTTCGGTCACGATGCCGACTTCCCACATATTTTTATATACGTCCTGCTAGGCCTCAGCATAAACCCAAAGATCACGAGCATGGCCAGAGAAAACGGTATGTTCCCGAAGACGTCGGTTCTTCTCCTCCAGGGTTGCAACCCACTCTGCCACAGTCTGAGCGTCCCGCTCAAGGGTACCTATCCGCCCCTCGAGGCTCACCTCCCCGAAGGCAGCAACATCCCTCGCTAACGACAATTGGGACTCGCCGGCACGGACGCCTCCTGTAACGTTTTAGCCCTTATCGAGGTGTCGTCCAACTGGCGATTCAAGGTCACAATCTCTCCCTCTAGTGCAACCACCTTCTCGCTCCACACCGATGCAGCCTTCGTTACCTTGGCTAGGCACCGACGCTCGCACTCGACTGCGTCCCTTCTCCCAGCTTCGAGCTCCCCATCCTTCTGACGGAGCTGCTCTTCAAGGGCACTCATCTGGCCAAGTGTTTGGACTGCCTGAAGCTCCCGCCTCGCCAATTCCTCAACTAGGGCCCAGCTACGGGGATTATTTCGCAAACGAACATGCATCTCCCTGCATCTATCTCGGTAGCGGTGATACTTTTCGAACACTCACATGAACACTACCGAACGAATATTAGCTCGGCGGATGCTCTCTACCTCCAGCAAGTAAGGCTGCAAAGCAAAGGCAATGATTAAAGTGGAAAATAACACAAGGCAAAGAAAGGACAAACCAATATAAGAATACGTACCTTCATGCCCATCACGACCACCTCATTCATCAACCCGATGTCTGTGATGTCCTTCAGCGACTCGTTCTCTATCTCTGAGCATAGTAGCCCAAACTGAGACACCAAACTCGAACCTTGGAGCAGCAAATTCAAATCCATAGGAACCTCAATGAGGCGTGACCTCCCCTCAGTGCGAACGACCGCATTTGTAAAGTCGTCTCGGAACATGCAGACGTCCTAAGGGTCTAAATCCTATTCAAACCTAAACCCTTCTCCTGCAGCCTCTCCTCCTCCCGCCGCAACCGCCAACGGTACACTCGATCTACCGGCTTCAACAATCACTGATGAGCTTCCCTCCGTCTCAACTGTGGAGGTCATCAACTGAGCCACCAAAGCGGCAGTATCTTTGCGGCCTAAGCTAGCTGGGGCGACCACTACCATTGGTTCACCCCCAAGGGTAGGCGCTGCAGCCGTACCCTCCCCCGCATTCGCCGGAGGGGAGTCCACACTAATCACCACAAGGGGAGTCGGCGTGATTACTATAAGAGGAGCTGGAGTGAGCACGACCATGCGCCTGATCAGGGGCCTCTTCTCCTTCTCGCCCGAGGATGATTCATCCCTAGGATGCACGGTCCCCGACATCCCCTCATCTCGAAATGTGTCCCGTGGAGGGGAAGGAGCCGCCGAAGACTCGACTAATGCCGCCCTTGGTATGCAGTGTGGTATTGGTGCTGCGAGAAGCCGAGAGATCGCACCCGACCACCGGAAAGCCAACTGAGGAGCCCTGCCACGGCTTGCCCTCCCTGTCACAGAGAAACAAGGTTGGTAAAAAAACCGAATATAAAAACAAATTAAGGTAGGAACCTACTTCTCACCTGCGGCAGGACTACGACCATGTCTCTCCCAAAAAGATGCCCACATGCGAATTCCTTCAGTATGAGGGAGCGCGGCTTCAAGCCACCCACGCATCCCTGCTAACGGGGTCAGTGGCGATCTCTCGGCTACAAAAGTGACAATGAGTTAACATTTGCAAACAAGAGACTTATAAAAAAAGAAGGAAAAAGGAAGGAAATTGATTCTAACGATAAAGTAACTCACGTGTATGGTTCCAAGCCTCCAGGAACCCTGAAGGGGACACTACTAAATTCTCGGTCCTGATGTAAAAGAAGTGATAAAAAGGGCAGGTTTCGACCTCATCATCGAGCGCCGCCGTCAGCCACCTTGCCCCACGAGGGCACTCCGGAAGCATGATGCCTCGGACCCGTTGGGGGGCATAAAGGGTGAGCACGTGCTGCAGCATAACCACCCTACCGGCCAAATCCCCATATTTTAGGAACATCGCCAGTAATTTGTAAAGAGAGGGGGGTGAGCTGGCTGGGCACACCCCATAATGGCGATAGAAGTCTACCACCAGCATAGGAAGGGGAATCCTGAACCCCAACCTGAAGGGATACGCACAAAAATGCAGTATCCCCTAAGATCGGTGTGAAACCTCTCCTCATTTCTGGCGAGGATGATGTCGGCGTGGGTCGGAATGACCCCCTGCTCCCGTAACCGGGCCATTCCAATCTCCCCCATTAGTGGGGCTTCATCTAGAGGATCCTCCCCACCATCGATGATAAAATCAATCGCCGAACCTACTGGCCGAGGAGGTACCTCGTCAGCTGACAGAATCCTTCCGGTCTCCGCCTGTGCATCTCTCATTGCCGAAGGTGGCCCTTCAATCGCCGGAGGATTAACCGGCAAGTTTATCAAAACAGCACCGCGTGAAGAACTGCATGCCATTGCTTATTTGTTTGAACAGGAAAGAATAGAATTCAGTGGGAAAAATAAAATTTATCATAATCTAGAAGAGAAGGGAGAAAGTGAACTATCAGAATAAAAGAGCTTCCTCAAACTTATTCTCAGATGAATAAAGAAGTAATGATAAATGGATGCCTCAACTCACTTTTATAGGCAACATAAATGACTTTCGGGAAACCCAATAGACACCATTAACTGCATAACCAACCGTCAAATGGTTCGATTCTACTGAGATGTGCGCCATCATGACAAGCATCACGAAGTTCCCCCTCGACCTTCTTTTGATACCTCGCCAGCCGGAACGATCAAAACGCCCTGCCGATACGGGAGAAATGCACCATACATCCTCAAAATTCTAAGACACTGCAGAAAACGTACTCGGCCATGTAACATACAGCCCGTCTCCCGCTGTCGATGGAAGCTGCGAATCTAAGTGAACATAAGGACCAGAACATAACTAAGTTTGATCTCGCCTGAATCGCGCTCAATACATCATACGCCTTCATGATAAGGATGTGCCCTTCCTTGATCACACGATGACTTGATCATATGGCGACATGACGTCGAAAATTCTACATAATTCGGGCCGTCGACGTAGAAAACACTGTCTAAACCAGAGTGACTGCCGCTCATCCCTTATCTGAATTTCTCAGGTCATAGTTGACAAAGTCCGTCCATCGAGCTCAGCCGAAGCACGACCTCGATAAACGGAGGGACTAACTGTATGGGTCAGAATCTGACCCCACAATAAATAACAAAGATAATTGTGTCTTGAATTAGTTCACTATTGATAAGATACATAGCCACTAGCCTATAATACGAATTTATCTATTCGAGCAAGGTGGAAAAAGGTACGGCCTACTCGCCTCCCCATGGAGACAAAATCCTAACGTGGTCACTGCCACACACTTCCTATTCATGGGGCTCACAACTATAAATACTAAGGGATGAACTCCAGAAATGGGGGCTTCTCTTTGATCATTATTCTCCAAAAAGAGAAAGACAGAGAGCGAGAAAGAGAGAGAAATGACAAGAAATGTTCATCTTCATGGAGAGATACAACATGATTGTAAGTCTCTGAACCTCTTCATGGAGAGGCACACTAAACCAACATCATTTATAAAAGTTGTCCATATTTCTCACCCTAATATGGGGCGTTTATTATTTTTTTTTACATGGTTCTTGAATTATTACGACTTGCTATGATTGGCCCGTAATTTATATATGTTGTTTCGCGTTCGTAAAGTGTATGATAACGTTTTAGCCAAACATAATCAATTAATCATCCTTATGATAATAACTTTGTTGTTATTGGAACTATCTTTCCTTTTATTTTGTGATATTAGTAGTTATTCAAAAATGTGATTTTCTTCTTTTCCTTATAACTTTTTTCATAAATGACTTTAATTTTGTTTTATGCATAGTTAGTAAGATCAGGTTTTGTCTAGCTTTTGGGAGAAGAAAAATACTTTTTTCCTTTAAATAGTACTTTAAAAAAAATTTAAGCTATTTTGTCAAGACAGAGAAGTACTTTTGGCCAGTAGCAAAAGCATTTTTCTGCTTTTGGGAAGAAGCAGAAAATTTTAGCTTCTCCCAAGTAATAGAAGTAGAAACAGAAAATTAATTTATTCAAGACAAACTACCCTTACTATAAACTTATATTTTCCAATTATCCTTTATTGATTTAAGGACTTTTTTCATTTTTAGTTTTAATTTTTACCATTCTTTTAAATTTAAAGATTTCATATACATGAATCATATTGTAACTTTTCAAATTCTTTATTGACTTTTTTATTTTTTTTATGTTTTTCTTTGTATAATGTCTTGTAACTTTCCATATCTTCTTCTTCTTTTTCCTTAGTGAGTAAAGTATCTACATAATTTTTTGGATTATCAATTATCTTCTTACAAGTAATCATTTATAATTTCTTCTCTTATATACTATTAATTCCTGAATTTTTAAAACTGTTATCAAATCTAATTTGTAAGAATTACCTACAAATAGGTAATAAATTTATAATTCCATCGCATAATCTATATATTATTAAAAGAAGAAGAAGATGAAGCCTCTACATTAAGCCAGGTGGAAACTCACAATAAGCCACTTGGCAATTAGGACAAAGTTAATTAGGTTAGGTCATTTTTTTTTTTGAATTTAAATTATACATTATTTGTTGTTAGTAATTAGTTACTCTTTTTGAATTTGAATTAGAACATACTTAATAAAAATGTTTTACGAAAACAATAATTTTGTATTATTTAAAATTATTTATATTTTATTCTCAATGCCATATTTCAAGTTTGACACTCAGAATCATATTGTTACAATTACCATAGCTATACGAAATTTCACCCGATGATATTCTTATATATACAGATAAGGAATCTCACTATTATGCTAATAAAGGCATTATTGCAGAAAGGGGTGTTCATAAAAATTCGAAAATCCGAACCAAATCGACCAAAAAAACCGATACTTTTTCATTTGGTTTTGGTTTTGGTTTTGAAATTTAAAATTCAATAAAATTTGATTTGATTTTGGTTTTAATTAAAAAAAATAAGTCAAACTGAATATAGGAGTAGCTATTTTAAATTTATTATTACACCTAGATATATGTATACTTTTATACAAAGTTTTAAATTTTTTATAGTAAATAATAATTGTTTGCACTTTTAGTATAATTTTTTACCTTTACATTCTAGTTTAATTGGTAGTTTTCGTTTGTTAAGTGTAAGAATCTATTTCATGTTAAAAACAATTTATTTTTAATTGAGTTCTTAAATTATTCATCACTGTTTGGTTCAATATCATCAATATATCATGGTAAATAATGGATTTCTCAAATGGCAATTGATTTGATAGTGTTACGTTGAAAATGTGATCGCCGAAATGTGTGTTTGGTAGTGTATGTCTTATACTTAAGAAAAACCGACAAATAACCGAAGAAACCAAAAAACCGACATAAACCGAATTGAGAAAAAATGACTTAATTGGTTTGATTTGGTTCTAATATTTTAAAAACCGACTTACTTGATTTCGTTTCTTTTTAGGAAAAAATCGATCGAAACCAAACCATGAACGCCCCTAATTACAAAGATTAAGGAAGGGGATATATCTTCTGGTATTCCTTTAGAAATGCAAGGCAAGTCTTCTACTAATATGAATGCGTTGTGTGATAGAATTAGAGATGAATTATTGAGAAATGTTATCTTGTGTGAGCGACTTTGCTTATTATTTCATGGCGATTACCAATATATAATAATTGGTGAAATATACTTCTAATTCATACAAAATGGTGTATTTTAATTATTCAAATCATCATGTAAATAATAAGTAATTATATTAGATATTATACTAGATAATATTTTTTTATTTTTTAATTAAATAAAAAAATAATGTCTCATGCGATAAATATTAAAGTTTATTTTCTATTAAAATAATTATAAGACTTTGGTACTATCCTTTTTGGTAATTTGACACTAAAAGTACTTTTAAAAAGATCAGCCAAACACAATTTATTTACCAAAAATATTGCAAAAAATTACTTTTTAATTGAATTGACCAAACACAAATTATTTTTCCCAAAAGTACTTTTGAATAAACCATTTATAGAAAAAAGTACTTTGTCAAAACAAGCAGTTTTTTAGCAGTTTGACCAATCGACTCAAACTACTCAACGAATGTTCAACGACAGTTGAACTGGGACTCAGGCCATGAGCCTTCGCCGAATTAATTCAACCATAGTTGAATCAGTACTCGGGCAACGAGCCATCGACTTAAATTACTCAACGAATGTTCAACGACAGTTGAACTAGGACTCAGGCCATGAACCCTTGCCGAATTAATTCAACCATAGTTGAATTAGTACTCGGGCTACGAGCCCTCGACTCAAATTACTCAACGAATGTTCAACGACAGTTGAACTGAGACTCAGGCCATGAGCCTTCGCCGAATTAATTCAACCATAGTTGAATCAGTACTCGGGTTACGAGCCCTCGACTTGAATAACTCAATGAATGTTCGATGATAGTTGAACTGGGACTCAGGCCATGAGCCTTCGCCGAATTAATTAAACCATAGTTGAATTAGTACTCGGGCTACGAGCCCTCAACTCGAATTACTCAATGAATGTTCAACGACAGTTGAACTAGGACTCAGGCCATGAGCCTTCGCCGAATTAATTCAACCATAGTTGAATCAGTACTCGGGCTACGAGCCCTCGACTCAAATTACTCAAAGAATGTTCAATGACAGTTGAACTGGGACTCAGGCCATGAGCCTTCACCGAAATAACTCAACCATAGTTGAATTAGTACTCGGGCTACGAGCCCTCGACTCAAATTACTCAACGAATGTTCAACGACAATTGAACTGGGACTCGGGCCATGAACCTTCACTGAATTAATTCAACCATAGTTGAATCAGTACTCGGGCTACTAGCCCTCGACTCAAATTACTCAACGAATGTTCAACGACAGTTGAACTGGGGCTCAGGCCATGAGCCTTCGCCGAATTAATTCAACCATAGTTGAATCAGTACTCTGTCTACGAGCCCTCAACTCAAATTACTCAATGAATTTTCAACGACAGTTGAACTGGGACTCAGGCCACGAGCCTTCGCCGAATCAACTCAACCATAGTTGAATCAGTACTCGGCCTACGAGCCCTCGACTCAAATTACTCAATGAATGTTCAAACGACAGTTGAACTGAGACTCAGGCCATGAGCCTTCGCCAAATTAATTCAACTATAGTTGAATCGGTACTCGGGCTACGAGCCCTCAACTCAAATTAATCAACGAATCCTCAACGACAATTGAACTGGGGGAACCACAAATGAAACAAGCAGTAATCGAGCAACGCGAAAAGGGAAGCTTCCCCTTGATTCAAAGGGATAATCACGGGCCACGCCCGTCCACACCAAACCAAACATTATCCAAAAAAAAAACAGAACAAAACAAAACAAAAAAAAAGGAACAACAATATACGACAACAACCATTAGAAAAAAAGATCACTCTTTTTCACTCGGGACCATCCGCACTGTCGCCCTATCTCCTTCTCTCTCACCGCCTCGCCACCCATTCCGCCTTCGCCACCACCCATAATTCCCATACCATTGCCAGCTCCCGCCAGACTCCCACCAGCACCATCGTCAATACCGGGCGTCGCGGCATCGAGACCGTATTCCACACGAGCTTCTCGCGCCCGCTGGCGCGCCCCTTCGAAAACTGCTTCGGAAATGATGTCGGCTTCAAATAGGTTCTTGTATATGTCCCGCTAGGCCTCGGCATAAATCCAAACCTCACGGGAGCCATAAAGGCAGATTGCTCTTGGATGCACCTGTTCTCTTCCTCCAGAAGCGCGATTTGCCCCGCCGCATCCCGAGCACCCCGCTCTAGAACCCTAATCCATTCCTCAAGGTTGCTCTCCCTGAAGGCGGCATAAGCTCTCACCAACGATAACTGGGAATCGTTAGCACGGATAACCCCCTACAATTCGTCCGTCCGGGCCGAGGCTTCGGCCAACCTTCTCTTCAAAGTGGCCACTTCTCCTTCCAGCATAGCAACCTTCCCACTCCATTCCGAGGTAACCTCCGTCACCTTGGTCAAGCATAAACGCTCACACTCTAACGAAGTCCTCCGCCCAGCCTCGAGTTCGTCAACTATCTGACGCAACTGATCCTCCAAGGCCCCTATGCGACTAAACGTCTGGTTCGCCTGTAACTCCCTCCTCGCCAACTCTTCAACTAACGCCCGATTACGAGGATCAATCCTTATACGCTCGTTAAGCTCCCTACACTTGTTACGGTAATGACGACACCTATCAAGTACGCGTAAAAGCACCTCGGACCGAACATTGGCCCGGCGAAGTCTCTCCACCTGCAACAAAAATGCCTGCAAAACGAAAAATGAGAGGTTGTCAGGCAGAGGTACGGAAGCTTGTAATAAGAGGGAAATAAATAGCAAAAAAAACAAACAGTCACCCCGGAATACGTACCCTCATCCCCATCACTGCTACCTCGTTCATCAAACCAACATCTGGAACCCCCCCTCAACGACTCGTTCTCAACTGCAGAACACAACTAACCAAGCTGCGACACCAAAGCAGAGTCCAACAACAACAAATTCTCGTTCACAGGAATTTTAACAACGCGTGGCCTCCCGTCCGGATAGACCGCCGTATTCGTGATACCGTTACAAAACATGCGGACATCCTCAGAGTCCAAGTTAGAGTGAGACGTAGAACCCTCTCCCACCACCTCCACTTCCGTCAAAGGAGTGCTCGAATCACCAATGTCCACGACCACCCGAGAAGGTTCCCCCAACTCGACCATATGAGTGGAAGACTGAGCAGTAGGGGCGGCACTTCCCTCTCGATCCTCTCGAGCTTGAGCCTCATCTCCTCCTGGCCCATCATCTGGAGCATGCGCCGCGTCCAGGTCCTTCCTCGCCCCAGAAGGGGGGTATCCACATTTATCACAATAGGGGGAACGGTTCAAGCCACTGCTAACAGAGCCGGGGGAGAAATAATCATGCGCCTGACCAAAGGCCTCTCTTCCTCATCACAAGAAGACGAGTCGTCTCGTAGACGAACAGTCCCCGACGGACCTCTGCCACAAATTAAGGGATGTGAAGAAGACGTCGCCGCGGAAGACTCGACCGATGCGGCCTTGGGCACCTGGCTTGGCACCGTTACAGCAAAAAACCTGGCAATCGCACCAAGCCGCTGAAACGCCAATTGAGGGGCTCTACCTCGGTACACCCTTCCTGCAAACAAAGGACTGGGTCAGTCCCGGGTTGTATTGAAAATTGGAATAAATCACACACGGAGAGTGAAAACCTCTTACCTATAGCTATCCCCCGGCCATATTTTCGCCAAAAAGACGGCCACAAGCGGACCCCCTCGGTGTGCGGAACAATGTCTTCGAGCCATCCGCGCAAACCGGTGATTAGAGACGGAGGCGACTTGTCAGCTACAGAAACGATAATGAAAACAATGATTATCCGAAAATAAGAGGAGGAAGAGAGTCAATCCTATTGCTTAAAAAGTACGACTTACGTTTGTAAATCCAAGTCTCCAGGAATCCTGGAGAGGGCGCATCCGAATATAGAAAAATTGTTCAAACGGGCGAGGTTCGACCTCGTCATCTAGAGTAGCCGTCAACCCCTTCGAACCACGTGGGCTCATCCGGAGCATACTCCCCCGCACTCGCTGGGGGCGTATAGAGCAAGCACATGTTGCAGCGTGAGTTGGCCCGGGCACATGTTGTATAAAGACGGGGTGAGTTGGCCCGGGCACATGTTGTAGTATCGACAAAAGTCGACTACCAAATTGGGGAGTAGGACCCTGAATCCCAGCCTGAGAGGGTATGAATAAAAAACACAGTACGCGGCATGGTCGGTATGGACCCTCTCCTCTAGCCGGGCAAGCATGATGTCAGCATGAGAAGGCACGAGCCCTTGTTCCCGTAATTGGGTCATACCCACTTCCCCCATCAACAAAGCTTTATCCACTGGGTTATCCCCACTATCGACGGTGAAATCCACCGCCGTGCTCCCAGCTGCGGGAAGAATTTCATCTACCAGCGGAGCCCTCTCAACTTCATTTTGCTCGTCATCCCCAAGCACCAGAGACAAGTCTTCAATCACCGGAGGATTAACCGGTGCCACCGTCGGAAGAACTTTACGGGAGGAAGAACCAGCCATTGATCAAAGTTGCTTAAAGATTAAAAGAAGGGTGGTGGATTCAACTAAGAACGGGTAAGAACTTTTCGCAGAGAAGAAAGAATCCTAAAAGTTCACAGGAAATAAGAGCTGCAAAAGAACTAGAGAATGTCAAGAATCAAGTATCCCAAACCGTCTTATAGGAAACGAAATCAATTCTCGGAAAAACCGTCAGGCGCCATTAAATGCATAATCCAACCGTCAAAAACGGTTCGATTCTACCAAAACGGCCGCCACAACGATTAAGGCCATAACGCATTTGTTCAGTCACGATCGCTGCCTCAATCATTACGGAAAAACGAATGACTTACCACCTAGGGCGATTAGATCATACGTCCTCAAAGTCCGTATGGACAGAGCGTACCCCAATTCACGATTGCGGCGTACCGACTGTTCCCTTTGCCATCAATACTCGTATACGAGATCGGACCCTCATTATACGAGAGGAAGAAGTGCAGAGACGCCATGACCTCGTCACGAGCAATCGCCATTCCCTCTCTCACCCGAAAAGGGTTTACTCCTCGACCGTTAAAATCCGCTCATCAGGTTCGACCTCGAGGCGACCATGATAAGTGGAGGGACTAAGTGTATGTGTCATAATTCGATTCCACGACAATCAACAAGACCGATCGTTCCTTCCGACTAACGCAAGCGTAATAGGCGCTGCGATCACTTTGATTAAGAAAGTTATCCGTATCCGCCTAAAACGGCTATCGAGATTACGACTCACCTGATATGTCCGAAATAACCTCCTAACGTGGGCCCGATCCCCAAAAGGTCAAGTCTTACAGCAATGTCTATAAATACCAAAGGAGGAATCAGAAAAGGGGGTTCCACTATCTTCCCCACGGGGACTCTAAAAAATACAAAGTAAAACACAGAGTGAGAACCCAAGACAAAAAATAGAATGAAGGTAGATCTAACGAAACATGATTGTAAAGATCTAAACTTCATGGAGATGTAGACTACTCTATTATCATGAATAAAGATCACCGATATTTTCTGTTACTAATACAAAGTATTTCCATTATCTTTTCCCTTGTTAAATTTTGAATGTGTTACGATTTGCTACCCTTCATTTACATCGATTATTTTGAATTCATAAATGCTCGTTAACATTTTGAATCAAACATCTTTGATTCCCCTTTCCTCAAAAATATACTTAACTTGACGGGGGACATTCATTTCGTAACAAAATTGGCTTGGTTCTTCCAATCATTTAAGAAAAGAATTATCCCTTTTTTAGCAGGAGCGATATTCTAAGTGGACATTAACAGGTTTAAAAGCATAACTAATTTCAACAGAAAAAGAGGATAAAATTAATAAACATAAATAATAAATAAATCACGTATAAGCGTCATTGTCAAAAGAAGAAAAGGCGAGGGTAATTGAGTAATTTAAAGACAAAACCTATACCATCAAAAAGACTTATACGGCACGTAATGACAATTCTGCCCCTCACCTCACGGCTTGGTTCTTGGCTCTTTTCACCGCTTTAGCTCATTCTTCAGACGTTGAAGAGTATACATTAATTTAAATACACATATGAGCACACACATTCACGATCAATAGACCGTGGAAGAGATAGCCGTTCATTGCTGAATGCAATCGCAATAGCTTCCAGCTTCGTGTCCTTCCTCATATACTAATTCTCCGATTCCGAAGGTATATTCGTTTATATTCAAATTCTTAAGGCATTGACGTTGTTGAAATTGAATGGATAAAAAGATTAAATTCCTATTTCTTGCTTTGAACATTTTTTAGCGATTTATTTAGTTGAATTTTGTTGTTTTTGATGTATGCGGAAATCTATTGGTTGAATGTGTGTTTGAGGAAGGAACATTTACAGCTCGTTTTTGGCTGTCTGATTGGAAGTTTTCTGTAATGATCGGGTCATTCTGCTAATTTGAAGCTAGGGTTACATGACTGAATTTGTTTTCTTGCTTGGGTTTGGATGGAGGCTGTGTTTGGCTGATGTAGAAATCTGAGAAAAGATGAAATTTTTTATAAGAATCTTATGTTAATCAGATAATTAGGGTGAGGTGAACTCAAACTGAGTTTAACTGTTTAGTTGTTATTGGGGCATTTGATAGAGGCATTTTTAAACGTTTTTTTTCTTTTTTTGAGTCAATACTAGTATAGGTTCTCTTCTGTAAATTAAAATCCATCTTCAGAGCTCTAAGCTAGCCCTAGGGGCACCCAAGGGTGGCTTGATGGTTTCAAAATCCCTATTTGACCAAGCAGTGGGCAAAGTTACCCAATACTTGTGTTGGTGGGAGATAGCAGGTACCCATGGAATAGTCGAGGTGGGCACAAGCTTACTCGGACATTACCACCATTAAAAAAGAAGAAGCTTGTCCTAGGTGGTTCATTTGGTTAGCATCATTTGTTTTCAATAGGTACATTAGATAACTTGTTGAGTCATTGATTTTATGATAGAAACATCGTTTCATTTTCATTCTGTGGTTGTGCTTCTTTTGAGCTTCAGAATGCAGTGATGCTGTTGTCGGAGGAACATTGAAAGTTTGCAATGTAGTGTACTTTGGAGAAGTTGCTTTTATGAATGAGGTTCATTTTTTTCCTGCTAAAAAAATTTATATATATATATTTTTTTAAATTTCAACTGAGCGAACAGAATATGCGGAACTATAGTCAATTACATCTTTTGTTGCCTCATAATTCTTAGCACCGATAGATTTATTAGTTTTTAATTCTGTGATATTTTCGGACAAAATGGCCAGGTTTTAGGGTTTTGTATTATTTATATAAGCTAACATAAGTGTATAGTCCAGTCCTTTTCCTCTCATACACAAACTTGACATTTGTCTGAATTATGGGACGGGTACTAGGGTTTTTGAATGAATTTCTTATAGTATCCTTGTCTGTGCTTGTTAGATGGAAGCTGGCCAACATCATGATACTTCCCGTAATGCTGAGCCCATCACAAATGCAAATGAACGTAGCAATTTGATACAAGGTGATTCTTTAGCAAATGTGGCAAGTTCTGATACAGAAGTTAGATCCGAATGCAGGCCAGAAGAGATTCTCCGTAACTTACAGAATGTCTCCTATATATACAGACAAGATGTTGTGAAAAGCAAAACTGATGGTAAGATTGGGATTGTGACCGAAGTTGCTGGTGACTCAGATTCAGATAGCAGTTTAACTGATGATGAGGATGAGGATGATGGAGAGGAAGAAGATGGAGAAGAAGAAGAAGAAGACGAAGAAGAAGAAGGAGAAGAAGAAGAAAATGACGGTGGTGGTGGTGACAATGGTGATTCCAACTCGGAAGGCAATAGGGATAACAATGAAAATGCTGAGGAAACTGCTGATGGGAACAAAAACTGTAGTAACAATAAGAGTGGTCCTCTTACCGCTGACCATGTTCGAGTCCTCTGGATGGATGAGTCTGAGTCAACAGAGAGTATTGATAATGTCATTGTTATTGACAGAGGATTTCTGCATGGTGATTATGTCGCTGCAGTTTCTGATCCAACAGGTCAAGTGGGACTGGTGGTTAATATCGATATATCTGTTGATTTGTTATCGCACGATGGATCTAGTTTTAAAAATGTCTCATCTAAGGAGTTGAAACGTGTTAGAGATTTTACAGTTGGCGATTATGTTGTCCTTGGCCCTTGGTTGGGCAGGATTGATGATGTTTTTGATAATGTCACTGTGATGTTTGATGATGGTTCTGTTTGTAAAGTTATGAAGGCTGACCCCTTACGTCTTAAACCAGTTGGTAGGAGTGGCCTTGAAGATGGACATTTTCCTTATTATCCCGGTCAGCGTGTAAAAGCAAGCTCATCATCAGTTTTCAAGAACTCCAGGTGGTTATCTGGCTCGTGGAAAGCAAATAGGGTAGAAGGTACAGTAACTAAAGTTACTGTTGGTTCTGTTTTCATCTATTGGATTGCATCTGCTGGACATGGGCCCGATTCCTCCACTGCTCCAGCTGAAGAACAGAACCCAAAAAACTTAAAACTGTTGTCTTGCTTTTCTCATGCAATCTGGCAACTTGGAGACTGGTGTCTTCTTCCTTCAATTCCAATATCATCATCTCTTGACTTGGACAAGCAATTGTCGAAATTACAACTTTGTGACTCCACCAATACTGTATTAGAATCTTCTCAATCTTTAGCAGATTGTGATTCCGAAGTTGTCAATTTGGAGGAGTCAACAGGGAATAGTGAATCTATGGATATTCATCTGGAATCTTCTGAGAATGTCACTTCTGAAACTTTAGAGCATGATTCCCTTGCAGAGTCAAGTACATGTGCTAATTCATCGTCAGTTTCCAAGGAATCAGGCACAGAGTCATGGCCCCTTCATCGTAAAAAGATCCGCAAAGTTGTGATTAGGAGGGATAAAAAGGCTCGTAAGAAAGAGGAAAATTTTGAAAGAGCTCTTCTAATTGTGAATACTAGGACTTCTGTTGACGTTGCATGGCAGGATGGAAAAATAGAAAAAGGTTTGGAATCTACATCCTTGATCCCTATTGAAAGCCCAGGAGATCATGAATTTGTTGCTGAACAGTATGTGGTAGAGAAAGCTGCTGATGATGCTGACGATCCTAATGATGTTAGACGTGTTGGGGTTGTGAAAAGTGTTAATGCAAAGGAACGGACAGCTTATGTGAGGTGGTTAAAGCTAGTTACCAGGGCAGAGGACCCCAAGGAGTTTGACAAAGAGGAGGTAGTCAGTGTATATGAACTGGAGGGGCATCCTGACTATGACTATTGTTACGGTGATGTTGTTATTCGCTTGTTACCTGTTTCTCTACCAACAAAAGTGTGTTCTGTGGTGAAATTTGGAGAAGAATCAGAACATTTATTGGTTCCAACTGAAGCCAAAGAAGACAAGCAACAACATTCGAGATGCAATGAAGCAGAAGCCACTCCAAGTGATGATACTTGTTCCGAATTTTTGGATCTCTCTTGGGTTGGGAATATCACTGGACTCAGAAATGGGGACATCGAAGTCACGTGGGCTGATGGGATGATATCCATGGTACTTCCCAAGATTTGTTATTCTTTCTCCAATTTTTAATTGCATGTTCAGGGTAATCCCTTGATCCCTCCATGGCTAAGAAGAAACTTTCACCTTTTATATTTTTTCTTCTATCATCATTTATAAATTGTATGTCTTTGATTGGTTCTTCTGGCTGGGTATTTACTGTTGAAACTGGAAAACCAATATGTCAGTTCATACTTCTCTGCACTGTTAGACCGAGGAAAAACGAAAAAAGGACTTGGACTAACCATACTGGCTTATATCCTTGATTGTTGTTCCCGACAGATTTGTTTTTCTGGTTTTTATGGATGCACACTTCTGGTTCCTGACAGACAAGAGGGGTTGCTCTGATGGTAAGCAACCTCCACTTTCAACTGAGAGGTTGTGAGTTCGAGTCTCCCCAAGAGCAAGGTGGGAAGTTCTTGGATGGAAGGATGCCAGGGGTCTATTTGGAAACAACCTCTCTACCCTAGGGAAGGGATAAGGTCTGCATACACACTACCCTCCCCAGACCCCATTAAGTGGGATTATACTGGGTTGTTGTTGTTGTATGGATGCACACATTTCATTGATAACTAACATTAAACCATCAAGAGAGAATACAGTGTACTTTATTTTATTTCTTCATATTTGCTTTTCTTAAGGTGGTAGTACGTTCTTATAGCAGTTGCCATGAGTTTCAATTCATATTGTGATGCTGCCTTTCTGGTTTCTTCAGGTTGGGCCTCAAGCAATTTATGTTGTTGATCGTGATGATGATGAGTCTATAGCAGGCGGAAGTGAAGTTGGTGATGATGTAGCTAGCTGGGAAACAATTGAAGATAATGAAAGGGAGACCCTTGAGACTGCAGAAGAGGTTGGTGAAAAAGCTGTTATTAGTTATCTGATCTGTTCTGTTTGATTTGAACATCGGATCTAACGGTATCGCTTGCTTCCTGTTAATTTCTATTACATCATCTTAGTGTATACACCCTTGATGATTCGAGAACCTGTCTTTCAAAATAAGTACAGGCTTCACAGTATGGCTGCTATACGATTGTGGTACTAATAATCTATTCCCATATTTAACCCTCAGGAGTTGGCCTGGTAGCAATTGACTTAAGCCTTGGGGTTTGCTCCCTTTCAAAGTCTCAAGTTCGAAACCCACTGTGTGCAAACAATTTCCGAGGGCCATCAGACTAGGTAAAACCTGAATTAACCGTGGTGCACTTGCGGGAAACTCCTTGCCGAGGGCCTGTGCACCCCCGGGATTAGTCGGGTCTCGAAGAGACTCAGACACCCGGTGCAAAATCAAAAAAAAAAAAAATCTATTCCCATATTTAACTATTTATCAAAAGAGGATTGCATGTAGTCCTCCAAAGGGTGTGTGCATCACCAGCACTCTGTTGGTGCTGGCACAGTTAATAATAGAATGTTGTGTTACTTATCCCATGAAAAAGTGTAACCCTCAAGTGGTGGAGCTCTATTGTAGATACAGATGTCTTCTTTCTCTATCCTCTTTTTTTAATTTTATTTATCTTTTCATTGATAAAACAGAAATAACTTCAGTAGATGTATATATCTGCAACTTAACTTACAACTTGTCCGATAGTAATCATCAGTCTTACTTGTATAAATTATGTATTAGATGTGAAGAAAATTTATCTTATTTTATCTTGAAGGTCGATTAGGAGATTAATTAAAATAGTACTTATTGCCAATAGCTCTGTGAGAACAAGTGTATTAGTGTTTGTTTTAGCATGATGTAATTCACAACTGGATCTCCTTCAGGAACTTGGAACAACAAATGCTACTGACATCAGTATTGAAGATGAAGACAGTGCCATGGCCACTGAAAATTCAGGAAGGAATGGGGCTCTGGCTATTCCCCTGGCTGCACTAGGATTTGTGACCAGGCTGGCCTCTGGAATATTTTCTAGGAGCCGCAAACAGACTGATTCTTCAAGCTTAGATTCCAGAAGTGAAGATGAAAGGGAGGGAGCATTGGCCAGAATATATACCAGTGATGAATCGTGGTCCCAACGGTCTGGAGACCTTGATAATTCTCCAAGTCTACCTGCTGCACGAAATGGAGAAGAACACGACACTATGGAAGTCACCGAGTTGGATGTCGTTGAAGCTAACTTGAAGCCAGGAATAGAAAATTCCTCAGATCAACATGATAACCAATTGTATAGTTTTAAACGCTTTGATATCACCACAGATCCTTATGATCATCATTTTCTTGGTGCAAGTGGCCAGGTTAGTCTTGCCTCCGAGTTTCTTCCTGCTAAATTGTTCCACTTCTTGACTAATGTTTTTAGAAAATTTATTCTATAGTTGGTACTTGTAAGTACTTCATTCCCTTAAATTTTTAAAGGAATCCTTAATCCATCACTCTTTTCCATTTTCAAGACGGTTCATAGCTTGTGTTCTTCTCCATTTCTCTACTAGTTTTAGAAAGAGACAACACACCTTTTCTATTTGGGTCGGGGGGGGGGGTTGGAGAGGGCAATGTGGTGTTGCACGGTGTCATGATTAATTCATATCATGATTAGTAAAGGTGAGCTAGTTATGAGTGGCTTGGTGAATATCCTTTACTCCGAGTTCCTCTCAAGGAGTAGTTCTATCCCATCTCAAATTTGAAAGAGGTCTTCTACTGAGCCTTGTTGATCTTTATGTGCAGAATAATGCTGGGAGGAAGTGGCTTAAGAAAGTTCAACAAGATTGGAACATACTTCAGAATAACCTGCCAGGTATTTTATCATTATTTTTTTTGATAAGTATATTATCGTATGATTAATCTCTCCATATTTTATAATTGTTCTTTGAAATTGTTATTTTCACATTCAAGCTACACCACCAGCTTTCACATACATTAACTACGCCTCAATCTCAAACTAGTTGGGATCGGTTATCAAATAATCAGCTTTAACATTCAGACTTGTTTGATCAGATGGAATATATGTACGTGTTTATGAAGATCACATGGATCTTCTAAGGGCAGTGATTGTTGGAGCATATGGGACCCCTTACCAAGATGGTTTATTCTTCTTTGATTTCCACCTTCCACCTGAGTACCCTGATGTTCCACCAGTAAGCATGCTTAACATTGTTTTCCTTGAATAGAGGGTCATAGTTTGCATCTCTAATCTCCTTTTGCCTCAAAACTTTATTCCTGTAGTTTGTTTTTCAAATGTTTATGTTGTATTGCAGTCAGCATATTATCATTCTGGTGGCTGGCGGATAAATCCAAACTTGTACGAGGAAGGGAAAGTTTGTCTCAGCCTTTTAAATACTTGGACAGGCAGAGGGAATGAGGTCTGGGATCCTTCATCCTCAAGTATACTTCAAGTACTAGTTTCACTTCAAGGGCTAGTCTTGAATTCCAGGCCATATTTCAATGAAGCTGGTTATGACAAGCAGATTGGGACAGCTGAAGGAGAAAAGAATTCGCTATCCTACAACGAGAATACCTTCTTATTAAACTGCAAGACAATGATGTATCTGATGAGGAGGCCCCCTAAGGTAATTTAGATCTTCTTATGTTTGGTATGCTATTTTATATGTGCTAGTTTGACATGCCATTTTCCCTTGTTTAATGTGCCAAGCTGATTGACTAGCTGATAATCTCCATCCCTTAAGCCATCTACTGTTGACGTCCCATATCATTTTCCATTTTTGATTTCTTCTTTGTTTTTGAAGTGTTTGAAACCAGTTATAACATCATTATTTGAAATTTCAAAACCAATGTGCATAGGACCTATTTTTTTCTCTTTCTTTTTCCCCATAAAAGAACTGTAATTCCATAACTCTTCAGAGTACATCTGCTTGGAGTGTCCTCTCATTTTTTATGGATTTTCCGATGGACCAACCGTACTAGCCATCTACTTGTTCATGAGCTCACTTGAAGTTAGTGTCTCTTGGATCAGCTTGTTTTGCTATCTACTTGACATTTCTTTGTTATTTAATCCATTTGATTGGGACTGCTGTGTAGTGTACCATGTCTCAGGTAGAAAAATGAAAATGTGGACCTCTGACTCAAAATTCCCTTTGTAAATGCTTGTTTCACCTTTCAAATTAATGTAGGGTTAGGTCTCCTCTCCTATATCCCTTCCTCAAGATGTCAGCGTCAATGGGGCAACTTCACCTCTATCTATATACCTTCATCAGGTTTAGGCTACACTCACGCCCTCACTAAACCCATCAAGCACAACATACATGATCCTATAGCCATAAATGACACTTATAATTAGGCTCTTGCTTATGTATAATCAAACTCGGAATAGTTAAAAACATAGATAAAATATTTTAGATAATGTAAGTCCATATTTCTAACATTTACATCTCTTTTTATTTCATTTTTGTGTTTTTCCATGGGTTTGTTGCAACATTTCACTTTTTTAGCGTGAGAATCATATCTACATCTGCACCGAGGAAAATAGGTCAACCAACTTTTTCTTAAATGAATACTAGAAGAAAAGGATGGGTAACATTTGTTGTTTATAGCTCCTATTGTTTGTAAACTTGTTTGGTGTTGATCACCTTGGGAACTGTGGTTTACTGTCAAAACAAATCATTCTTGTTAACTAATCAATTTGAATTTTTTTTTTTTTTGAAAATATTGGACTGAAATAGGATTTTGAAGAGCTTATCAGAGATCACTTTAGGATGCGTGGTTATTACATCCTCAAGGCCTGTGATGCGTACATGAAAGGATTCCTTATTGGCTCTCTTAGAAAAGATGCGTCTATTAGCAGTAACAGTGCTAATTCGAATTCAGTTGGTTTCAAGCTAATGATGGCTAAGATTGTACCAAAACTTTTCTTGGCTCTGAATGACATTGGAGTGGAGTGTGAGGAGTTCAAGCATCTCCAGCAATTGTAGCAGAGATATTGAAGCATTGGGTGTATATCATTGTTCAATCCAGCAAGGTCAGCCTTTTAACATTTTCGAATGTCCAAGGCATTTGATGGTTCATTTTTGTTTCGGATATGACTTGATAGTTGTTACCATGGCTGAAAGCTGGGAAGCGTCATTTTTGCTAGGACAAAAGGCAGGGATTACTGCTATACTGTAACATTTCCTTAACTAACACAGGTGATTAGGAATGAGTAGGTTGTATTTGGGCTTTAGCTACTTGTCTTTGTTGCCTATTAACTTAATCGTCGTTGTAGTGCCCTCCAAATTTGAGGAGGCATTTTACTAGTAAATCTTTTGCATCTGTTTCCCTAAATGATTGGCAACATTGTTGGTTTAACTCAAGTTCTCTGTTTGGAGAATTCTGTAAAACCCTTTGATTCTTTAAAAATGATTCTTTTACACGCTAATTAACTTGTCATTTGTTTAGTAAACCTTCGCTTCCAATTTCAGTGAATACTGCTTTGCTGATTGTGCAAGGCATGAAGAATTGGATGGCTAAGTATTTTCTCTTTATCTTTATCTAATGCTTGTGTATTTCTTTCATGGCCCAGTTTATCCATTCATCTTAGAAGAATATAGTACCAGCCCCTGAACAATTGACAGGGAGATAAGAACAGTGAATTTTTGTGCATCAGATTCAAGCTTATGGCGATTTATTGTGGTTCTAGTGCAGAGAGATGATTGCTTAAGGCTAGGAATGGAAATAAAATGAGTCTGTTCGTGGTTTGTGTTATTCTTTGCTTGTTACGAGAGGCATTGGTATCTCGTTTGTTCTAGCAATCACTTGAACGAGCTGAGGTTTGTGTTATTCTTCGCGTGTTAATGGAGGCATTTGTATCTTGTTTATTCTAGCAATCACTTGAACGAGCTCAGTTTGGGATGTAGTAAGTTCCCTTGTAACACTTGAAATTATTATTTTGCGTGATAACTGATAATGAAATAGAATCAGTCCAGAGAACTCGTTCTTGTGGCATGTCTTTCCATATCTAGGATTGTTTGAAGGATTCCACATCCTCCACTTCACAAATGGTTTATCTTTTAATTTGCATTTCAAGGATTTCTGTTGTAGAAAAATAGCTAATTTATCACTGAGCCAATGTATAATGTGCAACGGAACAACTTCAAATGATAGTGAAGGTGAAGAATATAGAGATTAATTATTTCTTATCAGCACAGTGTTAGATAACTTTGTCGAATAATGGATCAACGTTTTGATTAATTTGAAAATTCTAACGGGTAACTTTGTCAGATCAATGTATTGGTTAATTTTGAATTCCAGTAAAGTGAAAGTCATTCAAAGTCATGAATATTACTCCATCCAAAGTTTAAAATATTAATAGCAATTATAATTGTATCCAACATTCAATTTTGCTTATCGAAGAGTATAAAAGTCAATAACATTTTTATTCAAGATTTCATGCTTTATAATGTCTATAATTTATAAATAGATAAATATTAGCTCCATACGTTACAATTCCCCCCCCCCCCCCCTTTTTTTTTTACATTAGTGGTTATATGGACTCTAATCCCTTTCCTATCTAGGGAAAACATTTTTTTTTCATGATATAAGAAGAAGAAACGAACTAATTGCTGAACTCCTGATAATTAAATTACTCATAATAAGGTTAAAAACTTACATATAGCCGGTTTATATAATCATACTAATATCAGATGAATAAGTTATAAATAAGCTTAAATATGTATTAATTAACTACGTATAATTTAGTAACAAAGTATCTATCTATCTATATCTCTATATCTATCTATATCTATATATTATATTATTATAAAAGCACGAATAATTTACGCTAAATGTTGAACGACTAAAATATCCGCAAAATATTGATCGACTTTTATACCCTTAAATATTTGTATAATTTAAGGATCTAATTGAAAATTACCTAATAATATAATCCTTTTTCGATTTAAATTAAACTACATATGGGCCGACATTACAAACAAATATGTAATTGTGGGAGAATAGGAGATTCATGTAGCGTATTGTTAAATCAAACAAGATTATTCCTAATAAGGATGATGTGTTGTATTTGAAAAGGTGTGAGTCTTATAGCTTAATGTTTCCTTCAGTGCGGCGATTCCCGGACGTGAGGGATCCTAGCTACAATGGTATTTATTCTCCTTTCGAGGGAGATCCTACATTTTTACAAATATAAAAGAAAATTTTGGTATTAAGCTCTAAAAACATTTATAATATTTTAAGCGAAGAGAAAAATCCTTCCTACCCATTAAAATTCTTAATTTATATTAGTGCATATAATGTTAAAACTAAATTAAGGTAGATATCTTTTATAACATACTTTATATTCCTAAATATTATGAGCTAATACATAATTCAAATAAATTGATTTAATTTTAAAATATTAATAACAAATTAATTGAATAACAGATATTTAAAATAGAAAATTTAATATTAAAGAATTAAAAAATATAGGTGCAAGTTTATATCAATATCTTTCTTTACATGCATGATAATAATGTGGTTCTAATAATACAGATGAGATTGTGCTCTATAATGTATTTATTTTTACTTTATTATGGGTAATTAATTCTTTACAAATTTCTCAAACCAAACCCATGCATATTAGATTAGGTTTTCTATAACACGTTTATCTAAGTCTCCTATATATCAAAGTTTAACAAATCTTTGCAGTAATATCTTTTTTTTTGGGTGAAAAGCAGTAATATCTTTAATCTGATTATACACAAAATAATTTAAAATTCGATATAACTTTATAAATAATTGAGACAACACCACAAATATGTCAAACTACAATAATAATAAAAAATACTTTTTTGAAGTGATTTGATCAACTACTAAAAGTAAATCCAACGGTACGTGTCCGAATATATGTCGATTTACTAATGAGATGTTAATTGACAAATTTTCGGTAAAAGCAAAACGCCTCTTAAGTTTGACTCTGAAGAAGATTATGTTAACAACAGTAGTTATCATAAAGTACACTTAAATATCTTAATACAAAAGAGTTTTTCATCACATATGTTTGTTGTCGTGTATATCTTCCATAAGTTAGTGTTCCTATCCATATACATTTAACAAACAAACTTTAAAAGGACGGCCTTCATTTACATATTGGTTAATTTTGAAGAAACAATGCACCTATAACGTTATGGAGAAACTTAAATCGCTCAGATGAATTATTTTAATGATACGAGAAAAATATGTACATGTTTTGACAATAAACATCATATTCTTATAATGCAACTTTCATCTCTAGAAAATGAAAGACGTCCATTTAATTTGTAGGAAAATAGTTTTAATACACTTATATTTTACAATAGCAATAAATTAATTACATGGCTAAACATTTTCACAATATGGATGGATAACTATATATTTTAGTTTTAAGAGGGAGAAGTCAAAGCTACAGAACAAAATATACACCAAATTAAAAACATCATATGTAAAGAGGTATGATACTAAAACATTGCATATTTAAACACTATAAATAAAATACTTTCTAATTTAAGTATTATCTTTGTAGGTTAAGGCAATATCATTTTGGATTCAAGTATTCTGGAAACGTAATATCGTTAATTTCCAAATTTAAATGATTGTTGTATTTTTATTACATCAATTACTTTACAATGATCATTCCTTTTGTAAATAATCTTTTGATAAATTTAGTTTGTTATTTTTCACATAAGAGTTCTGATTAGAGATTTACGTGCAACGCACGTATATAGTAACTAGTTATATTAAAAGCACGAATGCCTTTAGCGAAATGTCGTACGTCTTTTCTACCCTTTAAAAATAGATTTCATATCGGGTTGAATAGTCATTTCATAATTTCCTAATATTAAGAACTTTCAAATAAAACTAATATTTTCTTACCAAATTCTTACTTATTTAAACTAGATAAAATAACCATAATACATTCCAATTAAGTTACTTTTCCTTATTTGAAATTAACGAAAGTTTCATAATATAGTCCAAGTTACTTTTCCATGTTTGAAATTAAATTTTTACTATTAAATCTAAATAAAATCCTATTTAGGTTAGAAACATGCCTCAACGTCCACAACTCTATTGCTTATCAAGTTATCATCTATATTGCTTTGTCTAACTTTAAAATGGTTTGATTATACTTGATATTAGACGTTGTAATTCTATAAATTTTATTATATATTCTTTAGTTTATTGTAATTCGTGTAATTTTTTAAGTTCTATACTATTTGTTGTTATACCTTGTATATTTGGTTTCGGCGAATATCGTTTTTAATTTTTGCATCCTGTTTTTAATTTCTGATAATTCATGATATTTTATCTATACTTTTTATTTCGTGGTTTAGAGAATATTAACTAGAAAAAATTGGGAATGCCAATAAAGAAATTATTTTTCATGTGTGAACATGTATTCACCAGCGAACTCTATTTTCTAACATGGTAGGAGCTATGATGGTGTATCTTAAATTTTCCTTCGTTGAAGACCAAAAGTTTGCATTTTAAATTTTATAAGTATTAAACGCAGAATTAAGAAATAATATTTGTCCTACTCGTGAATTGTTATGGTTTAGTAATTTTATTAAGAAATAAATTTTCGTTGGTGTTGCTTTCATTTTAGGGATTATGCACTGCTCCACTTAGGTCTTGAAATTTTTTACTATTGTATCAGGTATGTCATGCTATAATAACGCTTCATATAGAATTACAATTTGTTTATGCTTGAATTAGTACTATTGTATTAATTTGATAGTAATTTTAATGTGTCGCATTCATGAATTGTTTAATCATTAGAAAAAGAAATGAAGAAATCAACCTTAATTCTTCTCACATCAAAAAGTTTCTTCACTAAGTACACAGATTGTAAAGATTAAAAAGAACGTCACAAGTTCAAATCTTTTAAAGGACCATTAAACAAAATGTTAAAAGACTTTTAACTAATACGGAGTATTATATCAAATAGCAAATTTTTAAATATAATTAGGTCACGTAGGATACAAAATTTTACTTTGATGGAGTGTTACCTATATTCTATAGATCTTTTGGACGGCCTAATAATATAAAACTTTTTAAAACTATCGGCGCATTCAATTTAAGTCATGTGTGCAATTTAGTTCCAATGTTGTTGCCCGTGGTGTTTTATTTTTTTAGAAATTTATGATTCTTTTTCTTATATATCCAGGGTAATTTTTTTGAGATATCGACATTGCTTTACTATGATAGACCGACTTTATTATTTGCATAATCTATTTGAAACTTTCCGTCACGCCCCAAATCGAGGAACATGACCGGCGCCTGACCGGGTTGCCCCAGTCAAGCGGACCTGGGTGCCTTTCATTCCCACGCGTTACCCCTGTGTTGATTGTTTCTCATTAACCAAATATCTTACTAACCCTGAATGATTTCACATTAAACAAATAAAACCATACGAGTGATTCATTAACAAGTTTGCAGTTTTTACAACGCCCGACATACACAATATATATACATAAGACTGGAGTCCCACAGTTTACATGTCTACAGAGCCTCTAGGATACAAAAGGGAAATACAATACTTGCCGGTAACAAGGCTCCGGCTATACCTTACAAAACCAAAATGGAATCTAAACCGAGTGGCATGAACCACACAAGGCCCCGAGGAAGAAAGGGGCTCACCAAAAACGGGCAGTGGAAGGAGAAGGATACTACTGCCGATGAGCTGAAGTGCCTGCTACTGATCCACCTACAATCATGACACGAATGTAGCGCCCCCGGCAAAAGGGACGTCAGTACACTTGAATTGTACCGGTATGTATGGACAAACTTTGTCCCAAGTAAACTCAAGCCATTAAATTACATCAACAATTAATTAAGCCGACCAACCATGTTTCCACATTTTCCTCATTTCAAATAATTCTCAACACAAAGCACTTTCTACAATCAACCAATTTAACAATAACCAATCAATCACGTAAAGCACAAGTAGTCAAACAAAGGGGCAATCAGTGCCCCACAGGTTGCAAACTCTCCTGTTGTCTCCTTTCACAATTTCACATTATTGATTTATGTATCAATTTTCAATAGCGATTTCGATCGCTTTCCATCCTTATTGCCCCTGACCACCCTTATTACCTCGGCCACCCTTATCACCCCAACCCACACCTTATTTCACCACGTCGCGGCGCGCGACACGACCCCGCCTTACAGTTGAAAACACAACAATTTCAAACAGCAGATAAGGTACTACACACAATTTCAACAAGTTCAAATAAGCAACTTACACATTGGTTCATATTCTCAATTTCTTCTCAATTCAATATCACAACCATGTTACAATATTTCCACAATTCAGGTGTTTCATCTCTTTCCACAATAAACCAATTCTCAAGTGTTTCGTTTGTTTTCCACAAGGTGCCATATAGGCCATCATAGTCATTATTCACAATTCTTTTGCCAAATTAAACTCTCATTTTACATCACTCATAGCTCAACAACAAACTTTGAATATCCAACAACAACATCAAGAATTTCACACAATTTGTCAATTTAACACGAAACAAACAACTTCACACATATTGGCGATTTCACAAGAATCAAAATTAGCCATACATACCTCGATTGAGCTTTCCTTAAGTTACTACAACACTCCAAAAACTCTAGCAATTCCAATCTACTATGAGACATAACAAAATTAAACACATATTAGAAAGATATTCATGAAACTAGCTCATTTGAGCATTTTATCAAATACTAGTTGTGCATCTTGATTTCAAATCCCCTTTTCAAGAATTACTTCATTCCCTAACCCTATCTTTACTTATTTATGTTCATCAATCTTCCCACAACTCTATTTGCACAAGCATGCATACATAACACTACCATACCAAGAATCATACCTCAATAATACATCTCACAACCTCAACAATACTAACATAACCTAGGTTAGGAACCCATGGCTCCCAATTACCCTCCCATGAGTTCTAATGTATGTATCTTACATAAATAATCACCATAGAGTAGTTGGAGATGATAGACATACCTCTTGTAGTAAGAATTTTAAGAATCTCCACTTGAGGTGTTCTTGAAGAATTCAAGAATTAGAAGGAAAATCTAAGGATTTTGAAGATTAATCCTTGTTAGTATAAGTGTTTAAGGGGTAGAAATTACTCAAAGAACTATAAAATCTTACCTTAGATCATAGGGATGAAGTTTGGGATGAAACCCTCTTGAGAGAGCAAGTCATAACCCCAAAAATGAGTTTGGAACACTCTAGGCCGGTCTTTGGGGTATTAAAACTATCCAGGTGCGCGAAGTGTTGCCCAGGTGCGCGAAGTGTGCAAGCTTCGCGCATGACTTCGCGCATTTTCCTGAGCATTCTGCCTAAGGTGCGCGAAGTGTGCGCGAAGTCCACTTCGCGCAGGACTTCGCGCATCTGACACCTGACGAGTAAAATGATCATAACTTTCTGTATACACCTCCGAATGACGAACGGTTTGTTGCGTTGGAAACTAGACTCAAAGGGCTTTAATTTGATAGGTTGATCCTCACACAACTCATTATATAACCGGAGATATGATCGTTCAAAGTGAGGTCTTGTGCGCACTCTTTTACAGATTTCGTCTAATATGCAATTTTCCATCTTGGATTAGGCTTAGGCCTCTCCTTAGACCCCAAATCACTTATAATAAGACTTATACCCTTATTAAACTATCTAATTAGTATCCATAATATTATGAATCCTTATTTGCACAAGAGATAAAACAATGTAGCCTAAATTAGCACGACGAAATCTTAAATAACTCGAAAAAAAAATTTTCGGGGCCTTACATCCTCCCCCCCTTAAGATCATTCGTCCTCGAATGAGGATTTGAGAATGAGTTGGCTTTGAAAGACATGCTATGTAAACTATCAAAATTTTGACTAACTCTTATATTCTAGAAAAATTTCGCCGGAGTTTCCTTTGTATTATGGACATATCCACCTGTCAGAGGGCCCCCGAAACACATTACCAAACAACAATATACAAATGCAATATTTCTCACAACTGGTATACACTTTCTTACCTCAACGAATGCACATATTCTATCACATTGTTACAATTGCACAAAAACTAGTCACTTCAATGAATTCTTACCTTATTAAACCAATTTAACACCATGTACACTCAACAAACCATTACCAATCTACACTTATTATTAGTTGTTTACTTAACACATGAATCTTTATAAGGCTTCCATTTATCAAGAAAGGTTTAAGTGACCCAAGGTAACAACACATACAACTCATTACCAAATGAAGGAAACTTGACTAACACTAAGAGGGAAACAACTTGGACAAGGCAATAGTTACTAGGAGCAGAAGGATCGCCTAATTTCTACTAAGCTTGATCAAACAAATGGGGGTACTTTTCCTTCATCTCTTTTTCTGCCTCCCACGTGGCCTCCTCAACTTGTTGACTTCGCCACAATACTTTAACAGAGGCAACTTCCTTATTTCTCAACTTACGAACTTGCCTATCAAGGATGGCAACCAGAACTTCTTCATATGATAAATCCTCATTAACCTCAATAGCCTCGACCGGCATGATGGTGGATGGATCTCCAATCACTTTCTTCAACATGGACACATGGAACACCGGATGCACTGATGACATCTCAGGAGGCAACTCTAGCCTATAAGCAACTTGGCCAATCCTTTGAACGATCCGATATGGCCCGACATACCTAGGAGAGAAATGAGAAAAATACAAAAAGAGTCTTGTGACGACCCAAAGGGTCATCACTTGTTTATTTAATCATTCCGAGCTTTTGAGGTCTTGAAAACCTCATTTATAGTTGCCTCGATTTGCGTGCACAGTCCGGGCACAAATCTGGAAAAGATTTATGTTGAAATATGTGAAATATGTGAAAAAGTAGAAGAATTTTGATATTAAGATTGATATGGTTGACTTTGGTCAACATTTTTGGTAAACGGACCCGGATCCGTGATTTGACTATTTCAGAAAATCCGTAGAAAAATATGGAACTTGGGCATATGTCCGGAATTGAAATCCGAGGTCTAGAACCCCAGTAAAAGAATTTTTTCTGTTAAATTGTTTTCTGAAAATGTTTAAGAAAATGAAACTGAATTTTGATTAAAAAGTACTGGTATCGGGCTCGTATTTTGGTTCCGACGCCCGGTACAGGTCATATATATTGGTTAAGCGCTTCTGTAAAGTTTGGTTGAAAACGGACGTCGTTTGACGTGTTTCGGCCTTAAATTGGAAAGTTTGGAAATTATGAAATCTTAAAGAGTTCTTGAGCTTTAAGGCTCAATTCATGGATTTTGATGTTATTTTAGCGATTTGATCGCGCGAGCAAGTTCGTATGATGTTTTTAGGTTAGTGTGCATATTTGGTTTGGAGCCCCGAGGGCTTGGGAGTGTTTCGGAGGTGGTTCGGGGTGTTTTTGAACTTAAGAAAAACTGCAGAAATCTGCAGCAGGCATTTCCTCATCGCGTTCGCGATGCCTTGGTCGCGTTCGCGAAGAACATTTCGTTCCTTCTTCGCGTTCGCGTCCTGTTGATCGCGTTCGCGATGCCCAGCATTTTCCTTCATCGCGATCGCGTGCCTTAGGCCGCGTTCGCGTAGGCCAAATCTGATGCCCAGCATTTTCCTTCATCGCGATCGCGTGCCTTAGGCCGCGTTCGCGTAGGCCAAATCTGATGCCCGGCATTTTTCTTCTTCGCGTTCGCGACTCACCCTACGCGAACGCGATGGCCTGATATTTTCCTTCATCGCGAACGCGGCCGGGGTGTCGCGAACGCGATGAAGAAATTATTGCCCAGTGAATTTAATCCCCAAACAGAACACTTACGGGATTGTTTCCATTTTTCACAAAACACTCTCTTCTCCACAGCTTTTTGGACGGTTTTTGAGCGATTCTTCATTAAACTTCTCGGGTAAGTGATTCTTAACTCGTTTTCTTCATTTTCCATCAATATTATTTGAATTCCTAAGCCTAAATAGGTGTAAATGGGTAGAAAAATTAAGAACTTAGTATAGTGAGGGTTTTCAATGAATTTACGATCTAGACTTCGTTTTGGAGTCGAATTTAAGAACAAATTGTATATTTGAACTCATGGAGGATTGGGTGAACTTATTTTGGTTCGAAACTTGAGTTTCGATTATGTGGGCTCGGGGTCGATTTTACTATTCCGGGCGCAGAATGTTGTAAAAATCATATTTAGCAATATGAACTAGTTTGTTAAGTAGAATTGATGATATGAAATCAATTGTGTATAGATACGGTTGGATTGGAGTCAAATTCGAAAGGAAAAGGCATTGCTACGGATTGAATCGTTCGTGAACTTTCGAGGTAAGTGTTTGTTCTATCCTAGTTTGTAGGAATATGAATTTGGTTATGAATAAATTGTTGAATAAGAATTATTGGTGTTATACCGGTAATGAAAGTAAATTGTTGAAACTATTATAAATTATTGGTTTAAAAACCGGTAACTATAAATATTGTTGATATAGAGATTATTGGCTAAATGCCGGTAATATATATATATATATATATTTATGAAATGGGATCGTGTGGTACGCCGACCACTTATATATAATAAGAAATGGGATCGTGTGGTACGCCGACCACGAAGTGATTTAAATCTTGGCATTGGCCATAGTTGCCGGTAGCCTATTGATATACTGGGAGCGGGTGGTACGCCTACCACGAGATATAATTTTGATATATTTGGGAGCGGGTGGTACGCCTACCACGAGATATAATTTCTGATACATTGGGAGCGGGTGGTACGCCTACCACAAGATATAACTTTGATATATTTGGGAGCGGGTGGTACGCCTACCACGAGATATAGTTTCTGATACATTGGGAGCGGGTGGTACGCCTACCACAAGAGATAATTACTGTGACAGTTGGGAGCGGGTGGTACGCCTACCACGAGACATGAAATGAAAGAGGAAATTGAAACATGAAAGTAAGAATATTTTGGATATCTTCAGTTGTTGAATAATATTTCAGAGCAGAGTATTTCTTTATAAATGTATTGTATATATATATATATATATCTATATTGCAACTGTACAGGTTTAGGTGGGTGACTGGCCTTAGCCTTGTCACTAGTTCGCTGGGATAGGCCAGGCACTTACCAGCACATGGGGTCGGTTGTGCTGATACTACACTCTGCGCTCTTTTTGCGCAGATACAGGTTACGGACAGCAGCAGCGGCAGTAGCGACTTGTGGATTTTCCGACTACTGAGACTACGAGGTAGCCTTGCAGGCGTCCGCGGGACCCGTTGTCTCTCCTATCTATGCTTTTCATTCTGTTATCTCATGTAATCGAGATAAACGCAGCTTGTATTTTCTTTCAAACGATTATGTGTATTATTCTTAGAAGTTCGTGAGTATTGTGACACCAGTCTTGGGTAGTGTATCAGATTTGGATTTTTCTTTATCATATCTGGCTAAGTCTTCCGCTAAATTTTGATTATTCCGCTATAATTTTTATGTTGTTAATAATAAATTGGTTATTAATGGAATTGTTATCAATATTTGGCTTGCCTAGCTTCTATTTAGTAGGCGCCATCATGACCCCGATGGTGGGAAATCCGGGTCGTGACAAGTTGGTATCAGAGCACTAGGTTGCATAGGTCTCACAACTCACGAACAACCTTAGTAGAGTCTGAAGGATCGGTACGGAGACGTCTGTATTTATCCTCCAGAGGCTACAGAGTTAGGAAAATATTCTCTTTATTCTTTCCGGTCGTGCGACTTGATCTTTTGAATGTTAATTGAACTTCTACTCTGTTCTTCCGCAGATGGTAAGGACACGTGCATCCTCATCTACTGACCAGCAGCCCGAGATCCCAGCAGCGACAGCTCCTGCTAGGGGTAGAGGCCGAGGTCGAGGTCGTCCTAGAGGACAAGGTAGGGGCAGAACTCAGCCCCGAGCAGCAGCACGAGTGGCAGAACCTCAGGTTCATTATAGAGGAGGAAATTCCAGCCCCAGCAGCTCCAGTAGGCCCAGCTCAGGTCCCGGGAGGAGCTTTATTTTCACCGGATCTTCAGGATGCTTTGGTCCGGATAGCAGGTTTTATGGATCATGTCACCAGAGCAGGTTTATTACCGGTAGCACCAGCCACTTCTCGGGCTGGAGGAGGTAATCAGACTCCTGCTACGCGCACTCCAGAGCCAGTAATTCCCCAGGCTCAAGATCCTGTGATTCAGCCAGTTGAGGCAGTTCGGCCTATTATTGCGACTCCGTCTAATGATGGTGCGGCTATGTCTGCTGATGCGTTGTGGAGATTGGACAGGTTTACCAAGCTGTTCACTACCACATTCAGTGGTACTCCTTCAGAGGATCCACAGGACTTCCTATACAGCTGCCACGAAGTTCTCCGTACTATGGGTATTGTGGAGACAAATGGTGTGGATTTTGCTACTTTTCGGTTATCCGGTTCCGCCAAGACTTGGTGGAGAGATTATTGTCTAACCAGGCCAGCGGGATCGTCATCTTTGACTTGGGAGCAGTTTGCAGAATTATTCTTGGAGAAGTTCCTTCCAGCTACTCAGCGGGAGTTTATGCGCAGACAATTTGAGCATCTTCATCAGGGTTCTATGTCTGTCACACAATACGAGACTAGGTTCGTGGACCTGGCTCGTCATGCTATTATCATACTTCCCACAGAGCGGGAGAGAGTGAGGAGGTTTATTGATGGCTTGAATCGGCCAATTCGGCTACAGATGGCTATGGGTGCAGGAACTGAAATCACTTTTCAGGAGGCGGCTAATGCAGCCCGCCGGATAGAGATGGCTCTGTCACAGGGAGCGAGACATGGATCAGATAAGAGATCTCGTAATTCGGGTAGATTCAGTGGTACCTCGTCTGGAGATAGAGATTTTTATGATAGAGGCCATCCTCATAGGCCTTATCAGTCAGCTCTTCAGGTTTCTCATGATGCTTCAGGTGATCGTAATTCTCAGCCACGCTACTCTGATCAGCAGCCTATCAGTGCACCACCACTTCGCCATTTTCAGCAGCCGAGGGCTTGTTTTACGTGCGGTGATTTTAGGCACATTGCAAGGTATTGCCCTCGAGCTTCTGACAGATCTCACCAGCAGGGTTCTCGTGCCATGATTCAGGCCCCAGTTCCCTCACAGCCTGCCCAGCCGGCTAGAGGCGGAGGTAGAGGACATAGAGGTGGAGGTAGAGGTCATAGAGGTGGAGCTCGGACCGATAGAGGTAGAGACCAGCCAGCAGCTGATCGTCCTAGAGATACTGCTCAGGGTGGTGGGGCACAGCCCCGATGTTATGCACTTCCCGCCAGACCAGAGGCTGAGTCTTCTGATGCCGTCATTACGGGTATTATTTTGGTTTGTGATAGAAAGGCATCAGCATTATTTGACCCTGGGTCTACATATTCGTATGTGTCTTCCTATTTTGCACCATACTTGATTCGGCCCAGTGATCCACTGAGTGTTCCTGTTCATGTGTCTACACCAGTAGGCGACTCTATTGTGGTTGATCGAGTTCATCGGTCATGTATTATAGTAATTGAGGGTCTCGAGACCCGTGCTGATTTATTACTCCTAAATATGGTGGACTTCGATATTATACTAGGCATGGACTGGCTATCTCCGTATCATGCTATTCTAGATTGCCATGCCAAGACTGTGACTTTAGCCTTGCCAAATTCGCCTCGTATAGAGTGGAAAGGAATTTCAGGTCATACTAGCCGTAATGTTATTTCTTATGTTAAAGCTCGGCGTATGGTTGGAAAGGGATGCTTGGCTTATTTGGCCTATGTCCGTGATTCTAGTGCTGAGGTTCCTTCTATTGACTCTGTGCCTGTGGTTCGCGAATTTCCTGAAGTATTTCCTTCAGACTTGCCAAGTATGCCGCCCGATAGGGACATTGATTTTTGCATTGACTTGGCTCCAGGCACTCAGCCCATTTCCATTCCCCCATACCGTATGGCTCCGCCGGAGTTAAAAGAATTGAAAGAACAGTTGCAGGATTTACTTGAAAAGGGTTTCATTAGGCCCAGTGTTTCGCCGTGGGGTGCACTTGTATTATTTGTAAAGAAGAAAGATGGTTCGATGAGAATGTGCATTGACTATCGACAGTTAAACAAGGTGACTATCAAAAATAAATATCCACTTCCGCGAATTGATGATTTATTTGACCAGCTTCAGGGTGCCAAGGTATTTTCAAAGATAGATTTGAGATCTGGCTATCATCAGCTGAAGATTAGGGCATCCGATGTCCCTAAGACCGCGTTCCGCACTCGGTATGGACATTATGAATTTCTGGTCATGTCTTTTGGGTTGACAAATGCTCCAGCAGCTTTTATGGAATTAATGAATCGGGTGTTCGGCCTTATTTAGACTTGTTTGTAATAGTCTTCATTGATGACATATTAATATATTTCCGCAGGTCAGGAGGAGCATGCGCAACATCTCAGAGTGGCCTTACAGACTCTGAGAAATAGCCAGCTATATGCAAAATTTTCAAAGTGTGAATTTTGGCTAAGTTCGGTTGCATTCCTGGGTCATATTGTGACGGCAGCAGGTATTCAGGTTGATCCGAAGAAAATTGAGGCAGTCAAGAGCTGGCCTAGACCGACATTAGCCACAGATATTCGGAGTTTCTTGGGGTTAGCGGGCTATTATCGCCGATTCGTAGAAGGATTTTCGTCTATTGCAACCCCACTGACCAGATTGACCCGGAAGGGTGTTCAATTTGAATGGTCCGATGAATGTGAGGCGAGCTTTCAAAAGCTCAAGACAACCTTGACCACGACACCGGTATTGGTTTTACCCACAGGTACGGGACCTTATACTGTTTATTGTGATGCTTCCCGTATTGGGCTTGGTGCGGTGTTAATGCAGGATGGCAAGGTTATTGCCTATGCTTCGAGGCAGTTGAAGATTCATGAGAAGAACTATCCAGTGCATGATCTAGAATTGGCGGCGATTATTCACGCATTGAAGATCCGGAGGCATTATTTGTATGGTGTAGCATGTGAAGTATACACCGATCATAAGAGTCTTCAGTATTTGTTTAAGCAGAAAGAGTTGAATATGAGACAGAGAAGGTGGCTAGAGTTGCTAAAAGACTATGATGTTACTATTTTATATCACCCGGGTAAGGCCAATGTGGTGGCCGATGCATTGAGTAGAAAGTCTGCCAGCATGGGTAGTCTTGCATATATTCCGGTCAGTCAGAGACCATTAGCTATAGATGTCCAGGCATTGGCCAACCGGTTCGTGAGATTAGATATTTCTGAGCCTAGCAGAGTGTTAGCCTGCACGGTCGCTCATTCTTCTTTATTAGAGCGTATCCGTGAGAGGCAATTTGATGATCCTCATTTGCGTGAGTTGAGAGATACAGTACAGCGAGGAGGTGCCACACAGGTAAATCTAGATGATGATGGGATATTGAAATTGCAGGGTCGAGTTTGTGTGCCCAATGTCGAAGGGATTCGAGAGTTAATATTAGCAGAGGCCCACAGTTCGCGGTATTCTATTCACCCAGGCGCCGCGAAGATGTATCAGGACTTACGGCAACACTATTGGTGGCGCAGAATGAAGAAAGATATCGTTGCGTATGTTGCTCGGTGTCTAAATTGTCAGCAGGTGAAATATGAGCACCAGAGACCTGGTGGTGTATTCCAGAGGATTGAAATTCCCGAGTGGAAATGGGAGCGGATCACTATGGATTTCGTTACTGGACTTCCTTTGACTAGAAGGAAATTTGATGCTATTTGGGTCATTGTTGATAGGCTGACCAAGTCAGCACACTTTATTCCAGTATCTGTCTCCTACTCATCGGAGAGGTTAGCGGAGGTTTACATTAGGGAGATTGTTCGTCTCCATGGAGTGCCGGTATCTATTATCTCTGATCGGGGTACGCAGTTTACCTCGCGGTTCTGGAGAGCGGTCCAGCAGGAGTTAGGCACCCAGGTTCAGTTGAGTACAGCATTTCATCCTCAGACGGATGGCCAGTCCGAGAGGACTATTCAGATTCTAGAGGACATGCTTCGAGCTTGTGTTATTGATTTCGGAGGTTCGTGGGACCAGTTTCTGCCATTAGCAGAGTTCGCCTACAATAACAGTTACCAATCTAGCATCCAGATGGCTCCGTATGAGGCGTTATATGGTAGGCGATGTCGATCACCAGTTGGATGGTTTGAACCGGGAGAGGCTCGGTTGTTGGGTACAGATCTAGTTCAGGAGGCCTTAGATAAGGTCAAGACTATTCAGGAGAGATTGCGTTCAGCTCGGTCTAGGCAAAAGACTTATGCGGATCGTAAGGTTCGAGATGTAGATTTCATGGTTGGTGAACGAGTATTGCTCCGGGTGTCGCCTATGAAGGGCGTGATGAGGTTTGGGAAGAAGGGCAAGCTCGGCCCTAGGTATATTGGTCCATTTGAGATTCTAGACAGAGTGGGAGGGGTGGCTTACAGATTAGCTTTGCCGCCTAGCTTATCAGCCGTGCATCCGGTTTTTCACGTATCTATGCTTCGGAGATACCACGGCGATCCCACACATGTGTTAGACTTCAGTACTGTCCAATTGGACAATGATCTATCTTACGAGGAGGAGCCGGTAGCCATTCTAGACCGGCAGGTTCGACAGTTGAGGTCGAAGAGTTATCCTTCTGTGCGCGTTCAGTGGAGAGGTCAGCCTCCTGAGGCATCGACCTGGGAGTCCGAGTCTGATATGCGGAGCCGCTACCCACATTTGTTTCCTGACTCAAGTACTTCTTTCTTTTGTCCGTTCGAGGACGAACGGTTGTTTTAGAGGTGGAGATTGTGACGACCCAAAGGGTCATCACTTGTTTATTTAATCATTCCGAGCTTTTGAGGCCTTGAAAACCTCATTTATAGTTGCCTCGATTTGCGTGCACAGTCCGGGCACAAAGCTGGAAAAGATTTATGTTGAAATATGTGAAATATGTGAAAAAGTAGAAGAATTTTGATATTAAGATTGATATGGTTGACTTTGGTCAACATTTTTGGTAAACGGACCCGGATCCGTGATTTGACTATTTCAGAAAATCCGTAGAAAAATATGGAACTTGGGCATATGTCCGGAATTGAAATCCGAGGTCTAGAACCCCGGTAAAAGAATTTTTATGTTAAATTGTTTTCTGAAAATGTTTAAGGAAAATGAAACTGAATTTTGATTAAAAAGTACCGGTATCGGGCTCGTATTTTGGTTCCGACGCCCGGTACAGGTCATATATATTGGTTAAGCGCTTCCTGTAAAGTTTGGTTGAAAACGGACGTCGTTTGACGTGTTTCGGCCTTAAATTGGAAAGTTTGGAAATTATGAAATCTTAAAGAGTTCTTGAGCTTTAAGGCTCAATTCATGGATTTTGATGTTATTTTAGCGATTTGATCGCGCGAGCAAGTTCGTATGATGTTTTTAGGTTAGTGTGCATATTTGGTTTGGAGCCCCGAGGGCTCGGGAGTGTTTCGGAGGTGGTTCGGGGTGTTTTTGAACTTAAGAAAAACTGCAGAAATCTGCAGCAGGCATTTCCTCATCGCGTTCGCGATGCCTTGGTCGCGTTCGCGAAGAACATTTCGTTCCTTCTTCGCGTTCGCGTCCTGTTGATCGCGTTCGCGATGCCCAGCATTTTCCTTCATCGCGATCGCGTGCCTTAGGCCGCGTTCGCGTAGGCCAAATCTGATGCCCAGCATTTTCCTTCATCGCGATCGCGTGCCTTAGGCCGCGTTCGCGTAGGCCAAATCTGATGCCCGGCATTTTTCTTCTTCGCGTTCGCGACTCACCCTACGCGAACGCGATGGCCTGATATTTTCCTTCATCGCGAACGCGGCCGGGGTGTCGCGAACGCGATGAAGAAATTATTGCCCAGTGAATTTAATCCCCAAACAGAACACTTACGGGATTGTTTCCATTTTTCACAAAACACTCTCTTCTCCACAACTTTTTGGACGGTTTTTGAGCGATTCTTCATTAAACTTCTCGGGTAAGTGATTCTTAACTCGTTTTCTTCATTTTCCATCAATATTATTTGAATTCCTAAGCCTAAATAGGTGTAAATGGGTAGAAAAATTAAGAACTTAGTATAGTGAGGGTTTTCAATGAATTTACGATCTAGACTTCGTTTTGGAGTCGAATTTAAGAACAAATTGTATATTTGAACTCATGGAGGATTGGGTGAACTTATTTTGGTTCGAAACTTGAGTTTCGATTATGTGGGCTCGGGGTCGATTTTACTATTCCGGGCAGAATGTTGTAAAAATCATATTTAGCAATATGAACTAGTTTGTTAAGTAGAATTGATGATATGAAATCAATTGTGTATAGATACGGTTGGATTGGAGTCAAATTCGAAAGGAAAAGGCATTGCTACGGATTGAATCGTTCGTGAACTTTCGAGGTAAGTGTTTGTTCTATCCTAGTTTGTAGGAATATGAATTTGGTTATGAATAAATTGTTGAATAAGAATTATTGGTGTTATACCGGTAATGAAAGTAAATTGTTGAAACTATTATAAATTATTGGTTTAAAAACCGGTAACTATAAATATTGTTGATATAGAGATTATTGGCTAAATGCCGGTAATATATATATATATATTTATGAAATGGGATCGTGTGGTACGCCGACCACTTATATATAATAAGAAATGGGATCGTGTGGTACGCCGATCACGAAGTGATTTAAATCTTGGCATTGGCCATAGTTGCCGGTAGCCTATTGATATACTGGGAGCGGGTGGTACGCCTACCACAAGATATAATTTTGATATATTTGGGAGCGGGTGGTACGCCTACCACGAGATATAATTTCTGATACATTGGGAGCGGGTGGTACGCCTACCACAAGATATAACTTTGATATATTTGGGAGCGGGTGGTACGCCTACCACGAGATATAGTTTCTGATACATTGGGAGCGGGTGGTACGCCTACCACAAGAGATAATTACTGTGACAGTTGGGAGCGGGTGGTACGCCTACCACGAGACATGAAATGAAAGAGGAAATTGAAACATGAAAGTAAGAATATTTTGGATATCTTCAGTTGTTGAATAATATTTCAGAGCAGAGTATTTCTTTATAAATGTATTGTATATATATATATATATATCTATATTGCAACTGTACAGGTTTAGGTGGGTGACTGGCCTTAGCCTTGTCACTAGTTCGCTGGGATAGGCCAGGCACTTACCAGCACATGGGGTCGGTTGTGCTGATATTACACTCTGCGCTCTTTTTGCGCAGATACAGGTTACGGACAGCAGCAGCGACGGTAGAGATTTGTGGATTTTCCGACTACTGAGACTACGAGGTAGCCTTGCAGGCGTCCGCAGGACCCGTTGTCTCTCCTATCTATGCTTTTCATTCTGTTATCTCATGTAATCGAGATAAACAGCTTGTATTTTCTTTCAGACAATTATGTGTATTATTCTTAGAAGTTCGTGAGTATTGTGACACCAGTCTTGGGTAGTGTATCAGATTTGGATTTTTCTTTATCATATCTGGCTAAGTCTTCCGCTAAATTTTGATTATTCCGCTATAATTTTTATGTTGTTAATAATAAATTGGTTATTAATGGAATTGTTATCAATATTTGGCTTGCCTAGCTTCTATTTAGTAGGCGCCATCATGACCCCGATGGTGGGAAATCCGGGTCGTGACAATAGGAGATACCCTCAAGAACACCCAATCATCGACTTGAAACTCCAAATCCCTTCGACGAACGTCTACATAGGATTTTTGACGACTCTGTGCTGTTTTCATTCTCTCCTGAATAACCTTGACCTTTTCCATAGCCTCGTATACCATATCTGGCCCTAGTAATTCCGCTTCACCTACCTCAAACCACCCGATTGGCGACCTACATCTTCTCCCGTACAATGCCTCAAACGGGGCCATCTGAATGCTAGCATGATAGCTGTTATTGTAAGCAAATTCTATCAGTGGCAAGTGTTCATCCCAATTACCTTTAAAATCTAAGACACAAGCCCGCAACATATCTTCAAGCGTCCGAATGGTCCGCTCGGCCTGACCGTCGGTCTGTGGATGGAAAGCTGTGCTGAGATTCACCTGAGTTCCCAAACCTTGCTGAAACTTCTTCCAAAAGTTAGCTGTGAACCGAGCCCCGCGATCCGAGATAATAGAAAGTGGAGTGCCATGAAGTCTTACTATCTCCTTGATGTACAATCTTGCATATTGCTCCGCGGTATCAGTGGACTTGACAGGCGGGAAGTGAGTTGATTTGGTGAGTCGATCCACTATCACCCATATTGAGTCAAACTTACGCTGAGTGCGAGGTAACCCCACCACGAAATTCATATTGCTCATCTCCTATTTCCACCTTGGTATTTCTATAAGCTGAGTTAATCCACCGGGCCGTTGATGCTCGGCCTTCACTTGTTGACAGTTCGGGCATTTAGCTACAAAGCTTGCCACATCCCTTTTCATACCGTTCCACCAATAAATCTCCTTGAGATCATGATACATTTTAGTGGAACCTGGGTGCACAGAATACCTGGAAATATGAGCCTCTGCCATTACTCTCTCCCGAAGTTCGTCCACGTCCGGGACACATAGCCTACCTTGGCACCGCAATACACCATCCTCGCTACAGAGTACAAATGCTGAGGTCTTGTCATTCATAACTACTTCCTTCACCGAACCAATGTTGGATCCATAAACTATTTTTCCTTGATTTCCGCAACCAATGATGATTCCGCTCCATTATGAACCAAAACATTCCCCTCGTCTGACGTCCAGATACGAACCCCCAAACTGGCCAATTGGTAAACCTCCCGAGCTAGGGGTCTCTGATCCACACCCAAATGAGCCATACTACCTATGGATTTTCGACTAAGAGCATCAGCTGCCACATTTGGTTTCCCCGGATGGTACAATATGTTCATATCATAGTCTTTGAGCAGTTCTAACCACCGCCGCTGTCTCAGATTCAGCTCCTTCTGTTTGAACAAATACTGGAGGCTCTTGTGGTCTGAAAACACATCTACATAAACCCCATAAAGATAGTGCCGCCATATTTTCAAGCAGACACAACTATCGCGAGCTCCAAATCATGTGTCGGATGATTCTTCTCGTGATTCTTGAGTTATCTCAAAGTATACTCTATAACCTTTCCGTGTTGCATCAACACACACCCCAAACAAACCTTGGAGGCATAACTATCGCCTTAACACTTTACATCATTAGCGGAACATCTTTATTATATTCCTCTTACATAAGACCTTCCACGAATTGAGTTCTACTATAATTTCCTTGATATGGTTACGATCCCATGTGAACAATTTCTACTAACTCTTCACAATTCTTAACAAAAGGCATTGTTGAATGAGTTTTCTCATATGGCCTCCTATCTCAAATGAATAGCACTGGCTAACTTGCACACGTACCCCGAATAACACTATCTTGCACGACATTGCATCAAATGTAAGGTAACATTGTGCTCTAACTTTTCTTAACCACCCTCTTCTCCCCATATGTACATTATAGAATTTAAGAAACTGCACTACTTCCCCCGTGAATGAAAATTCCTACCATCCCTCCTTACGGTTAAACACCTCTTAAAACATATATCAACAACCTTTATATGCATATGATTTAGGAAGGGTCACTAGCCCGAGAAGGGTATTCTCTGAAACTTTAAATCCTCCTCAATCCTTCAACAACAACTTTTGGTTTTACTCTTAAGTGTAAGGCTTAGTCCACCTGATTCTATCTCCGATGAATAACTCGCCTTATTCCTCATGTTATAGTTACCAATAAAGTTCCCTGATATTGCGGCTTAAGATTTATCATGCTAAACATGTCTAGTCCGTCACGAGTGTTCATCCTCTTTCAATCTATTCCGAACCTTTTATTCCCATCCTGTTTTGCGGATAGTGCATAGTTAATAGCTTTATTGTCCCACACATTTGTCTGCCTCCCGTGAACTTGAAAAATCATTATGTCTTGTTTAATCATTTTACAGTACCACAACTTCACCAGCGATAATCTCACTTCCCATTGTGTGTAGACATGAACTATCTCTAGACCCTTTAGTTGATATTCAGTGTCACCCAAGTCGGTTGCATTGCGGTTAATCCCTTATAATTTTTATTAACACTTGTGCCCTAAGTGAGTCCACCATTCTGATGCAAAAATTGTTTTAGATAACCATGACCATCTCAATTTAAAGGTTTTTCCCCCATTTCTTCTCACCTCATTCTTCCTAGTTAGCGAATAGCCACGCACTCTTCCATATATTACGTGGTCCATTAACTTAGGTATTTCATCCGGCTCACCCCTTAACTCTTATTGGGATATATGTAGCAAAGAGTGTTCGTCTGAACATCACTCAACACTTATCTATTTGTAAGACTCTTTAGAGGCTCTCTATCAAGCCCCAATTACCATCTTGGGTTGTTGTGGCAACACATTTATTTCTCCCACTCGTTCTGGCTTTCTTAGTATCCCGAAACTTTGTTTAAATCACAAATCTATTATTAGCCCATTCCAAGTACTCACAATCTTTCACATTTGACATATGGTACTTCCTTGGGTTCCATTTCTCCTGTCCTTCTAACAAGTAAAAGTCTCTTTACAAACATACTCTTATTTTCTAGAATCGTTGACCCTATCATTCACATTGCCATGCGTGAAGAATTTACATTCCTTAATCTCTTGGGATGCTAGTTGTCTATCATTAGCATATTCTTTCAGAGAGTCATGTTACCCATTATCTCTTTTCTAGACCACACCTGTCTTCACCAAAATATTCAAATATCATAGCTACATGGTCTCACTCTTGTTTCATTGTATTTAAGTAGCCTTACGATGGCCCTCCCTCTCCCACATGGGGCGAATGTCCTGGATCTTCACACAAGTCTTGAGCGTAGAAACTTTAGCAACATATGCCTCATATATCTATCCCTCTTATATATACTCGACTATTAGGAAAATTTAAGTCACCATAGTATTGATCTCATAAGTTCCCTATTCCTATTCAGCCATGTAGGTATGGGATTCCAAGTCCCCACGCATATCCTTTATGAGTGTAACGCAACCTCGTGCATTTATGGGTCCTTATAACGTTCGTAAGACAAGGGTTTTCTCACCTAGGGTCCAATTGAGTCTCATTTCATAACTTTTTAACTCATGTGAGAGACTTACACTCTGACCATTAATCTCTTAGTCTTTCTCCCATATATCACGTGCTTATATAACCAATATTATTTCACACCTTGCGATCAATTATATACTTCTCGCACTAACCACGTGTGCTACTTAAACTTACATATCAATTATCAAATCAATGCCTCTTCGTGCGGGTAATCACTTTTAATCCTTTCCTCAAATAAAGCATACTTGTAGTACTATGTACTTATACTATATATATATTCATACTGTTTATTCAACAAGATACATGTGCAATCTCCATAATACCCATGTCTTTTCCCATTGGTCATGACATATGACAACACTACATGAAACGGACGAAAGAGCATTTAAACTTACCTTGAATCTCAACGCACGTGTTATAAAACAATATTATAGTCAAGCTTTATCGCACGATTTGGAATGTTGAAGAAGGGTAATATTCCTAAATGTCCGTGTAGCCCCCTACTTATATGATGTGGTCGACAACACACCTATAAGAAGAGCACTACTAGACACGGCTCCGAGACATCCTAGGACACTTTAAAAACCTTAGGCTTTGATACCAAGTTTGTCACGCCCCAAATCGAGGAACATGACCGGCGCCTGACCGGGTTGCCCCAGTCAAGCGGACCTGGGTGCCTTTCATTCCCACGCGTTACCCCTGTGTTGATTGTTTCTCATTAACCAAATATCTTACTAACCCTGAATGATTTCACATTAAACAAATAAAACCATACGAGTGATTCATTAACAAGTTTGCAGTTTTTACAACGCCCGACATACACAATATATATACATAAGACTGGAGTCCCACAGTTTACATGTCTACAGAGCCTCTAGGATACAAAAAGAGAAATACAATACTTGCCGGTAACAAGGCTCCGGCTATACCTTACAAAACCAAAATGGAATCTAAACCGAGTGGCATGAACCACACAAGGCCCCGAGGAAGAAAGGGGCTCACCAAAACGGGCAGTGGAAGGAGAAGGATACTACTGCCGATGAGCTGAAGTGCCTGCTACTGATCCACCTACAATCATAACACGAATGTAGCGTCCCCGGCAAAAGGGACGTCAGTACACTTGAATTGTACTGGTATGTATGGACAAACTTTGTCCCAAGTAAACTCAAGCCATTAAATTACATCAACAATTAATTAAGCCAGAGCCAACCATGTTTCCACATTTTCCTCATTTCAAATAATTCTCAACACAAAGCACTTTCTACAATTAACCACTTTAACAATAACCAATCAATCACGTAAAGCACAAGTAGTCAAACAAAGGGGCAATCAGTGCCCCACAGGTTGCAAACTCTCCTGTTGTCTCCTTTCACAATTTCACATTATTGATTTATGTATCAATTTTCAATAGCGATTTCGATCGCTTTCCATCCTTATTGCCCCTGACCACCCTTATTACCTCGGCCACCCTTATCACCCCAACCCACACCTTATTTCACCACGTCGCGGCGCGCGACACGACCCCGCCTTACAGCTGAAAACACAACAATTTCAAACAGCAGATAAGGTACTACACACAATTTCAACAAGTTCAAATAAGCAACTTACACATTGGTTCATATTCTCAATTTCTTCTCAATTCAATATCACAACCATGTTACAATATTTCCACAATTCAGGTGTTTCATCTCTTTCCACAATAAACCAATTCTCAAGTGTTTCGTTTGTTTTCCACAAGGTGCCATATAGGCCATCATAGTCATTATTCACAATTCTTTTGCCAAATTAAACTCTCATTTTACATCACTCATAGCTCAACAACAAACTTTGAATATCCAACAACAACATCAAGAATTTCACACAATTTGTCAATTTAACACGAAACAAACAACTTCACACATATTGGCGATTTCACAAGAATCAAAATTAGCCATACATACCTCGATTGAGCTTTCCTTAAGTTACTACAACACTCCAAAAACTCTAGCAATTCCAATCTACTATGAGACATAACAAAATTAAACACATATTAGAAAGATATTCATGAAACTAGCTCATTTGAGCATTTTATCAAATACTAGTTGTGCATCTTGATTTCAAATCCCCTTTTCAAGAATTACTTCATTCCCTAACCCTATCTTTACTTATTTATGTTCATCAATCTTCCCACAACTCTATTTGCACAAGCATGCATACATAACACTACCATACCAAGAATCATACCTCAATAATACATCTCACAACCTCAACAATACTAACATAACCTAGGTTAGGAACCCATGGCTCCCAATTACCCTCCCATGAGTTCTAATGTATGTATCTTACATAAATAATCACCATAGAGTAGTTGGAGATGATAGACATACCTCTTGTAGTAAGAATTTTAAGAATCTCCACTTGAGGTGTTCTTGAAGAATTCAAGAATTAGAAGGAAAATCTAAGGATTTTGAAGATTAATCCTTGTTAGTATAAGTGTTTAAGGGGTAGAAATTACTCAAAGAACTATAAAATCTTACCTTAGATCATAGGGATGAAGTTTGGGATGAAACCCTCTTGAGAGAGCAAGTCATAACCCCAAAAATGAGTTTGGAACACTCTAGGCCGGTCTTTGGGGTATTAAAACTATCCAGGTGCGCGAAGTGTTGCCCAGGTGCGCGAAGTGTGCAAGCTTCGCGCATGACTTCGCGCATTTTCCTGAGCATTCTGCCTAAGGTGCGCGAAGTGTGCGCGAAGTCCACTTCGCGCAGGACTTCGCGCATCTGACACCTGACGAGTAAAATGATCATAACTTTCTGTATACACCTCCGAATGACGAACGGTTTGTTGCGTTGGAAACTAGACTCAAAGGGCTTTAATTTGATAGGTTGATCCTCACACAACTCATTATATAACCGGAGATATGATCGTTCAAAGTGAGGTCTTGTGCGCACTCTTTTACAGATTTCGTCTAATATGCAATTTTCCATCTTGGATTAGGCTTAGGCCTCTCCTTAGACCCCAAATCACTTATAATAAGACTTATACCCTTATTAAACTATCTAATTAGTATCCATAATATTATGAATCCTTATTTGCACAAGAGATAAAACAATGTAGCCTAAATTAGCACGACGAAATCTTAAATAACTCGAAAAAAAAATTTTCGGGGCCTTACACTTTCATACATGATTATTTAAGAAAATACATAACGTGCATAAAATAAAGTAGAAGTACCATACTTAATGTGCATAATATCTTCTTATATGTCTTTCATTATCCATCTAATAACCGACATAATTAAAGGTTAATGTTGCTAGAAGCCTATCTAGATACGAATATGAAAAATTATAATCTCTCTATTTTCAATTTGATATGTTTATTATATTGCTTATATCAGATATATTTGTTATCCGGGCTTGATATTTTCGACTACTCTTATAAAGGAATTTATCGTCTTTTTTTCCCAAATTATTTTGATTGTTCTGTACTTTTAATAGATATAAGTTATTAATTTATTTCTATACAAATGTGCATTTTTTACAAATCTAATAACAGTTGATTGTACATAATTAAGTAGCCTCATAATACCTCAATTTCAACATCTTAATAGATTTGTTATGTTATGGCTTTTAAAATTTTGAATATGTTTAAAATTCCAATCACATAGAGGATTTTTCTTTGTACGTTTATGATTAACTTTTTTTTCGCTTTGAATTTTATATTAATACATTTAAATTGTAGTGAATCGCTATTCTTCATTATTATGTTGAAACTAGCCAACCTTAAACAAATAATCAAGTTTTTTTTTCATTCTTCTTCTCCTAGACTCTTTGTACGCACATATATGAAGTATTTCATAAATATATCGAGTATTTTTCTTTACAGTTTTGTCAAGCAGAGAACATACTCTTAAGGAGTGTATGTATTTTTTAACCTAAATAATAATATTCTTATTTGAATATGATTTACCGGTAATTAAGACGATATGTGATAGTTGGAGATTAGACGTCTAAATGAAACTGGCGGTTGCTGAAAAAGTTTTACGGCGCATTGAAAAATGTGGCTATGAGTATTGTCAATAGTTATGTATCGTTATTAAAGCACCTACTTGTTAAATTTGTGAATAAAGAAAAGAAAGTCCCACATATAAAAACTTGATGAAGAAAAATTGGTAGAATATTTATGGTCTAGATTAGATGCACAAAATGCTTATCATAATTATTTTAATGTCGGAATTAGTCTTATGAGGAGTGTGTTAAACAAATAATCTTCTAGGGCTAAAGTGTTTAGAATGGCTATGACTATTGTGGTGTATTATGTTTGGCACTACAGGAATTAAAGGGTAATCCAAAATATAAAGAATGGTTTTTGTATCATCCTAAAGCAAATTGTTCAAGAGATGCATTGTAGAAATGTTTTGAAGTGAAAGTTTGTCAATTGGCTTAAAAAGCTCAATTTCTATCCTATTGAACTGTTCAGATCTTAGTGGCATGTAGTGTTGGGTGTTGTTTGATGTTTTTAACTAATACTCGAGTTTGATGGCTACTAACTAGTCCTTTCTATGTATTTACTCCCAAATTTTATTAATAAAGTCTTTAATACAATGATACATCACATACCAAGAACCATCAGATTTCTGTTCCGAGGTCGTCTTAACACTGTTTCGATTACGGGTTATTTTTCAACTATGAAGATCTCATTTAGGGACTAAGTGTCCCAAAACACTCCGAATTCTAGAACCGAAAATCCGGCAAACCACAATAGCAGAAATGAGCTTAGGGGAAACAGTTAATAGAGAATCGGGCGTAAATTTCAAAAATGACCGACCGGATCGTTATAAAAATACTACTACCAATGAATTGATATTTTTCAGAATAGATTATTGGACCTTAAAACTAACGATATTTTGTTGTCTCAATTATAAATAAACAAAAACTACAGTCCATGGAATATGTGACAAGTAGTATAAGAAATAATTTATTGAATAGTCAATTAATTGTTTCTTAATATTTAATAGTTTAAATAAATTTTAATTTTACACATTAAAATCTTTCTTATTTGAGTTATATAAAAAGTCCTACCATTTACAACTTTAAAATTGTTAAGATTTTACTTTTTACAAATCTATGTTAGGAGACTAAAATTTATTAAAATTTTACTTAATAAATATTTTTCTTATTTAAATTATGTAAAAATTTCAAAACCTTTAAAAATATTAAGAGTTTATTGTATGTAAATCTTACACTATTATATTAAAAACACAAAGGCCCCTGGCGGAATGTATTAATCTTTTTACTCTTTTAAATTAAAGTTCACCCTAGACAAAAAAGTTATTTAATTATCTCCCTAAGATTTAGGACCTTTAAATGAAACCAAATTTTTTAAGAACTTAAAATCAACTATATAACCATACTCTATTTACCAATGCAAAATCTTTTAAGAAGAGATAATTACTTTCATTGTCTTTTATTTTTGATTCAAAGTTCAAAAGGTTGTGAGTCTATTATATGAACAAATATTATGTACCTTGGTTAAGAAAAATAAATATTACCACCATGTAAGAAATAGACATATAGATTTCGAGGGGAAAAATGACTCAACCCCAGAAAAAAAAAATTAGAATATATTTGAAAACTTTTAATCTCTTTGTTATATAAAAATAATTTATCTCCTACATAAAATATTTAATTTTGAACGTTGACAAATTAAATTAGGTTTTATTTATTATTCTTCATGGAAATAGAAAACTAATTATACTTACATATAATCTATAGTCATAATAAATATTGTTTACTAAACCTTTCTCTAAATTAGAAAAATCAATCTTTAAATATATAATTCTCTACCATATATCACGTATTGAGCAAGTTTTAAAATTTGTAATCTCTTTTGTTATAAAAAGTAGCTTACCTTCATTTTTCTACATAAAATATTTGTGTCAGAATCTTAAAGATAATTAATTGTAAAATATTTTTGAGCAAGAATATCTAGAGTGCAAGTTTAGCGCCGAGTCGAGCGAAGTAGGCTGGGACGTGAAGCTGGGATCTCAGGTCATAGCCAAGAGGGACAGTTTCAGATATCTTGGATCAGTGATTCAAGGGGACGGAGAGATTGACGGGGATGTCACTCACCGTATAGGAGCGGGGTGGTTGAAGTGGAGGCTCGCATCGGGAGTCTTGTGTGACAAGAAAGTTCCACAGAAACTCAAGGGGAAGTTTTATAGAGCGGTGGTTAGACCTGCCATGTTGTATGGGGTGGAGTGTTGGCCCGTGAAGAACTCTCATGTCCAGAGAATGAGAGTTGCGGAGATGAGGATGCTCGGGTGGATGTGCGGGCTCACCAGATTAGATAAGATTAAGAATGAAGTTATTCGGGAGAAGGTGGGGGTGGCCCCAGTGGATGAGAAGATGCGAGAAGCGAGACTCAGGTGGTTTGGGCATGTGCGGAGGAGAAGCCCTGATGCACCGGTGAGGAGTTGTGAGCGACTGGCGGTGGTTGGCGCGAGTCGAGGGAGAGGGAGGCCTAAGAGGTATTGGGGTGAGGTGATTAGGCAGGATATGGCTAGAATGGGGATTTCCGAGGACATGACCCTTGATAGGAAAGTTTGGAGGTCTAGTATTAGGGTTGTAGGGTAGGGCCTCCTAGAATTCTTAGTACTTCTGTTAGGGGTTGAGTGGGGTTTGGTAGCGATCTCTATAGTTAATTAATGTATTGTATTGTGCCTCTTATGGTAGTAACCGATTAGTATTATTGCATGTCATTCTACTTTTGGTTTTATGTTTAGATAATTATTTATTTGATTTATCCCGGATTTACTAACATTGTTTTGTTTTGTTTTGTTTTGTTTTGTTTTGTTTTGTTTGTTGATCTTCTCTCTCTTTTCTGTGCCGAGGGTCGGCCGGAAACAGCCTCTCTACCCTTTCGGGTAGGGGTAAGGCCTGTGTACGTATTACCCTCCCCAGACCCCACTTTGTGGGAACATACTGGGTAGTTGTTGTTGTTGTTGTTGTTGTTGTTGTTGTATTCATTATTTGATTATTAATAAAAAATTATTATTTCCTTGTAGGGCGATCTTAGGAATACACTAGATCTCCTTTTCAAAAAATTTAAGTTATTATTTAATTTTTCAAGCTTTTAACATTTTTAAGAAAAATAATAACTATTTACTTAATATTATTGGATGAAGATCTAAGAATTTTTTTCTAAAGAACATCTTCCCAAAGACTGGCCTAATTAGGTGACTAACATTTTATGAAAATTACACTATTTAGTAGATATATTTGGGGATGTAGCGATGCAGTTATCGAATAAACAATCGGGTAAAATATATATCCAATAGTTAAAATTTATGATATTTTGATGAAATAACAATTTTGACAAATTGTGACGTAATATAATACTATCATTGCTTTATTTGATAGTCGAAATTTGTATTAGTTGTATTCCAAAGAGATGTTAGACGAGATACAACAACATGACATATTTATTTCTTATTTCACAAGATATTATAATTATAAATATTATTAACTATATTCATCATCTTTGTATGTTAAAAAGATATTATGTCCTTATATATATATATATTATATTGATTGACGTGAAACATATGTGCAACGCACATACACTAAAATTAATATATAAAAATATGTGTCACATTTATTGAGTTGGTATAAATACCGGAGTAGAAATTTTAAATTTATGTTTGCAGTTGTTTCATGTGTAAGTTAGCAGGCAAAAATATAAGACGAGACGATTTAGAATTTAAATTTAACTAATTATTACAAGGACTAAAAGGAACAACGTGTCTCTCAAGTTTAAACCTTTAGCTCTACCATCCCAAAACCCTAAATCAGAAAAACCTCTAGCCGCCTAATACTACTCAGCAACTTCATCTTTTAGTCAAATCTAAGCTTATAGCGAGAGTTACAATGGCAGGAGGGCGATTTCGAGAGCTATTGAAGAAATATGGAAAGGTAGCATTGGGCGTACACTTCTCGGTTTCAGCTGCTTCAATTACTGGCCTTTATGTTGCAGTCAAAAACAATGTGGACGTTGAATCCATGCTCGAAAAAGTCGGCATGCCTGGTCTATCTAAAAAAGACGCAGGAGGTGATGAAATTCCTAAAATATCCTCGCAAAACCCTCAAGTGATCTCAGCTGACGGTTTCGTTACTGAAGAACCCTTTCGTCAGGACGGTGTGACGCCGCCTCCAAAACAGAGGAATCGTACTGCTGAGCTGGCGGCGTCAAGTGGTGGCGCGCTTGCTGTGGCGGTGCTTCTCAATAAGGCTTTGTTCCCTATTAGGGTTCCGATAACTCTAGGTCTTACGCCGCCGATCGCTAGGTTTCTTGCAAGGCGAAGAATTATCAGCAATAGCGTATGATGAATTATTTTTTTCTTATGCAACGACTTTTTTGTTTTTCTGAATAATGTTTAATCTCTCTGTTTTACCCTATTTTTATTTGTCCTACACTGTTACATGTTAGTAAAAGGAGTGATCAATTATCTGCTAGAGGGTACTTGGGAGATTTATCAGTCTTGAAAATTTGGTATTGGATTGTTGGAAATGTAGTTTGATACTAATTTTTAAGGAGAAATAGTCATAGATATGTGCATTTGAAAGTTACTACATACTTTGCTCGATTCAATTGAATTAATCATGTTTTTCGTTCTGAATACATACTGCTGCAGTACTGTGTATAAACAAATCTTAGTTTAGCATACAAATGACGTTTGCGGCTGTCTTTTTGTGAATTTACTACAGAAATATGTCTGTGGTGTCTTTTGTTTGATTTTGAAGAAGTTACCTCAGAATTAAGTTCTTGTTGCATCCTATCCCGAATTATTTATTTTATGCTGTCTGGAGATGTCCTTATTTCGTGGTCCTTTTTTTGTTTTGGTCTTTTCCATTTCTAATGTATAGAAGGTGGTAGTCCTGAGTTATGCTGCAAGATCTGGTTCAATAGATAAGACCTCAATACAGATTCTTTAAAGTGTGCTTTTGTTGAACTCTAAATTACTTTATTCAATTTCCAGAATTGCTTCATGTAGCAACCCCTCAAGATTGCATATTTGTCCAGTCTCTCAGATTAAGTGTGCTTATTTGTGTAGCTACTGTCTTGTGTTTCATCAATCTTCTGAAGAAGTATGAGGCGTGGATACCTAGCTGTTAGTGGGCATCACCCTATACTTAGCAAAAAAACTTGATCCCATCCTTGATCAATCACTTTCAAGCTGTGCTTGTTGCTCTTCCATGTTTTAGAGCTGTCTCAAATTACAATGAAACATTTATTTCCCATGATGTATTCTTTGTCCAACACATCTCTTACCAATCTGCATCAGAGCCTCCTCTCATTAGTTAACTGGAAAAGGCCTTTTCCAGGTTAACCGTTAAGGTACCTAAGAATTCTGTATGTGCTGAGCGGAGATGATGATGATTTGTAAAGACGAATGCTTATTGCCAGTGTAGAGCTGTGATCTTAACTTTGGGAAGTCAAGGAACAGTTTAAACCTAAGGTATCTGCAACATTTCATGAAGGTTGTGGAATTACTAGGTAAACAATTGAATAGTGTAACAGAATTCGACCTCTTCATAGCTTCAAATGGTCATAAGCTGTATATGTGTGTATATATGTTTCAGTCTCTTTTTCTGAAGCAGCCAGTCAGATTAAAATGGTGAACTGGAAAGAACTGGTTGGTTCCTGTGGCATAGTTGGTAAAGCAACAGGTTTGGTGATAAATGGCTGCATATACTTTTGACTTCTCTAGACCTGTGGTTAGAATTGAGTTCAAGTTTACTGGATTTATCTATTGATACAATATAATTGTAACAACCCAACCGGTCGTTTTGAGCTTCGGCGCATCATTCAGCAGTTTGAGGCCATGAACAGCTTCATCTCAGGTATATTGACTTGTGTGTATGGTCAAAATTAAAATTCAAGAAGTTTGGAGTCAAATTTAAATGAAAATTCTCATTTTAGAAGCTTAAAATTGAAGAAATGAACTACGATTGGAATTTTGAGTAAACGACCTCGGAATTGGGATCTAAAGGTTCCAGTAGGTTCATATGATGATTTCAGACTTGAACGTATGCCCGGATCGGGTTTTGGATAACCCGAGAACGTTTTGGCGCCTATTATGTAAGATAGCATTTTAGAAGAAATTGCATCAGTTTGGCTTAAAATGCATTTCAGTTATATTGATGTCGGTTTGGGATTCCGAGACTGGAAGTAGGTCCGTATGGTGATTCTGGATTTGGGAGTGCGATCGGAAGTGAATTCGGAGGTCTGCAGGTCATTTTGGAGCCGTTTGGCTAAAGATAGAAATTGAAGGTTTTTGAGAACATTTGACCGGAAGTGGAAATTTTGATATCAGGTTCGAAATACAAATCTTATGATTCGGATAGCTCTGTTAGGTGATTTGGGACTTAGGAGTGTGTCCGGAATATTTTTGCGATGATCGGTGTAGAATTAAGCTTGAATTGACAAAGTTAGTATTTTGGCGAATTTCGGTTGATAGGTGAAATTTTGATCCGACGGTGGGAATGGAATTCCGAAAATTTTTGTAGCTTCGTTATGTCATTGTGGACTTGTGTGCAAAATTTGAAGTCAACCGGACTTGATTTGATAGGTTTCGGCATCGGAAATAGAAGTTGGAAACTTCAAAATTCATCAAGCTTGGATTGGAGGTTAATTCATAATTTTTGCATTGTTTGATATGCTTTGAGGCCTCGAGCGAGTCCGTAATGTGTTTTGGGACTGGTTGGTGTTATTGGTCGGGGTCCGGGGGTCTCGGGTGTGTTTCGGATCCCCAACGGGTCATTTTAAGAAGATTTTTGCCGTTTTGAGCATAAATGTAATGATTCAAAGGTCTATTTTTAGTTCTAGAGATCCAAATTTGATTTCGAGACTTCGAGAATTTAAATAATGAATTATAAGACTGATCCGGGAATTTTGGTTTAATTTCATCAAGTCGCGATTGGGTTTTTGACGCGAAATGTGATTTAATTGTTTAACGAGCAAAATTGATGTTGCACTGAGCAAATGAGATCCAAATTCAGTTTTGTATGAACCACTGCATCCGTATCGAAATTACGGAGCCATAGGAAAAAGAATCGTCAAATTCCGAGTTCGTATGACGGAGTTAAAGCCATTTTAGTGAAAATAAAAGTTGCTGCAATTATTTTGGATAGTTGCTGAATTTTTTTAGCAGCGTGAACAGTACCAGGCACGCGTAAGCAGTGTCCCGCACGTGTGAACAGTACCCGGACGCATGAATAGTAATACGAAATATTTTTTGGCATTTTAGCCACATCTTGAGTTCTAGAGCTCCGAATGAGGTGATTTTCGCGGCGTTGTTCTCGTCTCAACAAGGACGTAAGTATTCTATATCCAAACACGATTTTATTTATTGATTCCATGGTTATATTCATCAACTATTAGTGAATCAAATGGAAGAAATTGGAGAAAATTTGTAAATTTTTCAAAAAACGAAAATTGAAGATTTGAGGGGCCATTTGAACTCCGATTTTGGTAAATTTTATATGTACGGACTCGTGGCGAGATGAGGATTCCGAAAATGTTAGTTTTATAATTTTTCGAGAAGCGGGCCCAGGGCTCGGGTTTTGCTAGTTTCGAGATTTTCGTTATATTTCGGTTATTTTCGATTGGGTGTTATTCTATTAGTTTATTATGGTATATTTGTACTGATTTTGGCTAGTTTTGACGCGCGTGGAGGCCAGTTTGAGGAGCAAAGGCCTTGCAGGCTTGAGTTTTAGTCGGTTCGAGGTGAGTAATACTTGAGAATGATATCCTCAGGGTTTGAAACCCCAGATTTGCATATCTTAGTGCTATATTGTGGTGACTTGCACGCTGGACCTGCGCGTGGGGTAGAGCACCGTTGGGGATCGTGACTTGGTTCGTCCCGATTGTTGATTTTTACCGCGTATCGGAAATGAATTGTTGTTATCATTATGACTTGGGCTTATTGCCATACTTGGGGTTTATTGCCGATTGTTGAAACTATTTATGAACTATCATCACTGTTTTCCCTCACTGTTTAAAATACTAATTGAACTCAGTCCATGTGATTTATACTGTTTTTGAACTCAGCTATATTTTTACTCAAACCTGGAGTTTTGACTGATATTTGAACTATCATTTGAGCTGAGTATTATTGTTTTACTGATGCCCGATGGGCTTTTTGACTATTTTTGGACTGATTGGGGTTGAGGGCCATATGTGAGGGCATGGGGAGTGATTTGAGGAGGCTTTCAGGCCTCTAGTGATATGTGAGCATATGCATATACATGCATGGATCGGACTGCACACCGCAGTAGTAGATGGATCAGACTGCACGCCGCAGTATTATTGCGCTTGGACTGTAGGAGCCCTTCCGGAGTCTTATCTCCCACATTGAGCGCGGGTACCCAAATGGATCGGGCTGCACGCCGCAGCGGTCATATGCATTGCATTGCATTCATTCCTATCTGTACTATGTGGTATGACATTTAGCACTCATATATCATTGGCATACATACTGTTATTTGCCTTGTTGACCAGATACCCTGGCACTATATGTTAAGGAGTGTTGTGCCCAAGGGGTCGATTTATGAGCCGATTTGCTCTAGTTGGCCAAATACCCTGGTGTTATATGCTAAGGAATGCTGTGCCCAAGGGGCCATATTATGTGCTGACTTGTTCTATCTGATATAGCATTCATATGCTTGGCTATTGGAAATGAAAAAAGGATATTTGTAAAAGATATTTTATAAAAGATATTTTTAACTGAACTTGAGATTTTCTAAAGAATTTTCACAGTGTTACGACTTTTGTTCTCAAAGGGTTGTACTGTCTTTTATAGCATTTTGGTGTGCTCTTACATGTTTTCTTATTGCTCGGATATTATTCTATCTTATTACCACTGAGTTGGAAATACTCACTTTACTCCATGCACCTTGCGTGCAGTTGCATGTATTGTTCACCTGGTAGCTGGTTATTAGCAGGGTAGAAGACCTTATGGTGGTAGTTGAGCCAGGTGACCGCTAGAGTTCGCGGCACCACACTTTATCTTTGTATTCCAGTTTTTATCTTATATCTATCTATCTATATATTGTTGGCCAGTAGTAGCGCCTTTACTCATTAGATGCTCGTGACTTGTGACATCCCGATCGGGTTGTATTGAGATGAAATTAATAGTTAAATGTTAATAAGTAATATTTCTATTCCTTTATGTTTAATAGCTGTTAAAAGAGGATTTGGAGTTGTTGGCTGGCCTTGTCTTCATGAGAGGCGCCATCACGACCGGGTATGGAATTTGGGTCGTGACAATAATCTTGAAGGCACTGGACTGTTTCATTTGGTCCTTCATGGTTTCTTGTGAACTTAGTTTGAAATTAAATAATTGCATATCGTCCTAAGAATTTTTTTTTCCACAAGCAGTAAAAGTCAGAGTTATGAAGCTCATTTTCTCTGGTTTAAATTAGTTACTTTTATGATGCCACTTCCTATAAACCATTTTCTTCCTTCACCATGGAAAATAATTATTGGTTCTATGGGAGTACATACTTTTTGAACTTTAAAATTATGAATTTGTCACGTTCAGTTTCCTAGATTATATATTTGACATTTTTAGTAAAAGCTATTTCGAATGAAAGGCATTTCAGAGACAATATGCAGATTCTGTCTATATGTATGACTACACTAAGTGTGAAATACTCAAACAAGACGTCCTTTGATTTGTTTGTCATATTTAATATAACTAGTTTTAATATACGTGCACATCAATAGATGCAATACTTTATTCATTTAGTTGAATATATATTATATATATATATATATATATATATATATATATATATATATATATATATATATATATATATATATATATATATATATATATATAATAGAGAAGTGAGATTGACCAAGGACATTATGGTCATTTAAAAAATATAACTATATTGTTTACTTGTATAATAGGCTTAAAGATTGATTTTGGGTTTGTAATAAGGGAAAAACCCAAAAGTAATGTCACGATCCTAGTTTACCAATCGTGAACATGTCATGACGGCACCCAGTCCCCACGACTAGGTAAGCCTAACACTTTGCGGAATGTACAAGTTTATGAACTTTAAACAAGAAATAACGGAAAACGATATAAATAGGAATGTAATCCGTGAAACTTGGCACATACACTCGTCAACACACTGTATAAAAATACCACCAAGACCCGTAATCCCACGGGTAACACAGACTAAAAGAAATACAACTGTGGCTCTATGTGTAAAGAGTATCTAAAACAACGAAATGAAGAAAAACATCTACTGGAACTATTAGAATAGAAGGAGGGCCTCCGGATCCGCGGACGTAGCAGATCACACCTCGAGGTCTCCAAGTGTGCTGCTGATGTCACCTAGAATGGGTCTGTCCTGATGTACCTGGGTCTGCACAACAAAAGTGTGCAGAAGAGTAGCATGAGTACACCACGGCGGTACTTAGTAAGTGCCAAGCCTAACCTCGATGGAGTAGTGACGAGGAAGGTCAGGGCCCTACTGAGAGAAACGATAACAAAATGATAATAACAATAATAAGCAGTTTAAATAATAATAATCCTGAAATAACGACAATAAAATGATTACTGCAATCGTCTACAATTAAGCTAACAACAAGTAACAAAACTCAATTAACATGTTCAGGACCTATGGGAATTGAACCCACAGTCCCTTTCCATAACCAACAATCCAGGAGCTACAGGAATTGAACCCGCAGTCCCGATAACAGTATCCCTGGGTCTCCGGGAATCGAACCCGCAGCCCATGTCTCAATAAATCTCAGGATCTCCGGGAATCGAACCCGCAGTCCATATCTCAATAATATATCAATAACTCAGGATCTCCGGGAATCGAACCCGCAGTCCCTACCAATAACTCAGGATCTCCGGGAATCGAACCCGCAGTCCCTACCAATAACTCGGATCTCCGGGAATCGAACCCGCAGTCCATATCTCAATAACTCGGATCTCCGGGAATCGAACCCGCAGTCCACAAATCACTCCGGGTCTCTGGGAATCGAACCCACAGCCCTGCGATCTCCGGGAATTGAACCCGCAGTCCACTAATACATCAAATAAAGAAAACATACCGAGAGAACATAATATGTTTAACTACAACTTCACCGAAACTAGTGCCAACAATTTATCAAGAAGTTCAAGTAAGTTAACTAGGCAATTAGACATGTTGAATCCTAGCTAATCATGCTTTTCTAACTAATACCGGGTAAAAGTAACGCTTTTATCAGCTAAGAGCAAGAATATCACCAATCGGACAATTCAAGTAAAGTGTGTATTACAACAACGAGCGCATGTACACGCCCGTCACCTCGCATACAAGGCATTTAAACTATCACATAATATCCTAGGGGTGAAAGTTTCCCCACACGAGGTTAGACAAGCCACTTACCTCAATTCAGGTACAAAACCGCTAAGAGACAACTCTCTTGCCGCGAATGTCGGCCTCCACAGGCGTAGTATCTTATAAAAATCAATAGAATCACATCAAAATAGGCCAATTGGGCATTACCCAATCAAAACAATTCAAAATACACCAAAACTCACAATTTGCCAAAACCTGACTTTCGGTACGCTTATCGAAAAATCATGAAAGTTATATATTAGGGTTCCTTACCTCAATACGAGTCCGTGCATATAAAATTTATCGAAATCGGACTCCGTTTGCCCATTCAAATAAAAGATTTCCTAAATTTTAGGCCTAGGGCTCAAACCCTCCATAAATCCTCCATTAACAGTGAAATAACCACGGATTTCATGATAAACTAACGAATTAAGGCCAAGAAACTTACCTCCGATGATTTCCCGATGATATCCCAGCGTTTCCCCTTCAATTTCCTCTCTTGGAGCTAAAAAATGACGTTTTTGTTTATGAGGTCGCGGCTGAAATGTTTCTGGACTTAAAGTCACTGCCAGGCCAATTAACTCTACGCGATCTCAGCACTGGGCTCGCGATCGCGATGCACACATGCCTGGGGCCTGATTTTTCTTCTATGCGATCGCAGCCTATGGCACGTGATCGCAGTGAACAGCCAACGATCCCTACGCGATCGACTCCAGCCCCGCGATCGCATTGAATCCGGACTTGACCTCACGCGATCGCACACGACCTCACGCGATCGCAATGCCTCAACTTCCAGACTTACGCGATCGCACACCTCACCTTGCGATCGCAGAGCTCCGGGCTTTCCTCCTACGCGATCGCATCCTTGGCATCGCGATCGTGATGCATTACCACCACACCTTACGTGATCGCATGGCCATCTCCGCGATCGCGGAGTTGTTAGGTGTATTTTGATGATTGGAAAAAGTTTGGATAATATTTTGGGATATGTTGGTGCCTTTGGTTGAGGTCCCGGGGGCCTCGGATGTGTTTCGGGTTGTGATCACGCTCTTAATTAATGTTTCAACGTCGTATCTTTGGACATAAAGGGATACCATACTGAACAAATAAGCTCTGATTACTGTTTTGAACGAAGCATTAGATCTGTATCGTAATTACGGACCCGTAGCAAAAAGAATCATCGAATTTGGACATCGTATGAGGATTTTATGGCCATTTTACTAAGGTTGGCCAGATTTTTAGGTTAATGACGAAATTGCCCATGACGGCGTATTAAAAACCTGCATTATTTGCCAATCATAAAACCTACATATCTCCTTCATTATAAGGTCAAATTGAGTGATTCAAAAGCCTAAATTCATTAGAATTTCACAAGGAATCCATTGGGAGTAGTAAAACGCGTGAACAGTATACATAGAATGAACAGGCCGAGTTTTCTTCCAATTTTGGAACGGGAAGAAGCTTCTGAGACGATTTTTAAGAGAGAAATCAATGGGTAATCACTGGAGGTAAGTTTCTTGACTCAAAAACATGATTTTATGCTAGAATAAACACCAAAATTCCTGAAATTGGGTAGAATTTGTGAAGAACTAGGGCCTAAATCATGAAAACGAATTTTTGGGTTTTGAAAGACCATTCGAACTCCGTTTTTGATAAAATTTATATGCACGGACTCGTGGAGAGACGAGGAATCTGTTGGTATGATTTTCGGAATTTTTCGGGCAGCGGGCCCGGGGTCCGGGTTTTACCAACTTGGTGTATTATCACGTATTTCGTATAAATTGAATTGGGTTACGTTTCTTTGACCCGTATTTGATATAATTGTTGTGGTTTGACTAGATTCTACGCACGAGACGGCAAATTCAGAAGGAAAAGGCATCGCGGACGAGTCTATGGCCGACTAGAGGTGAGTAGTTTGTATATATGGTAGCCTGAGGGTTCGAAACCCCGGCTTAGCATATTGTGACGCTAGTAGGGCCTGGCTCGCACCCCGTGGCAGGTGCGGGATTGATATTGATGGGGATTGAGACTTGGTCCATCCCGGATATGAATAATATGCTATATGTGGTTGAAATACACACCGTGTTGATATAATTCTGGGCTGTAAGCCGTATTTGGGGCCTTGTGCCGACCTGTAGTATCCCTAGGGGATAGTTATATATTTGTGATAGCTATACTTGCTTAAGCACGGATCTCAGTCCTGGTTTGAAATCACCGTATTGAAATGCTAAGTCACCTGTTTTGGGAAAAATTAAATAAAAGTTAAAGTATTTTCATAATTTATGAACTGGAACCTGGTAATAAATAAATTGAGTTGTTGTGTGACTCATATGCATGTTGTGGACCTGAGGATGGATCGGGCTGCACGCCGCAGCGGTTGATATGAGGATCGGGCTGCACGCCGCATCGGTTGATATAAGGATCGGACTGCACGCCGCAGCGGTATTGCGCTTGGGCTGTAGGAGCCCCTCCGGAGTCTGTACACATCCCTAGTGAGCGCCATCGACGTTAAATGGATTGGGCTACATGCCGTAGCGGTTATGTGCTTTGCATTGCATCTTTGTCTGTGAATTATCTGTGATAGTGGTAATGTACTGTTGTTGCTAGTTCGTAGGAGGAAGCGGACTGTAGTTTAGCTTCATTTTGTGGTATTCTGTGGATTTCTTACTTTCAGCTACTTGTATATATTTATTACTCACTGAGTACTTAGTACTCACCCCTACTCCCTGCACCTTTGAGTGCAGATTCAGGTACACAGGAGGGATAGATGAGCACTCCAGCTTTTATCAGTATTTATCCGAGTTGCTGAGGTAGCTGTTGGCGTTCGCAGGACCTGGCTTCTCTTCTTATTCCAGTTTTCTTTTGTATATACATTATTCATACTTGAGTATTTGGTTTAGATATTGTTATCCGATCGTATTTAGAGGCTCTAGACTCGTGACCCTAGATCTTTGGGTGGTTATTTAGTTTAGCTTTATTATTGATAATAATATCCAGGTAATTGATTTGAGCTTCATGCTCGGGATGAGAGGGTAAATGGTCGGGCTTGCCTAGCAATTGTGTTGGGCGCCATCACGACCGGGATTGGGGTCGTGACAGAGAATGGCCGGAGACTACCATAAACGTCGGGCAGTCTCCATGAACAACGAGAATGAAGGAGAAGGAGATGAAGCATTAGGTCGGCTAGTGTTAGGAACTAGGTGAAATGGTCGGTCTCTAAGAGACTGGGCCTTTTATACTTGGTACGTGTGATTAATTCCTGGCCATTGGATCATCGTTGATCAACGGACAGGATCTAATATTTACAAACGACGTCGTTCGATTAAAAATAGAGGCTGGCTCTTCTCCGTTAGATCATAATAAATGGACGGCTCAGATTCACTATCAAACTATATTGATTTAATTAATTTTCAGGATTAAATCTCAGCCGTTGGATTAGATAAATGAACGGCTGAGATTGTTTGTTACTTAAAATGGACCGGCTCTTTTATTCAATTAGGCCAATTGCATCTAGGCCTATACAAATGGCCCATATGTGTATTTTTTGTATTTTTTTCATGTATTTCTATTATTTTGATGTATTTTCTTGTTGTATTTTATCTTCTATTTTTATATTCTTTTCCAATTACTCAAATGCTTTTAATTTCCTATTTTTTCGAATTTTTCGGATATTTGTTTGTCATTTTTTGCTATTTTTTCCTTATTTTCCGGTATATATGTATTTGTTAATTTTCTTTTAAAATTCTTTTATTTGTAACAATTATACTCAACCTATTTTTTTAATTTTCTAATTTTCATATTTAATTGTTCACTCACACAAATGCATGTTATTTCAAACAAACATGTAATTGCACACAAAAATATTATTTGTTTAATTTTGGAATTTTATTGCTTAGGGCAAAAATCACTTGCTCACAGGAACATACACAGATCGGCGTATAAGACACTCTTCTGTCCGCTCAAACCCTGCATGTTCTTCAAACTTTGCTCTAGGCTTCTCACTCTTTTGGCCATCTCGTCCTGTTCGGACGCCCTAGGGCTTTAGTTTTGTCCAGGTACAAGCTCGTATTGAGGGTGTTGAGGGTATGCATTGGTAGTAAAACGAGTAGGTTCCAATGAGAAAGATGGTTCCTGGAAGGTGAACAAAGATGAGTCACAGTTAGGTCTGTGCAAAGTGGGTTGCACCGCATCTAGGCAAGGTGGTGCGGTATACGTGTTTAAGGCTGCACCGGTCGCTGACACCTAGGGGTGTGACTCAGAAGGTGATCCGGCAGCGTGAGATGGTATGGTAGGATACCCAAATTGAGTAGTTGGGTAACTGATAGGGACATTGGAGGTTCCACCTGTTCAGGAAATAGTTTGGGGAATCCAGGGATTATGTTTGGCATTTCTCTTCCGCTATTCTAGTCGTCCCACATTTCCAATATGGGGAGACGCATGATTCTGTTCTCCTTAGATGTGGCTGATTCAAAAGTTGGGATGGTTGTGATTGAACTCTCTTCTGAGAGAGGGATTGTTGGTAGCGTGATTTCCGAAGACATTTCTATGCTTCCTTTAGACCTCGTGAAGTAAGTGTGAACACTTCTTCTCGAATTTGCGACGAATGGTTGGACACTACCACAAAAGTAAACACCTTTCTATAAAACCTGGATCGTGGCAAGCAAATGATTAGTTTGAAACAAATAATAGATAAGTAATCTCACGTTGGGGTGTGATGCACTTATACAGTTAAGTGGATTTCTACATGTATTAAATTAGTTGCAATGCGTCATTCCGACTTTTCTTTATGCTCTTCGAGATTTCTTTTGCTTTTGGTTGCCCCCCTCTTTTTGTTTTATTCTTTTTTTTTTATTTTTTTTTTTTTTTATTTTCTTTTTAGTGGTGGTCGAATCTTATGTGGATTGCCTACGTATCATGTCCCCGCATGAATTAGATCGGGTGTAGTTCGAGTATCATAAATGTAAATTAAAAAGATATCTCATTTTTTATTTTTATTGTCAAAATATTGTGCTTACAAAGCTAAAATATTTGTAAAAGTGAAAACTAGAGACTTTGATGCAAAGAGGGAAGTACAAACTTAAAATGGACAACAAACTTAAAAGGAAATATAGAATCCACTAAGCATGCTGTAGAGCTTTTTGCTTTTGTGTCCGTGAGGCATTGTTCGGCCTCGCTGCAGATTTCGGCGCAAGATCCCTTTGCATACTTCTTAACTCTGCCGTGATTTGGTGGACATATCCCATAACCGAAGCAAAGAGGGTAGTGCGGGGCATTTGCTCACATTTTAGGCATCTCATGGTGATGTAGTGCTCAATTTCTTCGATTCTACCTCTGATCCTATCCTTTCTTTGAGCAGTTGCTCTATCTGTTGATTCTTTGTCCCCAATATCCGTGCGTTGCCGGTGACTTGGTCCAGGATCCTATCCACTTGTTTTTCCACCCGTGCCATCAAGTTGTAGCAATGATCTCTATCTGTCCTGGCGTCCCGGGCTTGTTTGAAAACCTGCTCCTTGAGAGTGGTATTTGTTTCCCTTAGGTCAGTGATGATCCCCTCATAGTCTCTTTTTATATTTTGCATATGAAGTTCTCGTTGGTGTGCTCCCCTCCTCCATCTGGTCTGAATTGTGGTTAGAGCGGCTTCCGCTTTCTCCAAGTCTTCTTGATGCTCGAGGGCTTTCTTTTCTAAGTCATTTATGAGTAACTCATCAGCCCGACTCCTTCTTAATCTTTCTGCGGCCGATTTTATCTCTTGGATTTGAGCTTGGAATGCCTACTTTCCTTGTGCCCAATCAGCCCTTTCTTGATCGAAATCAACCTGATGTATGTCCATGGCGGCCTTTAGTATACCTTTATCTTCTCTCAGGGTGTCAATACGAGATTGAAATTCTCGTGTTGTTTCGCTTTTGGCCTTTCCGACTCTGGATTCTGTCTCCATTTCCCAATTGACTGCATACTTTACTAACCTTTCTGCTCTTTGTTCGGGCATTGCCTTATTGTGGAACTACTCGAGGTATGCGAGGCATACTTCACCTTGTTCCCGGTCAGCAACCATTTCATTAGTGTCAGAGAGTCGACTGCCAAACCATACCTTATGTGCATAAGATTCTCTTGGGAGTTCCTCCGTTGTGAATTCCCACATGAACAGACGCATATCTTCGGTCGGGGGCGTTTTCTGTTTTCTCCCTAACTGGCACATGATGCGTATGGCTGGAAACCCCTAAAACCCATTAGTATGTAGAACGAGCGATACGTCGACATGTTCATAACCTTAGCATAAGGGAACCAATAATAATTCCAAGTAAGTTTATCTGCTTTCAAGGAACTAAGTGATTCCTGTTAGGCCTTTAATCCGTTTGGAAGATTACAATGTGCAGCCCTGCTTGGATGGCATGAATGTAGTTCAGCCAATCTACATTGAAATTTATCACGATCGGGTGATGATAGAGATGCTCTATGAACCACATTTGCAGCAAGATGTTACATCCTTCGAAGTAATCTCCGCCTTCTTGACATCAAGTTAATGCCCGAAAAATATCCCCTAAGATCATAGAAAGAATAGTGTGTTCTTTGCTACTTTGAAATTATGAGACCACTATTGATAAACGAATTCTGATATGCCCATCACGCTCGGGAAAAACCATGGTCCCTAGAAAAGAAATCATGAAGGCGAAGATTCTCAAATCTCCCCAGGCATCATAACTTAATTGGTTGACAAATTCTGTGGTAGAGAATTTTTCAAATCCTTTCTTGTCACCAAACCTGTTGTAAAGATATTCCAAAGGAATGTATCCTTCATTTAAGTAACCCATTAGGACTCGACGGAAGCCTAATTTCTTCAGAACGTTATTCACACCAACTTATCTGGGAGCGGCGGGTTTCTTCCTGTAAAGATCCTTCCCAAATCCTGTGAGCCCACCTAATTCTTCAAAGGTAGGTGTCATCTCGCAATCTTTGAACCTAAAGACATTATTCGTAGAGTCCGAGAAACTCACTAACCCAATCAGACCCCTGTCCGGCTCAATTCCCATGATGTCCGGAAGAAACTTGAGGTGCTTGAAGACTTTTTTTCTTTCCTAGGCAGCAAAACTAGCCCACCATCACAGAGAAGGATCGGGGTATTATCTTGAATCATAAACATATGAGGCGTCTCATCTCTTTCCCTTTTCTGATCAATTCTTTGCGGGGTAGCCATGCCGACCCTAGAAAAGATAAAAAATAAAACTTAAAACTTTCCTAAGCCTAAAAGAAAAATTTTACTGCTTTGTTTTTGAAAAAAAATGATCTTGTTAATACGACCTTTCAGCACTTGAAGAATATTTGAAGGCTATGTAACAGAATTCGATATGACACATAGGTATTGTTCTTGCGAAACCAGTCCTTCGGCGCCCCTTCGGGGGTGTTTGGCTGTTTTCCCAAAAATGGTGTTACCTTGACTAAGGACATCCTCTAAATTTAACATTTATTTTTATTTATTTTTTTTGAAAAAGCAGAATTAGTTGAGCTCGGTATGGGTTGCTTATGTATCCCACATCCGATGAGAATTAAACTTGCGTAGTTCAACAAAACGAACTATATTATTTTAAGGGAAAAAAATGAAACCTCTTTTTCATCTTTTTTTTTCCAAAAATTTACCAGAGTTTCGGTGTTATTTGGTACTTTCAGAACATGTGACTAAACCCCCTTAACCCTATACACTTGTATTTTTCTTTTCTTCAAACCCATTTTCTTTCCTTTTTTTCTTCTAATAAGCCGGTTAGCATGCAGGTCCGAAAGAAATAAATGCACAAACAAGATGCATCATGGTGGTCTTTTCGTTTTTGGTACACCTGTCCTAGACAGACCCAATCCTTGTGTTGAGTCTCCTAAGTCAAAATGCACACGATGCAAATAACCGTTCCTATTAGGGATCCGACATGTGGCTTTGTTATTCTAAGTTAACATCCTGTTGGAGAAAGTATCTAGACTGGCTTACTCGAGTGGACAACTCGAGCCGAGGAGGGTCAGTGTACCGGTAGCATGGCTTTCCAGCTTAACTGGTGGTACTCCCCGCCTAAAACATGTGTGACTAAATCCTTCACCGGGTGCCAAGCACCTTGGCTATCTCAAAGAAAAATGGGCTATGTCCAGCAAATGCCCGAAGGTAAATTCAAGAAGACTCAGAGGAGATGTGGGTATCGGTACAATTTATATACAATTTATGATATATCAAAGCAGTAGAAGCAACATTTAGCACATTAAGACGAACATGTAATAAAGATCAGATAATAAATAAGCCAAATACAATAATTATTCAAAAGCTCGAATTCTTAAACCGTGAACCTGTGGTTCTGGGTTTTCTTCCCCAGCGGAGTCGCCAGAGCTGTCATACCTCCTTCTGGCGCGCACTCTACCCGGGGGGGGGACGCGAGGGAGTTTTTTTTATTTAAAGTGACAATATTCAAAACATGATTATTTTATTTATTTCATAGTAGCCACTTGGAATAAATTAAGGTGTCCCAAGTCATCAATTTAGTTAAATCCCAAATCGAGGAAATTTTGACTTTCCAAATGAAGTCTGCGAACCAAAAATTCTAAGTAAGGAATTTTGTTGACCCAAGGGAAGGTGTTAGGCACCCCCGGATCCCATGGTTCTAGCACGGTCGCTTAAACTGTTATAAATGGCTAAAATATCTGATTTTATACATGTTGTAGATTACATGCTCTTACTAGACTTCACACTGCTTTAATCCATCAAACTTGTACATTCAAAATTCTTAAACAGAAGCGGCCCAGTTTGCAATGAGTTTGTTTCAAGTTATGCTTCAAAAGGGACTATTGGATGACTTGATTATATTTAATCCTTATTTTTTTCTAGTCATTGCTTTCATACAAACATGCGTCATTCAAATAAATTTAACATATGGCCGTGGTTACCTAACGTTTCGGATTAGTACCATCTCAAATTGAATTAATCCTAGCGTTGTGTATACAAACATGATACGAGAGAGCTTCATTCACTACCGAATTGTTTTCTAGTTGAGTACATGGAGCAACTGTTACATGAATGACTATGACATTATTATGAAGCTTATTTTAGCGAATGCACATGCGAAAATTATCTACTCCTAAACAGTCAAATATCAACACCTAATACATATCAAGTTATTGAATTAGTTTCCAACTCAATATATATTCGAGTTTTGTGCATTTAAACTAATAATTAATTAAACAAACTATGCTTCTAACAATCCAAATTAACAGTACAAATATATTGTAATTGAAAATATTCATAATTTAATTGTAATATCCCAAGCATAACAGAATTTATTCAAATTGCAGTTCTAAACAGTAAAGCTTAAGCCTTGATTTTATTTCGTTGTCACATAGAGGAAGCCATATCAACACAGTCTCAAAAATGTGTACCTGGAATATGACAACAGAAATGAAGAATGGAGAGATCAGTAGCAGCTCAAACACAGCAGAACCAATAGTAGCAAAGGGAAACACAACTTAGAATCCAGCAAACTTAGAACCAATTTAAAAAAACAACACCGCCAAACGAACAGTAACCCATCTGATAAATCAACCAAACCAAAATATTTTGAGTACCCCCACTATAGAAAATAGAAGATAAGAGTTTTGGGTTGTTTCTGCTCTAAAAAAGAAGTAACAATGTCACTGGATCAACATCTCTAACTCCAAATGTATTTTGATCCTTAAAAGGGACTTATAGGAACTGATATTTGGTTACGGATTGGAAGACAAAACTCAAAGGAATAATGAAACAACTCCTTTCTCTCAAAGACTATTATGATTTTTAACTGGAAAAAGGACCCCTCAACTATTCTGAGAACCTTCCTTTTATATCCAAAAGGAACTGACTCCCCCAGCCTGTTTAAACACTAAGCTCATTAAGAAATGTAATCCCCATGTTATTCTCTTACAGACCACTACAGCCTGCCCCACATTTTAATTTTTGAAGTGTATGGGCAGGTTGTTGTTTAATCATTAAAACCTTAAACCATGTTACTTCTGTCCTAAACCAGCCTATTATTCCCCTTTCCACCATCCCATTAAGAGTATATCATTATCTTTTGACAAACCACTATTACCAAAATATTTCAGACCTTTTAAATCCCATAACACCCCTAAAAACCCATGTGTATTTCTATCATGACCCCAACAATAAAGTTACTAAACCATCATTCCTCTTTTCCTAATTAAATCCCATCAGCTATAACCAAATCCGTAATAACTGAACTATTAAGGCTGATTTCTAATTATAACAAATGAACTGAATTCAAATCCAATCACATTAACCAAACACATAACTCAACAGAATCTTTGAAGCTGACTCAAAATCACATTGGTACTAAATATTAGAATCAGCAAATAGTTTGCATTTTCGCCGTAAATCAGAGCAATGGCATCACAGAAATCCAAACAACACCATATTGAGTTATAGTTGGTATAGATACAAGGAATAAATCAATACAAACCTAGCCAAGAACATGAGAACGTTGTAAACACACTGAATCAATAACCAAAACTGAACTAATATGCAAAGTCAAAAGGCTACGTATAACAAGGAACCCAACAATCACACGAGAATGAAACAAATCAAGGTAACAAACAATAATTTACCAGAACTACGGAACTATAATCAAGGCAAATTAATCAACGAAACCCCTTATACCATATTTCAATTGACAGAAGAAAAATAGAGCAAGAAAAATCCGAAAGAGAAGAGAGAAAATAAATAAAAGATGATGAAATACACGGGGCCTAAACAAATAGACAGCAAAAAAAGAAAAGAAAAAGAAAAAAGATACCTCAACGTTACAGGCTAAAATTCGCACAGTATTCCATTTGAAGCTTCAACTTGAACTTTTGAGGTCCAAACGGACTTTAATTAAGTGTTTTCGATTGACAACACTTGACTAAGGTCAATTACGACCTCAAATTCTTCTTGGTCTTTCTGGTGTTCATGTTATCAAACTGAGATTCGAAGGGTTCTAGGGTGATTCGAGGAAAACTAGGGATAGGTATGGTCATAGGAGAAAGAGGGGGACCTATGGTGTTAATTTGGTGGTGATTGGGCAAATTAGGGTTTTTGACTATCTTTCGATCATTTATTCGGGACCAACGGTGAGGATTCGAGAAAAGGGGGTAGGGATTTGGAAAGAGGAAGGCATAGTGGTTCGGGGGTGTGAAGATGGGGTGGTTTGGAGGTGGCGCCGCCACCGGGGATATAGTGGCGGCACTAGGGTTCTTGACCAAAAATTGTGATTCGAGGAGAGGGGCTAAGATTCGACAAAGGGTAGTTGAAGATCTAAGACGGAGAGGTTGAGAGGGAGCGGCGGTTTTAATTTTGGAGGATTTGGACCACCAGAGCCTCCATGAGGCGATTTACGGTGGCGGAGGGGGCGGCATTACAAAGAGACGTCTCCGGGGTTGGGGACAAATAACTTGGGTAGGGTTTGATTTGGGGTGCTTGACACATTAAAATGGATGGATTAATGCGAGACGTTGGATCACGAAAATCCAATGGTTGTGATCAAAATGCAAGATGAAACGGGGTCGTTTTGGTAGTAACGGGGCTGGATTGGTTCAGGTTGGGGCTGGTATTGGTTTCGGTTGGGTAGAAGTGTTTTGGGCCTAATTTTTATTCCAAAAATTGGCCCAATCCGAGTTTCCTCTTCTTATTTTTTGTTCTCTTTTCTTTTAATTAGTAAAACTAAAATTCTAAATTAAGTTAACTCAAAAATACTAATTAACTCTTAACAATAATTATCATACATAATTAAACACCAATTAAAATAAAATTGCACAATTTTGACATTAAATGGTAAAATGCAAAAGATGTTTTTTGTAATTTTCATTTTTTTTGTAAAACAAAACTTAATTACTCCTAATAAATCCTAAATGTAAATGCAACATATGTTTGTATTTTATATTAATTTAACAAATAAACGCACAAGAAAAATGCAAATAAATACGAGAAGTAACACAAAAATCTACAAAATCACACACAACACAAATAAAAATATTTTATTTTGAATTTGGGAGTTATTCTCCTCTAGGGCAAAAATCACATACTCACAAGATGATGGTTATCGTAATCAATAAAAGAAAGGAGAAGGTGAATTAGCAGAATGAAAAAGCTTCCTAAGAATCACTCTCAGATGGATAATGAAGTAATGGGAAACGAATGCCTCAACCTACCTTTATAGGAAACATAAATGAATTTCGGGAAACCTAATAGACACCATTAACTGCATGACCAACCGTCAAACAGTTCGATTTTGTCATGCCCCAAATCGAGGGACATGACCGGCGCCCGACCGGGTAGCCCCAGTCAAGCGGACATGGGTGCCTTTCCTATCCCACGTGTTACCCCGTATTTTTATTACTCATTAATCAAGGGATTAACCATTTTATAATTGAAATCACCCTTTTTCAAAACATACACAACATACTTGATTACTTAAATAAATTTACAACTTACATTGCCCAACATACAATTATATAAGTTCATAACCCATATTTACTATCTACGGAGCCTCTAAAGATACGACAGGATAATACAGTACTTGCCAGTAACAAGACTCCAGCTATACCTTACACAAAACTAAAATAAGACTCCGGAATAGAAGCGGCATGAGCCACACAGGGCCCCTAGAGGAAAGGGGCTCACCAATACAGCCGGTGAAAGATGAAGGAGTGCTACGACTGATGAACTGGAGTACCTGCTACGAATCCACCTATAATCATTATACGGATGTAGCGCCCCCAGCAAAAGGGATGTCAGTACAATAGAATTGTACTTGTATGTATAAACAAATTTTGCGCCAAGGAAACTCAAGTCATAGACAAATAAGTAACAGTAACAGAAACAACAATCAAATACATAAAAAAAGAACAATCAAGCCAAACAAGTTTTCAATCTCTCATGTTTTTCCTCCTTCCAGAATTCCACATCAAAGATTTCACAATTTGCTCAAATGTTTATTTCAATAGTGATGTCGATCACTTTCCACCCTTATTACCTCGTCCATCCTTATTACTTCGGCCACCCTTCTCACCACAATCCATACCTTATAACTTCATATTGCGGCGTGCAGCCTGATCCCATCATACAATTTCAATTCACAACAATCACAACAACAACAATGAATAATTTACAAAGATAACAACAACAACAATGAACAATTCACAAAGATCATAACAACACTTCTTAAGGAGTAGCAACAATGATTTACTAGTGTTCCCATAACCATTAATATTGTTTCCGTCAGATTCCACAATTCACAAGTGTTTCATGTTACAACAATACTTGCCCCCGATAAGCCGTAGATGTTAATAACACAATTATTCCAGTTACATCACTTACAATTTCCTTACTTCATTTATTTCTCAGCTAATACCACATATCATAATCACAACCATGCATATTTCGTAATTTACCCATGTAGATGTCACGTACCAAACATTTAAACACCAACAAGGCGATTTTACAAGGTCAAGGTTAGCCATACATACCTGGAGTCGAATTCCTTTTTCTTTTATCTCCTACTTTTAATTCACCCAACAATCTAGCAACGTCAATCTAGGTCACAAGTTAACACATATATCTTAGAATAGAAGTTAATAATTACTACCCAAATTTATCTAGGTTGCCAACTTCTCTTTTTGCAAACCTTTACTTCTACAATATGATGACATGACGCCGAAAATTCTACAAGATTCAGATCATCGCCAAAAAGAACGAGGCCTCGGCCAGAGCAACGGTCACCCCTCCCTTATCTAAGTTCTTCGAACCATAATCGACAAAGTCTGTTCATCAAGTTCGGCCGAGACACGACCCCGATAAATGGAGGGACTAACTGTATGGGTCAAAATCTGATCCCACGACAATTAATGAAGATAATCGTATCTTGAACTAATCCATAATTGATAAGAAGCGTGACCACTAGCTTATAACATGATTCAATTCCCATTTAGGAAAGGGGAAAAAGGTACGGCCTACCCGCCTTTCCACGGGGACGAAATTTTGGCGTGGTTTTGGCTACTCATTTCCTGCTCATGGAGCTTACCACTATAAATACTAGAAGAATGAACCCCAGAAAGGGGCTTCTTCATCGTGACTACTCTCCTAAGAGGGATAGAGAGAGACAACGGATAAGGAATACCCATCTCATGGGAAGATAAAACACCATTGTAAGGCTCTGAACTTCTTTATGGAGAGCCAGACCAAATCAATATCATCAATAAATATTTTTAATACTTTTTATTCTAATCTTGACTGTTTATTATTATTTCTTTTACATGGTTCATGGATTATTATAATTTGCTATGATTGACCCGTAACTCATATATATTATTTTGCATTCATAAAGTGTATGATAACTTCTGACGCAAACAATATTCAAATACTAAATCCGCCTTCCACGAAGGACCATGAAGAGAAGGATATTGACTCTTTATCAATAATCGTAAACGTCCTTTTGGCACCAAAGTATATTGTAGATCAAGAAAAACGTTGAGAGTGGGCGACTTTTTTGGATACACGACACATATGTAGAGACGCAGCCAAAAATTGAAGTTATTGGGTTTGAAATTTTAGTTTTTTTAAGTTAGTAGGTTCTAAATTAAGAATTTGTACATATTTAATAAATTTTTAAAACAAATATAAAATTTGAACAAAAGTTACTGAGTTCGGTCAAACCTGTAATAGGTAGTGGCTCCACCCCTGCGCATATGGAGGTGAAATAGTTTAAAAAATCGACGCAAATTGTGGCTACTGCTGTATAAAGTGTATAAAGTTGTGGCTACTATTTACAACTTGGCGTAAGCAAAAGTTTCAGATAGATAAGGTGGACCTGTCATTCTCTCACACATCTAACTTCGATTTTTTACCATCAAGTTGTAGTGGGAAGAATAAAATGTATCTACCTTTAATTAGAAGTTTTTATATTAGGAAAATTTTACATATTTTCTACTTTTCAATTTTATAGCCCATAATTCAATTTACAACTAACTAACCCCAAACATAATAGGCCAAAATTTAATATCCAACTCCAATGAATTCTCAAAATTAGTATTTAATTTAAAAAAGATTGCTCAAGCTTTTAAGTTAATTTTTGAAACAACAACTATAACTCAAATATTAGTTCAACAAACCAAATCCATTTAAATAGTGAAAACTAGATTTTTAATAAGCTTAAATAAGTGGGTTTAGATTTCAAAGTTGATTTTGTGAGAAATTTGGAGTGGGTAATATTTAAAAGTGTTAGAAATAGTATAAGGAGGTTGTATATAAAATTTGAAGTCATTTAGTGGAGATTTGGACTGGTTTTGAACAAGAATTGTAAATAAAAATCGTGGAAGAAGTTCTTCTATAGACGTTTGTATAAAAGTGTATAAAAGTTTATAATAGTGTATAAGATGTGTTTATACACCCATATATATTATTATATAATATTATACATAATTATACAAAAAATTGGTTGCATTTTCCTCGTTGCGCTTTTTCTAAAATTTAACTCAAATCTTATTCAAATCTACTCAAAATCACTTCAAATTAAAATTATGAACTTGTTGTGATAGTTTCAGTTAATTGGAACAACACCCAACCCAAACAACTAACAAATTAAAAAAATCCTATTTTTAAAAATAAAGCTTTGAAAAGCCTTCAATGGTGAGCTTCTACTCTTCAATTTTCTTACATTACAACCAGATGACACATGGGAGAAGAAATAATAGTGGATGGTCCCTTGAAGCATATGTAGAAGGTATGAGAAGAAAAGAGAGTGAATGCAATGTTTGTGAGAACACAAATTTAACATCATAAATTTTGAATTTGCTAGTGTTTTCAAAATATGTACAATATGGGCTAGGTAGGGTAAAACTTAAAAGCATGGGCTATTTTTTTGTTATGGTGTGATGTCAAGTATATTTTCTTGTTATTTTTTCTTTTATATTCAAATCTTTAATAATGAAAACTAATAAACAAGTCTAACATTACAAAAATTCAAATTAATTACTAGGTGAAATGAGAATATGGAGGAAAATTTTATTTTGTGTCTCATACAACTGACACTAGTTGTATGTGATGGAATATATACCGCAGCGAAAGCAATCACAATATCTTATTCACGTGTAAATTAAATAATTAGCACATACTGAGATTATACGAGTTACCTCTTGAAGCATGAACAAAGTAAATCGATATCCTTCTCCAGTTCAAGAAATGCAATACCTGAGCAACCTTCCACAGTCTTTTACTGTGTTACCCAACAAATAGAGAACTTCGGGTGGGCGAAATTCAAGGGAGAAAAATCTGTTCTTTTCAGTGCCAAAAAACGGCCAGCTATATACCATGTATATATAGCTGCATTTTTTTAGGTCAAAACACTTTTCCAAAACCTGTTAGGTTTTCTTCTTTCACTGAGGAAAGATTTCCTTTATTTCCTATTATTCAAGCATAATAGGGACCACAAAATTTAATTAACAAGGCTTCCTATTATGGAATTAATTTCGAAATTTGAAACTAATTTCTACAATAATAAATTATTAATTTAGTCCACTAAAAATTTATAATTGCACTCCTTAATTCAATTTTAAAATTCTTTCATAAAACCTTATTGAACCCCCCATGCTAAGATTCAGGTACTAACCAATCAAATTAAATTAGTGACAATTTAGTTTATTGATTACTTCCTTTAGACTTTTGCTTAACTTATTTTATGTGTCAGATAGAAAATTCACTAGCCGGGTTTACACATGAAAACTTATAAGTTTTCATAAATGAGTATCATCAATCTCAAAAAATCAAGACATGGATTCTATCAACTAATTATTACTTCGTCAATGTATATCATTATTGTCCAACTTACCAGACTTATTAACCATAAATGATATACACAACTAATAATAATTATATCAAGATTAAGAGTATAAGTACATTGAATGGACTGGAGAAATTATTTTATTAAGTCAGTATAAAATACATATCTCTACTTGATCCGTTCAATACATACAAAATGTACTAGCACAAAAAGTTAGAATTAGACCATTCCCATAATCAATATAAATTATATTTAAACTAGTTGTCACGACCCCAAATCCGGTCGTGATGGCGCCCAGCACATTGCTAAGCCAGCCTGACCAATCAATATTAACAACGGAGCTAGAAGCTCTCTTTAACCCATCTAAGCATTTCAAAATATGAAACAATAGCGATACCAATAACGAAAACGGGAAAACCAAGTCCCATAATACATCAACTCCCATAGACCAAGGGTCAAGAGTCATGAGCCTCTACTGAACATGAGTGTATAAAGATTTACAAGATACCAAGTGCGGAAAGAAATGTCAATACAAAATCAAAAGACGGTAGGAAGGAATATCGGGTCCTGCGGACTCTGCAGCTACCTCGAATATCCACAAACGTCGCCTCGCACAGCTACTGGATCACTGCTGAGAGGTACCTGGATCTGCACACAAGGTGCGGGGAGTAAAATGAGTACTGCCAGACTCAGTGGTAATAAACAAGGGTAAGATAGCGCAGATAAGAAATCCGCAATAAAACACTATGTAAAGCTACAATCAGCTACCCTGTCATAGAATTAATCTTCACTGTACCTGTACCAACAAATACCAATAAATAGCATAACAGCTAGCAGATGTGGCTAAATGCAATGCAATGCATGATATGACCGCTACGGCGTGTAGCCCGACTCCAATTTTTGGGTACCCGTGCTCACTGTGGGGGTTCAGACTCCGGAGGGGCTCCTACAGCCCAAGCACATCTCATAGAGATATTCCTGCGGCGTGCAGTCCGATCCAACATATATCTCGCTGCGGCACGCAGCCCGATCCACTACTAGTCGGCTAATATGCAGATACAGCCTCGCAGGCTCAAAAATAGTTTTTGAAAACTCTTTTATCATTTTTCAGTTGGAAAACAGTAATATCAAGTTCCAGAGATTGGAATTAGCATAATAACAAAAATGGCTGCGGACTAGTAGTAAACTAGCATGTCTATATGATAAGACAATGACAACGATCCTCGCGGGATCCAATAACTGGCTCACGGCCCACATGTATACTCAACCGCCCAAGAAGGGGGTTCCTCGGCTCAAGAGTGGCCATTATCACAATATATATATATGCAACCATCCGAGAAGGAGGTTCGACGGCTCTAGAATAGCCAATAATACAATATCAACAGGTTGGACTAATATGTAGTCTCCAGTTCATGATCGACCCCGCACTCTCAAGAGTGTGCGTGTCTCGCCGCTATACAACGTCACAAAGTGGTATACCGGGGTTTCGAACCCGCTGGTCATCACCCACATCTATTACTCACCTCAATACGGCGCGACGACTACTCCGCAATGCCCTTGCCACGAGAATCAAGCTCCGCACGTGTAGAATCTGATCAAATACAGTAGAAACACAACAAATTAGGCCAATGGGACGACACCCAATCAATATAACTCAATTTACATCAAAATTCCCAAAGTTGTCAAAACCCGACTTTCGGTACGCTTGTCGAAAAATCACGAAAGTCACATATTCGGAACCCTCATCTCAATACGAGTCTAAGCATATCAATTTTACCAAATTCGGACTCCATTTGCCCATTCAAAACCTTGATTTTCTAAAGTCCAAGCCTAGGGCTAAATCCTCCATAAATTACCCCAAATTTCTCCATTTTCATGATATAATTGCATAATATTACCAATACTAATCATAGTTTAAGTCCATAGATGATTACCTGATGATTTCCCTTGAATTTCTCTTCAAAATCGCCCAAATCGCCTCTAAAGCCGAGACCCAAAATGTGTGAAATGTTCTGAAATTTTTCTAACTTCGGATACACTTACTTACAGCGATTTTCGCTTCTGCGGAATATTTTCCGCTCCTATGCACCCGTATCCGCGACCAAAGGGTCGCTTCAGCGGTTCCAGGCCTAGCCGGCCATTTCCGCTTCTGCGAACAAAGGGCCGCTTAAGCGGACCCGCTTCTGCGAAGAAGCTTCCGCTTCTGCGGACACATCCGCCTCTGCGCATCATCGACCGCTTCTGCGGTCTCGCCCAAACGGTAAAATGTCCGCTTCTGCGGACCATACCCAATTTCTCCCCGTCCGCTTCTGCGATCACTGGCTCGCACCAGTAACCCCGCTTCAGCAGAAAGGCTTCCGCTTCTGCGTAACCACCCGCTCCTGCGCATCTCGTCCGCTCCTGCGGACACGCTCCTGCGTCCGAAATTCCGCAGGAGCGGAAACAACAGAAGGCAGGATCCCAACCTGCAATTTTTCCAAAATTTCTCCCATTTAACCATCCGAAAACACCCCGAGGCCCCCGGGACCTCATCCAAACATACCAACACATCTTAATTCCTCATTCGAACTTGCTCCAATCCTCAAAACACGTCTAACAACATTAAAACCCATAATTCGCATCGAATTCAAGCCTAAATTCCTTAAAACATTCCAAATTACACATTCAATCAAAAACCCGACCAAACGACGTCCGAATGACCTGAAATTTTGTAGGCACATCCAAAAATCACCTAACGGAGCTACTGCAACTGTCGGAATTCCATTCCGACCCCCGGATCAAAATCTCACCTACCGTTCGGATTTCGCCAAAATTCAACCTTAGCCAATTCAAGCCTATTTCTACACGGGCCTCCAAATTCAATTCCGATCGCTCCCCTAAGTCACAAATCACCTTCCGGAACTAACCGAATCATCAGAATCCGATTCCGAGCTCTCTAACCAAATAGTCAACTCCGGGTTGACTTTCCTTATCAAGTTTCCTTCACAAAGGCTATATGCCTCATTTTCAATCCAATTCACTCCTAACTCACCCGATAGGCTTTAACACTGATATAAAACCATAAAACATGTATTTACAACATAACGGGGTAGTAATTCCCGTGACGACGGGCCGGGTCGTCACACTAGTGCTACAATCATTCTGATGGCTTGTCCAATTCCATCATTAGATTGTGAATATAAACTTTATGACTTATAAGAATCGATGATTTAATCTTTCGTTTATAAGCTAAACTCTATACACTAAATCATCTACTATATAAGCAACGAACACTAAAACAAATATATGATCTATTTAAAATAAAACTTTATAGAATTGAATAAATAAATAAATAATTGTTCCATAAAGAATACTATAACAATACACATGGTTTATAGTATATCCTAACAATATCCCACTTAGACCCATAACCATGCGTCTACGATTTTGACACCCATTCCGTCTACATGCCTATCAAAAGTCTTCTGTGATAAGCTCTTAGTAAACGGGTCTGCCAAGTTGTTCTCCGACGCAATCTTGGTGACTACTACATCCCTTCTTTGCACTATCTCACAAATTAAATGATATTTAAGCTCAATGTGCTTTGCTCTTTTATGGCTCCGCGACTCCTTTGAATTTGCAACCGCACCACAATTATCACAATAAAGTGTTATTGGTGCTTGAATCGAGGGAACCACATTCAACCCTCTATGGAAGTTCCCGATCCAAACTGCCTCTTTGGCTGCCTTAGAGGCAGCCACATATTCGACTTCCATGGTGGAATCAGCAACACAAGTTTGATTGATGCTCGTCCAACTTATGGCTCCACCTCCCAGAGTAAACACATTTCCTGAGGTAGACTTTCTAGAATCTTTATCTGATTGGTAATCCGAATTAATGTACCCAATAGGCACAAGTTCATCCGAATGGTAGACTAGCATGTAATCACTAGTCCTTTTCAGGTACTTAATTATGTGCTTAACTGTTGTCCAATGCTCTCTTCCAGGATTAGAGTGAAACCTGTTAACATTGCCGACGACAAAGCATATATCAGTTCTAGCAAATAACATAGCATACATCAGACTCTCGCAGAAGATGCATAGGCGACCGCCTTCCTCTTTTCTATCTCTTCATCGGTTTTAGGAGACTGATCTTTATATAGAGAAACTCCATGTCTGAAAGGGAGAAATCCTTTCTTAGAATATGCATGCTAAACCTGGAGAGTATTGTATCAATATAATGATCCTAGGATAAGCCTAATATCCTTTTCTTACGATCTCGCAAGAGTTTGATCCCAAGGATAGAGCCGTTTCTCCCAAATATTTCATATCAAAGTGCATGGACAACCATTGTTTAACTGAATCCAACATGCCCACATTATTTCCTATGAGCAATATGTCATCTACATACAAGATTAAAAATGCCACTTTGTCCCCATCCCATTTTTTGTATACACAAGATTCATTAAGACACTGATCAAAACCAAAAGTTTTAATCGCCTTATCAAAATAAGTGTTCCATGCCCTAGATTCCTATTTTAGTCCATAAATGGACCTTTTAAGCTTACACAACATGTGCTTTTTGCCACGTTTCACGGAACCGTCTGGTTGCATTATATAGATGCACTCATCAAGACTTGCATTAAGGATAGATATCTTGACATCCATTTACCAAATTTTTAATTATAATGAGCAACAATGGATAAGAAAATCCTTATGGACTTAAGCATGGCTACCGGCAAGAAGGTTTCCTCATAATCGATCCTTTCTTTCTGAGTAAACCCTTTCGCTACAAGCCTTGCCTTAAAAGTTTATACTTTTCTGTCTACACCTCTCTTTATCTTATAGATCCACTTGCATCATATATGTTTAACCCCATAAGCTGGTATTACAAGATCCCAGACTTGATTAGAGTACATAGACTCCATATCTGAATTCATAGCAGCAACTCACATATCTGCATCCTTATCATGTATTGCTTGGCCGAAATTGACTGGTTCGGAGGTAGCATCCTCAGGGATCATATCATATGATTATCCCAAGAGCGTATAACGAACTGGCTGTCTTATTTCCCTCCCACTACAACTACGCACTATATCAGTTACAACTATATAATTTTGATTTTGTGGTTGAACCATATCATCATCACGAACCTGAGTCTCCATGTTATCCACCGGGTGAATGACTTCTTCCTGTTGTGTAGTCTGCTCAACATGACTCCCACTACTTTGTGGTAGTATGACTTCAGGCACTTATTCTTGCGAGATATTAAGTCTATTGACATTTCTCCCACTACTAAAATGCAATGGTATGTCAAAATCGACTTCCGGGGTTTGGATATGGTCGTTTTGTTTTTCAAATCAATGAGTTTCCATTCCATTGCTAAGTTCCCGTAAAACGAGTTTACTTCTAGGAACATAGATCATCAAATAGTTCTTTAACTTGGCATTTGTGTTAACAATTACCTTTTTCTCTTTAGGACAATAGAATAAACCACCTTTCGTCCCTTTTGGATAACCTACAAACACGCATATATCCGTTCCTGCCTCCAATTTATCCATTTTCCCTTTCAGCACATGTGTGTCACGACCCCAAACCCGATCGTGATGGCGCCCAACCCAACGGCTAGGCAAGCCCAACCAAATGTGCTCTCAACCCGAGCTTAGAGCTCGAAAACCATTTATTTAGAAATCCTTAATAGTGAAATAAACCAAATGAGCTGATAGTTATAAAAATATCCCAAAAATCTCACAAAACAACATAACTTCCCCAAGACCTGGGGGTCACGAGCCTAGAGCCTTTACTAGAGTTGCATAACAATACTGAAAAATCTACAAAATCTGAATGTACGCAGAGTAATCAAACACTAGGGAAATTGAGGGAAGAGTCAGGTCCTGTGGACGCCAGGCAGCTACCTCGACGACTCCAATAACACTCCAAAGCGGCAATTAGCTCAGCTAAGCTTCCAAAATACCTTAATCTGCACACATGGTGCAGGGAGTCGAGTGAGTACTTCCAACTCAGCGGTAATAAATGTAAATAATGCTGAGGAAAAGAAAATCACACAAAGCACTATCTCGTGCTATAAAATACAGAACCACATTTTTAAACCGCAGTACACTTTCATGGTAATCCTTTATAACACATTTAGGTAGATTTTGAAATCTCTTTTAAAATATCTCTTTCTTTCATTATTAACAATTCAGTACCTGGGTACAACATCAAATAGTGCAAGTCTACACTCAAGTCAGCCCCTTGGGCTCAGCACTCCTTTTACAATTCTCACCTGGGTATCTGGTCAACAAGGCAAATAATACATGTATGCCAGTAATGTATGAGCACTAAATGTCATGCCACGTAGTTCGAATAGAAACCAATGCATGAACGTAATGCAATGCACATGATGTTATGGCATACAACCCGATCCATTTGGGCACCCGCGCTCACTGTGAGGTTTCAGACTCCGTACATATCAATATCACTCCCACTGCAGCGTGCAGCCCGATTCATGCATAGTCATGAATGCACATAAGCCCCTTGGGAAATAGTAACATACTAGCTCTCAGCTAAAAATGTCATCAAAACCTTGTTTCAGTTTTCAAATCTTATAAAAATGCTGAGTTGCAAAAATACCATTTAAAGCCTTAGACTGAGATAAAAATTACACAGTAATGCAAAACAACGATATCGATCCCTGGAGGATCCAAATACCGGCATGAAGCCCAAAACATGATAATGAGTCCAGTTCATGATAATTAATATCTTTATTAGGGTGTCAATTCAACTTCAAGCAATTAGGTAGTATTTTTATTAAGCGGGACGAACCAAGTCAGAGTCCCCAATGGTGCTCTGCCCCACGTCCATTATCTGGCGTGCAAGTCACCTCAATACAGCACTGTGATGTGCAAGTCTGGGGTTTACAAACCCTCGTCACATCATTTACAAGTATTACCCACCTCGATCCGGCAAAAACTCTAGCCCGCAATGCCTCTGCTCCTCAAACCGACCTCCATGTGTGTTGAAACTAGCCAAAATTAGTATAAATATATCATAATAGACTAATGGAACAACACCCAATCGAAAACAATCAAAATATAACGAAAATATCAAAACTAGCAAAACCTAAGCCCCCGGCCCGCTTCTCGAAAAATTATGAAATTCACATTTTCGGAATCCTCGTCTCACCACGAGTCCATGCATATTAAAATTTTCAAAATCGGAGTCCATTTGACCCCTTAAATCATCATTTTACCATTTCTGAGGCTTCAAGCAAAAACCTCCATTTTTACCCTTTGATTCTTCCAATTTTCGGGGATAAATTCATGTTTTTACACTATAAGTACATAAACCAAGTCCAAATATCCTTACCTTATGATCCTCCCATGAAGCCTCTTCAAAATTGCCCAAAAATCGCCTTAGTTCGCACCCCAAATTGATTTTACACTTCTGAAATTTCGAATGAACTGATACATTAAACCCTCTGTCATTTTCGCTTATGCGGTACCCATAACCGCTTCAACGGTATCGCTTCCGCGTCCAAATAACTGCTTATGCGGTTTAACTTAAAATCCCGCTTGACCACTTATGCGATCCTTCACCGCTTCTGCGGTAACCGCTTTTGCGGTCAATATACCGCTTCTGCGGTCTCAACCATTTGACTCATGACCGCTTATGCGGTCAAAATTCCGCTCCTGCGAACTCGCTTACGCGGACCATGTTCCGCTTCTGCGGAACTCCACTACCCAATCCAACTCGCTTCTACGCTCCTTCATCCGCTTCTGCGCTCCTTCATCCGCTTCTGCGTTCCATTTCCCCATAAGCGGAAATACCAGCTGACATAAAAATAATCTGAAGCCAAATTCCAAACTTCTCATTTTAACACCCGTTCTCACCCCGAGGCCCCCGGTACCTCAATCAAAACCACTAACCTACTCCAAAGCACCATACGAACTTGTTCCAATCATAAAAACACGCCCTTTAAAACAAAAATCACCAAATTACCACGGAGTCAACCCTAATTTTTCCTTAAAACTTCTGAAACCAACATTCAATCAAAACCCAGACCAAACGATGTCCGAAAGACCTGAAAATTTGCAGACATATCCAAAATCACCTAATGAAGCTACTGCAACTGTCGGAATACCAATTCGACTCCCAAATCAAATTTTCACCTATCAACCAGATTCCGCCAAAATTCTGATTTTGCCAATTCAAGCCTATTTCTACACCGAATCTCCAAATTCAATTCTGATCGCTCCCCTAAGTCACAAATCACCTCCCTAAGCTAACCGAACCATCAAAATTCACTTCCAAGCCCTCTAACCACATAGTCAACTTCCAATTGATTTTTTTAAAACAAGCTTCCTTCTACGAGGCTATGTACCTTATTTTTACCCAAAACCAATTCAATTACATCCGATCAACTCAAATACCGATATAAAAACATGAAGCATCACAATAAGGGGGAAACAGGGTGGTAACTCACATGGCGACGTGCTAGGTCATCACATCCTCCCCTCATCCTCGAGCGTACCGAGAGTTGTACCATAAGCAACCCAATAACTGAACGACTTTACCAAGCATATACTCGGGGTGATCTCACGTCACCCTATCTCACATAGGTCCGATAACCCAACATAGCTAGAATTTCACAGTCCATCCAAACCATAAACCATATTGCACTTCTCGAAATCATACACGAGATCAGAACCCCATGTCTACACTCAGAATCAACTTAATAACCCATATTCGCCACTCCAGGTGAGACTATATGATATACTATATAACTCAAACACTCAAGACGATGTAGTCTATTCACAGCAATTGCCCACAATAACCAAATACTAATAGAAAAATCTTTTTATTAGCTAAAGTCTTATTCCAACACCTTCGTATTCTGCCTACGGCAACTGAAACACATGATATACCGAACCCATCTCTCAGATCAACCATTCATGAATCCATTTCCCTCTTGACTGATACTATAACAGATTTTGGAGCTAAACCTCGATATTATATTTCTAACCAGTTGAAATCAAATATGCTTGCACTCATTAACGACTCCAACGATCATATCGACTATAACACAGCACTCTGGTGATATGACACCTCAACACCGACCTAAGCCACGACGTGCACAACACAGGCTCCAATAAGAAACAATCTGAACACACTCAAATCATGACAACTCACTCAAACGAAAGAGCTATAATTTAAATTCTTCCGTACCATCACAACACAGAACTGAGATCCTGTCTTACATCATAGAAATAGAGTACCTGAATCCTCCTCGAAAGGTCATAATATCATGTGGCCTTGCCACAACTCATGATTCTACCCAAACACTATTACCCATGAAGCACCTCAAGTCACCATACTCAAAACGGTCAGCCACACACAGATTGAGGTCTAAACTCAAGAAATCCATCATACCCACGGTGAAACAATTAATATACTCTATTCAATCCGGAAAGGACACCGCCGATGCGCTATTCACCGAGCAATACCCAATATGGACTTCCTCAGAAACCAATAAGTAATGCATACAAATAAGAATTTTCTTCACATCACATTGTTGTGGCGTGCAACCCGATCCAGATAACATACCCGTGGCGACGTGCCACTCGATCCAAAAGCCATACTCGTGGCGGCGTGCCACCCGATCCACACATATATACCTCACAAAAAGGAAATGCACATCGAGCCAAATTTGCTCATTACAGTAAACATATATAGTCCTATGCTCGGACACACGAAACGCATCCAAAAAGTCCCTCAATAACGGAACTGAATCAATGGTCTCTGCACTGACATCCATCACGAAGGCCCAATTAACAAAGCAATACCTGCCAGTCGTCCGCTAGTCCTTGGGATACAAAACTACCTTGTTAGAACATAATTTGATGCGCCTTTCCACGCAACCTGTGGCATTTTCTGACATAGCCCATAACACATTAATCTAGACACCCTGACATTGGAACAACCAGTCTGTAATCTAATATCATAGCCCAATCATAACATATCAAGCAAAGAGAGATCCATTAGGACTTCCAATTTCCAATAACCGTTAAACGGTGCTGATACACACGATCTACAACTATTTTATAGTCGGATCACGAGAACTTCTTCCAACACATATATAATGCATGAATCAATATGCCTGATCCCACACTCCGTCGTACGAATACATAACATACATCAAGCATCCAGTCATACCACGAAAGACATTCAGTCCCTATGCCATCAACAACTCAATCATCACAGTCGATCCAACAAGAGAATACAGCAATACCGCCAGATATTATCATTTTACATTACCTTGCCCTTTTTGAACATATACCCGCCAAATCGCTAGAATAGCAGTACCATTTTCCTTAATCACCAGAATTCGTAAATTATCTACAGCTGCCCGCACTGCTCAAGAATTTTTTTAATGACTTCCAATTATATTATGATCTGAGCCAAGACCTTGAACACGCTAATATCAACTTCTCATAACACACCGCATAAACCCTACCATACTAAGGCAACATGGGAACTTCTATCTCTCTGCTGCGCCGTAGACATCGACGCACCCAACTAGTCAAGAACTTTCATGATACCATACAGGAGAAATTTATTACACTCTCCAAGCTTCGCATACCAATAGGAAATATACTCATTTTCAGACCACAGAAAAACACCTCACGGACTCTTTATTGCAAATTCCATTGCACACGCTAAACTGCCAGGACTGAATCCTTCTACCCACACCGAGCTACGCAACTGCCATCACTCAAGAGCTTTGCCGCACAATACCTGTAAGACTTATTACCTCGAACACATACCAAGAATTAATCGTATCCTTATTATACCATTTTGGTTTATTATCAAGCTATTCCATTTATCCCAATTTCCTTTCTGATTCATCTTTAATTTAATATTCTCCTTTGTTGTAGCACCATAATACCTCAACTCAGGTTACCACACGGTCTAAGATCCATAGGCCACGGAATACTCTCTCAGATGTTTCCCAAAAATACCACATTCTATAATACTTTATTTTGAAGAACCTGCTGCGATTTGAGTTCGTTACCATTACCTTCTAATACGGATACATAGAATCCCATAATTACATAACATACCACAAGTCTTGATCTCTTCTAAAAAAACACAGTCTTTAGCCACATACACAACTCTTAAGATACCTGACTGCTACATGCATAATTTTGAACATCGCAAAACTATTCTCGGAAGTCATTCACCCTTATTCAACTTTAATTCACCTGTCTTATTGAACAGGACCACTCGTGCCTTATTAATACTCTGACACCGCAATCTTGTACAGATACAAGTAACTATATATCTTTTTAATACACTGAGTATTCTTCATCAACATCAACTCAAAATATCCTAATATGTCTTCACCTCTACGACGCACCATATAAACTTTATCAAAACATTTTCCTTCACACTCGCCATTCTCGGCTCAATTTCCGTGACCAGAATTGATTCGCCAACCTACGTTGAGATAGAACCAACATAGCACACAAAAGTGCAAACAGCTAGTCAATAGCAACCTCCCCAACTTGGCTCGAAGCCACATTTCAAGGCATTTTTAACCACTCATAGTATTCTTAATCAAATGATGCCAGAATGTTATAATGAGATTAAACTCAAGGCATTTACAAGTTTTGTGTACACATGTATCATCAAAAAAATTTAACTCTTCTGCAATTCTTGCATTTATTCACACAACAGCTAAGCCCACTCTTTAGGCGACAACATCCTTACTAAGTCCCAAAGTTTCCAAAAATTTTGGTTTCTTTGCAATTAGACTATCCACCTGCCAGAGAATCACCAAAACCATCATGACAACACGTTCGCAACTCGACAAGGCATCACAATGTATATCAACAATATTAATCTCAATGCTACACGAATTATACTATCAAAATTGATACATGGACATGCGTTGCACCTATTCAAATTATAACACATATATAATACCTTTCAAGTACACATAAGAATCAACCCACCTAAGGACACTCTGCAGGAGATAACCCACCTGCTTCGCCTTGATTTAGTATTTTAGCACTTATACCATAATACACATAGCACAGCCAAGTTAGTCTTCCTAAGTCTGAACTTATACTACCACACATAATGCACTTTACTTCCATCTAAGAGACATGAAATTATTCTCCATGCATATAACTCGGCTACACAACAAATCACAATAAGAATCGAATACCTAACAGCTCATACATCATCAAGCCGCCATTTCCACAATTAGGAACAATACTGATCATATAAATTCATAGTACTAGCTCGCAAAATCAGCACCTCGGTGCTCAAGCCATAAGCAGAGATCCGGCCTCAAGTCCTCCCGACTGGCCCAACATGAACTCACGGAGATTATATCTTGCCCCTCAATCAAGGAGTCATAAGCCATCAAGGCAAATATAATACTAAGCGCTCGAGTGCGCATACAGACATGTGGAATGAATTTCAAGAATTACATCTGTAACGACCCGGCCCGTCGTTACGGGAATTACCACCCCGTTACCTTGCATTTATATATCTTATGCTTTTATAACAGTATTAGAGTATATCGGGTGAGTTAGGAGTGATTTGGATTGAAAAATGAAGCAAATAGCATGCTTGAAGGAAGCGTGAATATGGAAAGTCAACCAAGAGTTGACTATTCAGTTAGAGTGCTCGGAACCAGATTCTGATGATTCGACTAGTTCCAGGGGATCAATTATGACTTAGGAGAACAATCAGAATTGAATTCGGAGGTCCGGTGTAGTTTTAGGCTTGAATTGGCGAATGTTGAATTTTGGCGAAAACCGGATGGTAGGTGATATTTTGATCCGGGGGTCGGAATGGAATTTCGACAATTTTTGTAGCTTCGTTATGTGATTTTGGATGTGTCTGCAAATTTTCAGGTCATTCGGACATCGTTTGATCGGGTTTTGGATTGAATGTTAGTTTTGAAAGTTTTGAAGAAACTTAGGCTTGAATTCGTGAGTAAATGGTGATTTTGATGTTTAGTATGGTATTTTTATGATTGGAACAAGTCCGTATCATGTTTTGGAGTACGTTGGTAGTTTTCGTTGGGGTCCCGGGGGCCTCAGGATGATTTCGGACCATCAACCGGGCATTGGGACTTGGCAAAAATCTGCAGAAAAACTGCAGGTTCTGCCCAGGCATTTAAGCCTTCGCGTTTGAGTGGAAAGGGCCGCGTTCGTGAAGGTCAAGCGAATCAGTGCATCGCGTTCGCGGTCGGGTGTCGCGTTCGCGTAGGCCAGGAGTGTTGTGCATCGCGATCGCATTCCTGGGGTCGCGTTCGCGTAGGGTCGTGGGAGTGTGCTTCGCGTTCGCGGGAGGTGTATCGCGAACGCGTAGAAGGAATCTGGGCGGCTGGGAGTTTGAGCATCGCGAACGCGTGGTTGGCGTCGCGTTCGCGAAGGGTAGCTAGAAGTTGGGCATCGCGAACGCGTGGAAGGCGTTGCGTTCGCGAAGGGTAAGAGAGAGCTGTTCATCGCGAACGCGTGGGAGCTCACGCGAACGCATAGAACAAAATGTTCTGGCAGTGAATTTATATCACAGAATAGAGGGGTTACGGGTTTACACCCCCAAAACATAATTTTGAGCCCTAGAGAGAAGAAAACTCGAGGAGATCACTGAGAAATCATCGGGTATTCATCGGAGGTAAGATTCTTGACTCAAAAACATCATTTTATGGTAGAATTAACATCAATCTTCATGAAATTGGGTTGAAATCTTAAAGAAATGTGGCCTAGATATTGAAAACGGGATTTTGAGTTTTAGGAGGCCATTTGAACTCCGATTTTGATAAATTTAATATGCACGGACTCGTGGCGAGATGAGGGTCGCATTGGTACTAATTTCGGAATTTTCCGAGCAGTGGGCCCGGTGTCGGGTTTTACCAACTTGGTGTATTTATGCGAATTTCATGTAAATTGAAGTGGGTTATGATTCTTTGACCCGTATTTGATATAATTATTGTTATTTGCCTAGATTCTACACACGAGGCAACGAATTTCAAAGGAAAAGGCATCGCGGACGAGTCTACGGCCGGCTAGAGGTGAGTAGTTTGTGTATATGGTAGCCTGAGGGTTCGAAAACCCGGCTTAGCACATTGTGACGCTAGTAGGACGTGGTTCGCACACCGTGGCAGGTGCGGGATTGATTGTGACTGGGGATTGAGACTTGGTCCATCCGGAAATGAATATTATGTTGTTAATGTTGGAAATACACTGTATTTGATATATTTGTGGGCTGTAAGCCTTGTTTGGGGCCTTGTGCCGATCTGTAGCGTCCTTAGAGGACAATATTTATGTGATAGCTATAATTGCTTAAATCACTGATCTCAGTCCTGGAAATTGAAATCACCTTTTGAAATGCTAAGTCACCGGCTTTTGCAAAATTTAATAAAGTTAAAAGTATTTTTCATAAATTATGAATTGGAAATTGGAATTAAGAAAAATGAATTGTTTTGTGACTTATTTGCTTATTGTGGATTGAGCATGGATCGGGCTGCACGCCGCAGTGGTTGATATGAGGATCGGGCTGCACGCCGCAGCAGTATTGCGCTTGGGCTGTAGGAGCCCCTCCGGAGTCTGTACACACCCCGAGTGAGCGCCGTCGACGTTAAATTGGATCGGGCTACACGCCGTAGCGGTTATGTGCATTGCATTGCATCTTCATTTGTTAAATTACTCTGTGGTAGCTGAATTGTACTGTTGATGCTAGTTCGTAGGAGATTCGGACTGTAGTGTAGCTTCATATTGTGGTATTCTGTGGATTTCTTATTTTCGGCTACTTGTATATATTTATTACTCACTGAGTACTTAGTACTCACCCCTACTCTCACTGCACCTTTTGTGTGCAGACTCAGGTACTCAGGAGCAGTAGACGAGCATTTCCAGCTTTTTCAGAGTCATACCGAGTTGCTGAGGTAGCTGTCGACGTTCGCAGAACCTAGCCTCTCTTCCTCTTTCCAGTTGTAATTTTATATTCAGACTTAAGTATTTCCATACAGTATTTTCTATTCTGTTGGGTTTTGTTAGAGGCTCTAGACTTGTGACTCCGGATCTTTGGGAGTGTCAGTATTTTGTTCTTTATTATTATTATTGGAGTTCTTAAACTCATATATTCTTTTTGGGTTGTCCATTGGGACTGATATCGTTGTGATAATTAAATTGTTGATCTGGCTGGCCTAGCTTGATTGTTGGGCGCCATCACGACCGGATTTGGGTCGTGACAACATCTCAAGCTGAATCAAGTACGCAAGATAAGAATTCCAAGAATGTGAAGTATTTCCTAAAAGGCCTGCAGCCTCCCGAGGATAAATACAAATGTCTTTGTACCGATCCGCGAGACACTACTAACCGGCTCAAGAATCATGAGGCCTAGTAACCTAGGCTCTGATACCAACTTGTCATGACCCCAAACCCAGTCGTGATAGCGCCCAACCCAACGGCTAGGCAAGGCCAAAAAAATGTGCTCTCAACCCGAGCTTAGAGCTCAAAAACCATTTATTAAAAAATCCTTAATAGTGAAATAAACCAAATAAGAGGATAGTTATAAAAATATCCCGAAAATCTCACAAAAACAAAATAACTTCCCCAACACCTGGGGTCACGAGTCTAGATCCTCTACCAGAGTCGCATAACAATACTGAAAAATCTACAAAATCTGAATGTACACAGAGTAATCAAATAATAGGGAAAATGAGTCGGGTCCTACGGACGCCAAGCAGCTACCTCGACGACTCCAATAACACTCCAGAGCGGAAATTAGCTCAGCTAAGCTTCCAACATACTTGAATCTGAACACATGGTGCAGGGAGTCGAGTGAGTACTTTCAACTAAGCGGTAATAAAAGTAAATAATATTGAGGAAAAGAAAACCACACAAGGCACTATCTCGTGCTATAAAATACAGAACCACATTTTTAAACCACAGTACGCTTTCATGGTAATCCTTTATAACACATTTAGGTAGATTTTGAAGTCTCTTTTAAAACTCTCTTTCTTTCATTATTAACAATTAAGTACTTGGGTACAACATCAAATAGTGAAAGTCTGCACTTAAGTCGGCCCCTTGGGTTTAGCACTCCTTTTACAATTCTCACCAGGATATCTGGTCAACAAGGCAAATAATAAAGGCCAGAAATGTATGAGTGCTAAATGTCATGCCACATAGTTCGAATAGAAACCAATGCATGAATGCAATGCAATGCACATGACGATGTGGCAGACAACCCGATCAATTTGGGCGCCCGCGCTCATTATGGGGGTTCAGACTCCGGAGGGGCTCCAACAGCCAAAGCACAATATCAATATCACTCCCACCGCAGCTGTCACACCTCCTTTTTCTGATGACCTGCGAGGGAGCGAAGGCGTTTTTCCAATTAAAGGATAATCGAAATGGGATTCATTTATTAAAGATTCAGAGTCGCCATTTGGGAGATTTATGGTGTCCCAAGCCACCGGTTGAATCCCGAATCGAGGAAAAGAATGATTCTGTTTAACAGTCTGCGCACTAGAAATTCGGAAAAGGAATTTTGTTAACCCGGGAGAAGGTGTTAGGCATTCCCGAGTTCCATGGTTCTAGCACGGTCGCTCAATGTTATATTTGACTTATTTATATGATTTATACCAATTATTAACTTATGTGCAAATTTTAACTTTGAAACACTTTTATTAATATTATTATTAAGAGAATTGCAATGGTCGTGAAAATGCACCTCGAACCATGTCGCCCCAGTGCACCCGTGGTTGTTGACTAATTTCGCCTTCGTTGAGATTTGGATTTGGGTTACATAAATGTGCACCCGAGTTTAAGAATGTAATTTTATTAAAATCGTGCCTAAAGGGTCTATCACATTTGTTATTTTGGGAAGTGCCATGTAATTCGCTAAACGGCCTATCCCGAATTCTAAGGATCAATACAGCATAAAAAATGAGGGCCATGAAATTGTCATTTTTGTTTTGCATGGCACTCCTCGAATTAATTATAAGGATTTACTAATTAACTAAGGCTAAAGGATCACCAACTTTTAAGAGACCTAAAGAACTAGGACATTACTTCATCATTTTTTCATTTTTCAAAGTTTAAACCCGACTAGATGTGAGGCCCAATGTCCCCAAAAGATTGCCAAGCCTAATTCACAATGGTACAAGTCCTCATATGTATGCCTAATGTAATCCCACCTTTCAAAAGTCTGAAATACGCACGCAGAGACCTAATTTCGAATCCCAAACACCCAAACCATGGCTAAGAAACATTCGAATAATTAACTATAAATATCATATGTAAGCCAATGATTTTCAAATGAACCTTTAACTACTTAGTGTTGTTTCGCAGAAACATTTAACAATGACAAGTTCAAACAATGAAAAATCCAACTTGATAGCATTGCAATATACAATTTTTAATCTTAAAGCTTCCAGCAATGACCTAGGAACCTAAGCATTGTATGGATTCAATACTATGTAAAACTCAAAAAAAAGGAAAAAATACTCTTATATGAACACCTAAATATTTAATGGAACTATTTGATGCTAATACTAAAATAAATTGCATGTTAAAGACCCTAAGACCAAATTACATGTATAAAAGGACTCGGATCCTTTAAATTCAGCATTATATACCTTTCTTTCGATCCAAAAACCCCTTATGATTACTGTGTTACATAAGGGAAATTCCAAGCAAACAAAATAAAGCTTCTGAGGCTTATATCCGCCTCTTCAATACTCACAAATACAGCAAATAGGAAAATCCCATGTCCAACCAGATTTCATGTCTCTTTGAATAAAGATTATCTAAATCTACATGATACTTGAAACTTTTGAGGACTCAAAAGGAATTGGCTAAAAGAAATAAAATCAAATGCTAATACACAATGGAAATCAAGTTAAATCACAACTGAATTAGCTTCAAAAATACAGAAATATCAAGTAAACAATTGCTCTATGACAAATCTTGACTTGGGTAAATCAACTTCATGTTCGCCCATTCTCATACATTAAAAGGTGAAATGAATACCTGGGTAATAAGAGGAAATAAGAAGTAAGTGAGGTTCAGTAGATGGACAAAGCAGCAACAACAAAACAGCACCAGTAAAACCACTTTCAAACATTGAAATGATACGCAACAGCTTAGATAAATCTCAAACGAACAACAAAACCACAAGGCTCATGTGACGACCCAAAGGGTCATCACCTGTTTTACTCATTTGTTCCGCGCTTCTGAGGCCTTGAAAACCTTATTTTATATTGCCTCGATTTGCATGCATTATCCGGGCACGTAGCTGAAAATGTTTTGTTTTAAAATATGTGAATTCTATGGGAAATTTGAAGAAATTTGATATTAATGTTGATATAGTTGACTTTGGTCAACATTTTTGGTAAACAGACCCAGACCCGAGATCGGACGGTCCCGGAAGGTCCGTAGGAAAATATGGGACTCAGGCATGTGTCCGGAGTCGAATTCTGAGGCCTAGAGCCCAAGATATGGATTTTTCTGTTAAATTGTTTTTGCTGAAATTTTTAAATGAAAATTGATTAAAAGACCATGGTATCGGGCTCGTATTTTAGTTCCGATGCCCGGTACAAGTCTTAAATATTATTTAAGTACTTCCTGCAAAGTTTGACGGCATTTGAACGTCGTTTGATGTGTTTTGAACCATGAGTTCCAAATTTGAAAGTTTATGAAGTTTAAAAGAAGAAATCATGAATTTGAGGCTTGATTCTATGAAAACGATGTTATATTGGCGATTTGATCGCGCGAGCAAGTTCATAGTATGTTTTTGAGGTTTTGTGCATGTTTATTTTGGAGCCCAAGGGCTCAGGTAATAGGCCGTTAGAGCAGAGTTTGAAAAATAACACAGCTGGTATTTTCCCCCAGCTAATATCTTCGCAATTGCGAGGAATTACTCGCAATTGCGAAAGGTCCCAAAAACAGCTGAGGTTCGCAAATACGAACAAAAGGTCGCAAAAGCGAAGTGGCCCAGGATTAGGCCTGACTCGCAAATGCGAATGAGGCTTCAGAAATGCGAAGCAGCTCACAAACACATTAAGTTCGTAAATGAGAAAGAAATATCGCAAATGCGGGGCTGTCAGGTAAGGCACAGGTTCTCAAATGCGAACCATTCTCTCGCAAATGCGACGCCCGCAGTCAGGACCTGCTATGTTCGCAATTGCGAACAAATGTTCGCAATTCTTATATCCACAGCTGTGCAATCTGATACTTAAATGATTTTTAAACCCTTTTTCATCATTCTTTCAAAACCCAACACACCACACATGATTTTCCAAGAGCAATATCACTCCAAATCACTTGTAAGTCAATGTTTACTCAACTCTTTCAATTCCTAACATCATTAAACATGTTTTCCATGAGAAATAAAAGGTTTTTATGGTTGAAATTGTTGTTTTTGGGTAGAACCTAGGTTTTTCATAAATTGGGGAATTGGACCTCGATTTGAGGTCCGATTTCGAAACAAATCATATAATTGAACTCGTGAGGGAATGGGTAACCGGATTTTGGTCCGAACCCCGAGTTTCGACCACATGGGACCGGGGGCATTTTGGGAAATTTTGGGTAAAACTTTGAGAAAACCATTTTTATGCATCCAAACCAATTTATATAGTATTTATTAAAGTAATTGAGCCAATTGTGATTGGATTCGAGCGAGTTGAAGGTTGAAATTCAAGGTAAAGCGATAGTTGAAGGTTAATTGGACTTCAAGGATTTGCGGTAAGTGTTTGATCTATCCTAGCTTGAGGGAATATGATTGAATGTGCTAATTGCTATGTGATCAAGTGCGGTGTATAGGCTGTGGCGATGAGCATCTATACACTGGCGCCTAGAATGACCGTGAGTCGTTTGTTGACATATGTTGTGAGTTAAATGTGGGATGTTTTTAAGTCATGTTCTTGAGCCCTTGCCGGGTTGTGACGTTGATTATTGTTTCCCTTGCCGGGACTTTACTGTGATGATTATTGTTTCCCTTGCCGGGACCTTACTGTGATGATTATTGTTCCCTTGCTGGGATGGTTCATATTACTTGTTTCATTCTTTTTCCGTTAACTGTGATTGTTATTTGGGTGAGGAAGAGTGATAATGCACGAAGGGTGATGCCGTGCCATTTTCACTTATGTTCGCACATCATTCCGTGCCTTGTTTTACTGTTTATGCACGAAGGAACATGACGTGCCGTTGTTACTTAATTTATGCACGAAGGGACATTTCGTGCCGTTGGTATTTAAACCATGCACGAAGGATCATGTCGTGCCATGGATATGAGATGAGAGTAAAAGCACGAAGGGTGATGCCGTGCACTTTTATTTTCTTATTTGATGAGGATGAGAGTAAAAGCACGAACAGTGATGCCGTGCACTTTTATTTGATTATTTGGTGAGAATGAGAGTAAAGCATGAAGGGTGATGCCGTGCAACCATTTAAATTTCTTGTTTTGGTGATAGCTATTTTTACTACACTCTGATTTTCCTTACTGATTTATTATGTGTTGCTGATTGTGTTCCCCCAGCATGTTACCTCCTTTGTTCGTTGCGTTACTTGATATTTCTATTGTTTTTTGGTATATACATATATAGAACTGCACAGGTTTATGTGAGTGTATGGTCCTAGGTGTCACGCCCCAAATCGAGGAAGGCCAGGCACTTACCATCATATGGGGTCAGATTGTGCTGATACTACACTTTTGTGCGTTGTTGCACAGGTCCAGGTTTTGAGCAGGAGCAGTAATCGTAGTACACTAGCGGGATTACCTTACTTCCGAGACCGAGGTAGCTTGCAGACGTCCGCAGGCCCGATGTCTCTTCCTATAGTTCTCATTATTGGTGTAGTCTCATTGTTTCGAGACATACGGTTATTATTTTTCTTTCAGACCATTATATGTAGTTATTCTTAGTAGTTCGTGAGTTTGTGACTCCACATCTTGGGTAGAGCATTTATATTGAGTATTTCACACTTATATTCAGATTTATGAAAGTTAACTTCCGCAGTTTATGTTATTATTATTATTATTATTATTCCTGTTATTAATTTGACAATAGGATGATTTTTATTAATGGAAAGATGGTGAGTAAATTGGCTTGCCTAGCTACCACTAGTAGGCACCATCACGATCCCGATGGTGGGAATCCGGGTCGTCACAAGTTGGTATCATAGCACTAGGTTACATAGGTCTCACAACTCACGAACAAACTTAGTAGAGTCTGAAGGGTAGGAACAGAGACGTCTGTACTTGTTCCTCACAGTCTATTGAGTTTGGAAAAATCTCTCATTTGTTCTTTCTTGTCGTGCGATTTGTTTCCTCAAATGTTAAATTGAATTTCTACTCTTGTCTTCCCACAAATGCCAAAGTCACGTACCGCTTCTTCAGTCGAACAATGGCACAGGCTGGTGATAGATCAACTACGCCTTCAGAAGTTTTGCGGAGGTCGGATAGGTTTCACCAAACTCTTCACTACCACCTTCAGCGGTGCATCTTTTGAGAATCCACGGGATTGTGCTTGACCATTGCTATGAGGTATTACAGAAGTAGTGGGAAGATAATGTATTTACCACGCCAGTTGTGGTTTCAACGGAAGATGCAATTATATTAGGAGATCACCTAATGAATCGTGTGGGGTTTCAACTGACCTTGACGTTCGATTGATTTGTTGGAGTTATGAAGGACAAATATTATGAATTATTGGAATGTATATATATATGGTATGGAAAGGTCCTCCAAATAATTTATACATATTTAAGGTTGGTTCTTTGCATGGGGTAAGAATCGCCCCCAGAGAACAATGAAGAGTATATGAGTAAATGGGGTAGCTCAGCAGTGTTAAGCCAAAATAGCAAAAGAGGAAATTGGCCGTCGATGTTTATGACAAGCCTACTGTGACGACCCGGCCCGTCGTCACGGGAATTTCTGCCCCGTTATGTTGTAATTGCATGTTTTACGCTTTTATATCAGTGTTAGAGTCTATCGGGTGAGTTATGAGTGAATTGGATTGAAAATGAGGCATATAGCGTTTTTGAAAGAAACTTGAATGTAGAAAGTCAACCCGGAGTTGACTATTTGGTTAGAGGGCTCGGAATTGGATTCTGATGATTTGGTTAGTTCCGGGAGGTGATTTGTGACTTAGGGGAGCGATCGGAAATAAATTTTGGCGAAATCCGATCGGTAAGTGAGATTTTGATCCGGGTGTCGGAATGGAATTCCGACAATTCCTGTAGCTTCGTTATGCGATTTTGGATATGTACGCAAAATTTCAGGTCATTCGGACGTTGTTTAGTCGGGTTTTTGATTGATTGTGTAATTCGGAATGTTTTAAGGAACTTAGGCTTGAATTCGATGTGAATTATGGGTTTTGATGTTATTAGACGTGTTTTGAGGATTGGAACAAGTTTGAAGAAGGTATTAGGATGTGTTGGTGTGTTTGGATGAGGTTTCGGGGGCCTCGGGGTGTTGCCGGATGGCTAAACGGGTGAAAAACATGGAAAATTGCAGGTTTTTGATTCTGTTCTGTTGTTTTCGCTCCTGCGGAAATGGGAGCACAGGAGCGAGTCCGCATGAGCGGACAAGAAGGCACAGAAGCGGAGGCGACGGGCTGAAGCGGAGCCTGGCCCGCAGGGGCGGCTTCGCTGGTGCGAGAAGGTGATCGCAGAAGCGGTCTGGAGGCGTGATGAAGGAGTCCGCAGAAGCGGATAGTGATCGCATAGGCGAGTTCGCAGGAGCAGACTCTTGACCGCTGAAGCGGATAGCCGCGCAGGAGCGGAAGAATTTCCGCAGAAGCGGACCTGCAGGAGCGGTCCGTGTATCGCAGGAGCGGAAATGGCCAAATAGGCCTGGGTTCGCAGAAGCGACCAATTGGTCGTAGAAGCGGTTCCGCAGGGGCGGAAAATGGTCCGCAGAAGCGAAAATCGCAGTGAGTTAAGTGTATCAGAAGTTAGAAAATTTCAGAAACATTTCACACATTTGAGTCTCGGCTTAAGGAGGCGATTTGGGCGATTTTGAAGAGAAACTCAAGGGAAATCATCAGGTAATCAACTATGGACTTAAACTATGATTAGTATTGATAATATTATGCAATTATACCATGAAAATGGATGAATTTGGGGTAATTTATGGAGGATTTAGCCCTAGGCTTGAACCTTAGAAAATCAAGGTTTTGAATGGGAAAATGGAGTCCGAATTTGGTAAATTTTATATGCTTAGACTCGTATCGAGATGAGGGTTCCGAATATGTGACTTTCGTGATTTTTTGACAAGCGTACCGAAAGTCGGGTTTTGGCAACTTTGCCATTTTTGGTGTAAATCGAGTTGTATTGATTGGGTGTCGTCCCATTGGCCTAATTTGTTGTGTTTCTACTGTATTTGATTAGATTCTACGCGTGCGGAGCTTGATTCTCGTGGCAAGAGCATTGCGGAGTAGTCGTCGCGTTGTATTGAGGTGAGTAATAGATATGGGTGATGACCAACGGGTTCGAATCCTCGGTATACCACTTTGTGACACTGTATAGCGGCGAGACACGTACTCTCTTGTGAGTGCGGGGTCGATTGTGTATTAAGGACTATAGCTTAGTCCGGCCTGTTGTTACTATATTATGATATTGGCTATTCTTGAGCCGTTGAACCTCCTTCTCGGATGGTTGCATACTATATTGTGATATTGGCTACTCTTGAGCCGTTGAACCTCCTTCTCGGATGGTTGCATACTATATTGTGATATTGGCTACTCTTGAGCCGTTGAACCTCCTTCTTGGATGGTTGAGTATACTTGTGGGCTACGAGCCAGTTATTGGATCCCGCGAGGATCGTTATCATTGTCTTGTGATATAGACATGCTAGTTTACTACCAGTCCGTAGCTATTTACCGTTATCATGTTATTTCCAATCTCTGGAACTTGATAGTACTGTTTTTAACTGAAAAATGATAAAAGAGTTTTCAAAACTACTTTTGAGCCCGCGAGGCAATAATTGCATATTAGCTGACTGGTAGTGGGTCGGGCTGCGCGCCGTAGCGGTATACATGCATGGATCGGACTGCACGCCGCAGTGGTATATGGATCGGGTTGCGCACCGCAGCAGGTGTGATATTAATATTGTGCTTGGGCTGTAGGAGCCCCTCCGGAGTCTGAACCCCCACAGTGAGCACGGGTACCCAAATTGGATCGAGCTACGCGCCGTAGCGGTCATATCATGCATTACATTGCATTTAGCTACATCTGCTAGTTGTTATACTATTTTGCTGGTACTTGTTCAGGTACAGTTGATATTGATTCTGTGACAGGGTATTTGATTACAGTGTTACATAGTGCTTTATTGTGGATTTCTTATCTACGCTGTCTTACCCTTGTTTATTACCACTAAGCCTGGCAGTACTCATTTTACTCCCTGCACCTTGTGTGCAGATCCAGGTACCTCTCAGCAGACCTGACCTGGTATCTGTTCGAGGCGACTTCTGTAGGATATTCGAGGTAGCTGCAGAGTCTGCAGGACCCGATATTCCTTCCTACTCTCTTGATTTTGTATTTGCTATTTCTTTCCGCACTTGGTATTTTGTAAACCATTATTACACTTATGTTCTTTTAGAGGCTCATGACTCTTGACCTTTCGGTCTATGGGAGTTGGTATGTGTTGGGGCTTGGTTCCCTGTTTTGATATATCTATCACCGTTGTCTTTTAACTTGTTATGCTTAAATGGGATAATGCGAGCTCATAGCTCCGTAAATTGTGGTTGATTGGTCGGGCTGGCCTAGCAGTGTGCTGGGCGCCATCACGACCGGAATTGGGGTCGTGACAAGTTGGTATCAGAGCCTAGGTTTACTAGGCCTCATGAGTCTTGAGCCTGTTAGTAGAGTCTTGTGGATCGGTACGGGGACGCCTGTACTTATCCTCGGGAGGCTGCGAACCTTTAGGAAACACTTCACTTTTCTTGAACTCCGTCGTGCGATCTTGTTGTTCCGAGAACTGAACTTCCATATTCTATTCTCTCGCAGATGGCGAGAACGCGAGCATCAGGACGAGGTGGACGACCTCCATTGCCACCTGTTAGAGGCCGTGGGCGTGGTCGTGCTAGAGGTAGAGGTAGGGCAGCTGAGGCAGTGCCAGCTGAACCGCCCGTTGTACCAGTTCAGGAGCAGCCTGCAGTGGTTGATGCTCCAGCAGCCCCAGCTCAGGGCCAGACTGTATCTATTGCTATTCCTGGTCTTCAGAAGACTCTTGCTCAAATATTGTCGGTATGTTCCGGTTTGGCTCAGGTAGTTTCAGCTACTGCCATTGCAGCGACATCTCAGACAGGGGGTGGTCAGCACACCCCTGCAGCTCGCACACCTGAGCAGGCTATTCAGGGACCTCAGACGCCAGAGGCGGTCCCCGCTCAGGTGGTTGCACCAGTTATTCCTCCAGCTGCACCAGCTCCAGCTCCAGAGCATATGGTTCAGGCTATGCCCGACGATGAGCAGCGTCGTCTTGACAGATTTGGCAGACTTCAGCCACCCCATTTCAGTGGCGTTGAGGGCGAGGATGCCCATGGTTTCTTGGATAAATGTCAGAGGATGCTGCGTACGGCTGGTATTCTTGACTCCAGCGGAGTTTCATTTACTACCTTTCAGTTTACTGGTCCCGCATTTGATTGGTGGGAGGAGTTTGAGAGGCGTAGGCCTGCAGGAGCAGCACCTCTCACATGGCAGCAGTTCTCTACTCTCTTTCTAGAGAAATATGAACATCAGTCTCGTCGTGAGGAGCTACGTTGCCAGTTTGAGTGGTTAGTTCAGGCCGACATGTCTGTGACCCAGTATGAGCTCAGATTCACTCAGTTGGCTAGGCATGCCACATGGATGATCCCTATTAATAGGGAGATAATCAGGAGGTTCATTGACGGCCTCAACTACTCTATCCGCATTCTTATGACCAAGGAGAGAGTTTTGTCATCATCATTTGAGCAGGTTGTGGACATGGCACGCTCCATTGAGGCGGATCGTCGCCGAGAGAGAGAGGAGCGGGAGGCCGAGAGGCCTCGTGGTTCTGGCAGTTTCAGTGGTGCTCCATCTAGAGGGCATTCCCAGCAGAGCCCAGAGCAGAGCGGAGGTTCTTATGGTCGTGGTCGAAAGGGGTTTCAGCAGGGTCAGTCATCACTTAGTGCCCTTCTAGCCCAGAGTGCAGCACCTACTTCTTCAGCCCAGGGTTCTTCTGCGGCGAGGTGTTCCCTTCAGTCCCCTTCTCCAGCACCGGGTGCATGTTATGAGTGTGGCGAGTTTGGCCACATGAGGAGACAGTGCCCTCGACTCCGTAGGGATAGGACTCAGCAGAGGGATCAGCCCTCCTCTTCAGCACCATCCCAAGCTAGTAGAGGTGGAGGTCGGTCTTCTCGTGGTCGCCCTAGAGGCGATGAGAGATCTGGTGGAGGCCAGGCACGGTTCTATGCACTTACTGACAGGCGTGATGCAGTTGCCTCCGATGCAGTGATTACAGGTATCATTTCTGTCTGTCACAGAGATGCCTCTGTTCTATTTGACCCAGGGTCCACATATTCATATGTGTCATCTTATTTTGCACATCATTTGTGTGTGACTCGTGGTAGTCTTGATTTACCTGTTCATGTATCCACCCCCGTGGGTGATACGATTGTTGTGGATCATGTCTATAGATCCTGCGTTATATCTATTGGGGGTCTGGAGACCCAGGCAGATCTGTTATTGTTGGGGATGGTGGACTTTCATGTTATATTGGGTATGGACTGGTTGTCTCCGTACCATGCTATATTGGACTGTCATGCTAAGATAGTTACGTTGGCCATTCCTGGTATTTCTCAGATTGAGTGGCGGGGTTCGACTGATTTCGTCCCTAACCGTGTCATTTCATTCTTAAAAGCTAGGAAGATGGTTGAAAAAGGGTGTTTATCATACTTGGCCTTTGTGAGAGATGTGGGAGCTGAGTCTCCTAGCATTATATTGTACCTGTGGTGAGAGACTTTCCAGATGTATTCCCCTCAGACCTGCCGGGCATGCCGCCGGACAGGGATATTGATTTTGGCATTGACTTGGTGTTGAGTGCCCATATCCATTCCTCCTTACCAGATGGCACCAGCTGAGTTGAAAGAACTGAAAGAACAGCTTCAGGAGCTTCTGGATACGGGTTTCATCCGCCCTAGTGTGTCCGGTGTTATTTGTTAAAAGGAAATATGGTTCCATGCGAATGTGTATTGATTATAGGCAATTGAACAAAGTGACAACGAAGAACAAGTACCCTCTACCGCGCATAGATGATTTGTTTGATTAGTTACAGGGTGCGAGGGTGTTTTCTAAGATTGATCTTCGTTCAGGCTATCATCAGCTGAAGATCAGGGACTCGGATATTATGAAGACAACATTTAGGACCCGATATGGTCATTATGAGTTTCTTGTGATGTCTTTTGGGCTGACCAATGCCCCAGCAGCATTTATGCATCTGATGAACAGTGTGTTCAGACCCTATTTGGATTCATTTGTGATTGTATTCATTGATGACATTCTAGTCTACTCCCGTAGTCAGAAGGAGCATGCTCAGCATTTGAGTATTGTATTACAGAGATTGAGGGAGGAGAAGCTATATGCTAAATTCTCCAAGTGCGAGTTTTGGCTCGAGTCCGTAGCATTTCTGGGACATGTGGTGTCTCGTGATGGTATTCAAGTTGATCCGAAGAAGATAGATGCGGTGCAGCGTTGTCCTAGACCGTCCTCAGCTTCAGAGATCAGGAGCTTTCTTGGCTTGGCGGGATATTATCGCCGGTTTGTTCAGGGATTTTCATCCATTGCTTCTTTATTGACCAGATTGACTCATAAGGATGCACCATTCGTGTGGTCGGATGAGTGGAGGAGAGCTTTCAGAAGCTCAAGACAGCTTTGACCACAGCTCCAGTGTTAGTATTGCCATCAGCTTCAGGTTCATATACTGTTTATTGTGATGCCTCGAGAGTGGGATAGGTTGTGTGTTGATGTAGGAAGGTAAGGTGATTGCATATGCTTCTTGGCAGTTGAAGCCACATGAGAAGAACTATCATGTTCATGATTGGAGCTAGCTGCCATTGTTCATGCATTGAAGATTTGGAGGCACTATTTGTACGGCGTGTCTTGTGAGGTGTATACTGACCATCGTAGTCTCCAGCACTTGTTCAAACAGAAAGATCTTAATTTGAGACAGCGAAGATGGCTTGAATTGCTTAAGGATTATGACATCACTATTTTATATCATCCGGGGAAGGCCAATGTGGTGGTCGATGCTTTGAGCCGGAAGGCGGTCAGTATGGGGAGCTTGGCATATATTCCAGCTGAGGAGAGATCATTTGCTTATGATGTTCAGGTGCTAGCCAATCGGCTAGTGAGGTTAGATATTTCGGAGCCCAGCAGGGTATTGGCTTGTGTTGTATCTCGGTCATCTCTATATGATCGTATTCGTGAGCGCCAGTATGATGATCCACATTTGGCTGTCCTTAGGGACAGAGTTCAGCATGATGATGCTAGAGATGTCACCATTGATAGTGACGGCGTATTGAGGATGCAGGGCCGGATATGTGTGCCCAATGTTGATGGCCTTTGTGAGTTGATTTTGGGGGAGGCCCATAGCTCGCGGTATTCTATCCATCCAGGAGCCGCGAAGATGTACCAAGATTTGAAACAGCACTATTGGCGGAGGAAGATGTAGATGGACATTGTCTGATATGTAGCACGGTGCCTCAACTGTCAGCAGGTTAAGTACGACCATTAGAGGCCCGATGGCGTATTTCAGCGCATTGATATTCCTGAGTGGAAATGGGAAAGGATCATTATGGACTTTGTCACTGGACTCCCTCGGATGGCGAGGAAGTTTGATTTTGTTTGGGTGATTGTGGATAGACTGACCAAGTCAGCTCACTTCATTCCTGTGTGTATTACCTACTCATCGGAGCGGTTGGCAGCGATCTTTATTCGGGAGATTGTCCGGTTGCATGGAGTCCCAGTGTTTATCATATCCGATGAGGGTACTCAGTTCTGGAGAGCATTTCAGCGAGATATGGGTACGCGGGTTGAGTTGAGTACATCATTTCACCCCTAGACAGACGGGCAGTCTGAGTGCACTATTCAGATTCTGGAGGATATGTTGCGAGCTTGTGTGATTGACTTTGGTGGTTCGTGGGATGAGTTCCTACCACTTGCTGAGTTTGCCTACAACAACAGTTATCAGTCGAGTATTCAGATGGCCCCGTACGAGGCATTGTATGGCAGACGGTGTAGATCCCCCGTGGGATGGTTTGAGCCTGGTGAGGATAGACTGATAGGGACTGAGTTAGTTCAGAATGCTCTGGATAGAGCGAAGTTGATCCAGGAGAGGCTTCGCACAGCACAGTCTCGCCAGAAAAGTTATGTAGATCGTAGAGTTCGAGAGTTGTCTTTCATGGTTGGTGACGGAGTATTGTTGAAGGTTTCACCCATGAAGGGTGTCATGAGGTTCGGGAAGAAGGGGAAGCTGAGTCCCAGGTACATTGGTCCTTTTGAGATACTTAGGAAGGGCTGGAGAGGTGGCATATGAGTTGGCCTTGCCACCCAGCTTATCCAGCGTTCATCCAGTATTCCATGTGTCTATGCTCCAAAAGTACATCGGGGATCCGTCTCATGTATTAGACTTCGGTACCATTTAGCTTGATGGTGATCTATCCTATGACGTGGAGCCTATTGTTATTTTTGGTCGTCAGGTGAGAAAATTGAGGTCCAAAGAGATTGCATCGGTTAAGGTTCAATGGAGAGGTCGACCCGTGGAGGAGGCCACTTGGGAGATCGAGCGGGAGATGCAGAGCAGATATCCTCACTTGTTTGAGACTTCAGGTATGTTTCTTGACCCGCTCGAGGACGAGCATTTGCTTAAGAGGGGGAGAATGTCACGACCCGGCCCGTCGTCATGGGAATTTCCACCCCGTTATGTTGTAATTGCATGTTTTACGCTTTTATATCAATGTTAGAGTCTATCGGGTAGTGAATTGGATTGAAAATGAGGCATATAGCCTTTTTGAAAGAAACTTGAGTTGACTATTTGGTTAGAGGGCTCGGAATTGGATTCTGATGATTTGGTTAGTTCCGGGAGGTGATTTGTGACTTAGGGGAGCGATCGGAAATGAATTTTGGTGAAATCCGATCGGTAAGTGAGATTTTCATCCGGGGGTCGGAATGGAATTCCGACAATTCATGTAGCTTCGTTATGCGATTTTGGATATGTCCGCAAAATTTCAGGTCATTCGGACGTCGTTTAGTCGGGTTTTTGATTGATTGTGTAATTCGGAATGTTTTAAGGAACTTAGGCTTGAATTCGATGTGAATTATGGGTTTTGATGTTATTAGACGTGTTTTGAGGATTGGAACAAGTTCGAAGAAGGTATTAGGATGTGTTGGTGTGTTTGGATGAGGTCTCGGGGGCCTCGGAGTGTTGTCGAATGGCTAAACGGGAGAAAACATGGAAAAATTGTAGGTTTGTGATTCTGTTCTGTTGTTTTCGCTCCTGCGGAAATGGGAGCGCAGGAGCGAGTCCGCAGGAGTGGACAATTAGGCGCAGAAGCGGAGTCGACCGCTGAAGCGGAGCCTGGCCCGTAGGGGCGGCTTCACCGGTGCGAGAGGGCGATCGCAGAAGCGGGAAAGAGGCGTGATGAAGGAGTCCGCAGAAGCGGATAGTTGATCGCATAGGCGAGTCCGCAGGAGCGGACTCTTGACCGCTGAAGCGGATAGCCGCGCTGGAGCGGAAGAATTTCCGCAGAAGCGGACCCGCAGGAGCGGTCCGTGGATTGCAGGTGCGAAAATGGCCAAATAGGCCTGGGTTCGCAGAAGCGACCAATTGGTCGCATAAGCGGTTCCGCAGGAGCGGAAAATGGTCTGTAGAAGCGAAAATCGCAGTGAGTTAATTGTATTAGAAGTTAGAAAATTTCAGAAATATTTCACACATTTGAGTCTCGGCTTAAGGAGGCGATTTGGGCGATTTTGAAGAGAAACTCAAGGGAAATCATCAGGTAATCAACTATGGACTTAAATTATGATTAGTATTGATAATATTATGCAATTATACCATAAAAATGGAGGAATTTGGGGTAATTTATGGAGGATTTAGCCCTAGGCTTGAACCTTAGAAAATCAAGGTTTTGAATGGGCAAATGGAGTCCGAATTTGGTAAATTTTATATTCTTAGACTCGTATCGAGATGAGGGTTCCGAATATGTGACTTTCGTGATTTTTTGACAAGCGTACCGAAAGTCGGGTTTTGGAAACTTTGCCATTTTTGGTGTAAATCGAGTTGTATTGATTGGGTGTCGTCCCATTAGCCTAATTTGTTGTGTTTCTACTGTATTTGATCAGATTCTACGCGTGCGGAGCTTGATTCTCGTGGCAAGGGTATTGCGGAGTAGTCGTCGTGCTGTATTGAGGTGAGTAATAGATGTGGGTGATGACCAACGGGTTCGAAACCCCGGTATACCACTTTGTGACACTGTATAGCGGCGAGACACGTACTCTCTTGTGAGTGCGGGGTCGATTGTGTACTTAGACTATAGCTTAGTCCGACCTGTTTTTACTATATTATGATATTGGCTATTCTTGAGCCGTTGAACCTCCTTCTCGGATGGTTGCATACTATATTGTGATATTGTCTACTCTTGAGCCGTTGAACCTCCTTCTCGGATGGTTGCATACTATATTGTGATATTGGCTACTCTTGAGCCGTTGAACCTCCTTATTGGATGGTTGAGTATACTTGTGGGCTGCGAGCCAGTTATTGGATCCCGCGAGGATCCTTATCATTGTATTGTGATATAGACATGCTAGTTTACTACCAGTCTGTAGCTATTTACCGTTATCATGTTATTTCCAATCTCTGGAACTTGATAGTACCGTTTTTAACTGAAAAATTATAAAAGAGTTTTAAAAACTACTTTTGAGCCCGCGAGGCTGTAATTGCATATTAGCTGACTGGTAGTGGGTCGGGCTTCATGTGAGCATATGCATACACATGCATGGATCGGACTGCACGCCGCAGTGGTATATGGATCGGGCTGCGCACCGCAGCAGGTGTGATATTAATATTGTGCTTGGGCTGTAGGAGCCCCTCCGGAGTCTGAACCCCCACAGTGAGCACGGGTACCCAAATTGGATCGAGCTACGCGCCGTAGCGGTCATATCATGCATTGCATTGCATTTAGCTACATCTGATAGCTGTTATACTGTTTTGCTGGTACTTGTTGGTACAGGTACAGTTGATATTGATTCTGGTACAGGGGATTTTATTACAGCCTTACATAGTGCTTTATTGCGGATTTCTTATCTACGTTGTCTTACGCCTGTTTATTACCACTGAGTCTAGCAGTACTCATTTTACTCCCTTCACCTTGTGTGAAGATCCAGGTACCTCTCAGCAGTGATCTGGTAGCTGTTCGAGGCGACTTCTGTAGGATATTCAAGGTAGCTGCAGAGTCCACAGGGCCCGATATTCCTTCTTACTGTCTTGATTTTGTATTTGCTATTTCTTTCCGCACTTGGTATCTTGTAAACCATTATTACACTTATGTTCTTTTAGAGGCTCGTGACTCTTGACCCTTCGGTCTATGGGAGTTGGTATGTGTTGGGGCTTGGTTCCCTATTTTGATATATCTATCATCGTTGTCTTTTAACTTGTTATGCTTAAATAGGATAATGCGAGCTCATAGCTCCGTAAATTGTGGTTGATAGGCCAGGCTGGCCTAATAGTGTGCTGGGCGCCATCACGACCGGAATTGGGGTCGTGACACCTACGAAAAGGGCAAGCCGGCCAACGCAACACTACCTATTAATCTCTATTTTAAGAAAATGTTCTGAAGATGTCACCTCCCAAATTCTCTACAATATATAGTATATGTGATTTGAACGGTTGTACCAGGTCACCATGACTGTGTCCGAATATGTCGTCATGTGCAATAAGTTAACTGAGCCTCAAAGGAATTGTTGTGAATTTGGTAGTTTGGAGAAATGTAATTTAGGAAAGCACTCAGGCTACACGCTCCATTGCAGTCAATACTTATCTTACATGACCAGCCAGATGTAGAGGTCAGGATGTTAGAGGTGGAGGTGAGAATCCTAGAGGTGGATACCCAACCGTTGATATAATTTTTATGGTATGATTGAGGTAACTACACCAGATAGTGTCATCACATGTACAATTTTGACAGTTATAAAAATGATATTTCTCCTTAATTTGATTGGTTTTTGAAAAAATTTAGGCGAGTCCTCTTAATATGCTCCACTCATGAGAGAGCATCGTAATCATCAAATCTGCTTATGGAAATACTCACGTTGGGATATTACATGAGGATAGATATCCATATTATTAGGTGTTAGTCACTAAAATATCCATGAGGCTAAGAGTGACATTATATTACTTATTACTGTGGGTTTTGATATAATTCTTGGAATAACTAATTTCAATCGTTAATTGTATGCCCTATCAGTATGAGGGTTCATTTTATATCGTGATTTTCTTTGACGGACAATTATTGAAAGGAAGAAAGGAAGGAAATGAAAATTTTCAGATGGTACAATGTGGAAGTACTTGTGATTTAGAGTGGAGGATGAGATCCTCAAATTTTTTCATAATGTGAAATATTTTTAAACCGAGCTTCAAACTGCGGTCGATATCATATGAGGACAAGGTTCTGGTGGCTAGAGTTTATGCGTTTAAAATTCTCTTTTTATGAAATTAATATTTTTGTATTACATTTTAAATGAGAGCCATGCCCGTTAGGATTATTTGACAATTCTTGTATAGTTTCTATTCATATTTAGCCATTTCTATTTTGTAATCGTTAAGTTTTAGCCTTTGAGATGAGCACCCAGGTGAGGATAAATATGACTCATTAATTCGGGAAAGCAATCATGAGGTCTCCATACCTCATTATGAGTAAAGTGGGAGTTTTAGAATAAGGTATTTGATAACTCACGGTTAATTGGAAATGTTGTAAATTAGGGACAACTTTTATGGCCAGAGTCATGGTCACGTGCATACGTATGAGGTGTTCATGCCTTATTTAGACTTGTTCGTGATAGTCTCTATTGATGACGTATTGATATACTCCCGCAGTCAGAAGGAGCATGCGCAACATCTTTGAGTAGCTCTCCAAACTCTGAAAAATAGTCAGTTATATGCAAATATTTCAAAAGTGTGAGTTCTGGTTAAGTAACGTTGCATTCCTGGGTCATGTTGTAACGGTAGAAGGTATACAGTTTGATCCAAGGAAGATGAAGGCAGACAAGGACTGGTCTAGACTAACATCAGCCACACATATTCGGAGTTTCTTAGGATTAATAGATTATTATTGGCGGTTTATGGAGGGGTTTTCATCTATTGCAACCCCGATGACCAGATTGATCCAGAAAGATGTCCAGTTCGAATGGGCAGATGAATGTGATGTGAGCTTTTAGACGCTCAAGACAGCCTTGACCATGGTATCGGTATGGATTTTCCCCACAAGTTTAGGACCCTATACGGTCTATTATAATGCTTCCCATATTGGGCTAGGTATAGCGTTGATGTAGGATGGCAAGGTCCTTGCCTATGCTTCGTGGCAGTTAAAAATCCATGAGAAGAATTATCCGGTTCATGACCTAGAGTTGGCAGCGGTTGTTCATGCCTTGAAAATTTTGGAGTCATTATTTATATGGTGTGGCGTGTGAGGTATACACGGATCACAAGAGTCTTCAATACTTGTTCAAGAAGAAGGAGTTAAATGTGCGGTAGAGGAGATGGCTAGAGTTGCTAAAAGCTTTGATGTTACTATCTTATATCACCCAGGTAAGGCCAATGTGGTGGCTGATGCGTTGAGTAGAAAGTCTGCCAGCATGGGTAGTCTTGCTTTCATTTCGGTCAGCCAGAGATCGCTTGCTTAGATGTTCAGGCCTTAGCCAACCGATTTATGAGATTAGATATTTCTGAGCCTAGCAGAGTGTTGGCTTGCATGGTTTCTCGTTCTTCTCTATTGGAGCATATCCATGAACAATAGTTCGATGATCCCCATTTGTGTGTCCTGAGAGACAAGGTGCAGCGGGGAAGTGCTACAAAGGTAATCTCGGGTGATGATGGGGTGTTGAGATTGCAGGGGTGATTTTGCGTGCCCAATGTTGATAGGATTCGAGATTTGATCTTAGCGGGGGCCCATAGTTCTCAGTTTTCTATTCACCCGGGCACCGCGAAGATGTATCAGGACTTATGGAAGCATTATTAGTGGCATAGGATGAAGAAGGACATCGTTGCATATGTCGCTCGGTGTCTAAACTGTCAGCAGGTGAAATATGAGCACCGGAGGCCTGGTAGTGTATTCCAAAGAATTGAAATTCTCAAGTGGAAATGGGAGCGGATTTCAATGGACTTTGTTACTGGACTTCCTTTGACTCGGAGGAGATTTGATGCTATTTGGGTCATTTTTGATAGGCAGACCAAGTCAGCACACTTCATTCCAGTATCTATCTCTTACTCCTCGGAGAAGCTAGTAGAGATTTACATCAGGGAGCTTGTTCGCCTTCATAGGGTGCCGGTGTGTATTATCTCAGATCGGGGTATGCAATTTACCTCGCGTTTCTCGAGAGCGGTCCAGTAGGAGTTAGGCAGCCAGGTTCAGTTGAGTACAACTTTTCATCCTAAGACGAACTGTCAGTCCGAGAGGACTATTCAGATCCAAGAGGACATGCTCCGAGCCTGTGTCATTAATTTTGGAGGCTCGTGGGACTAGTTTTTGCCATTAGCACAGTTCGCCTACAACAATAGCTACCAGTCTAGCATTCAGATGGCTCCATATGAGGCGTTGTATGGTAGGCGATGTCGGTCTCCAGTCGGATTCTTTAAGGCGTGAGAGGCTAGATTGCTGGGTACAGACTTAGTTCAGGAAGCCTTAAACAAGGTCAAGACTATCCAGGAGAGATTGCGCTCAGCTCAGTCCAGACAGAAGACTTATGCAGATCGTAAGGTCCGAGATGTGGATTTCATGGTTGGTGAGCGGGTACTACTTCGAGTATCGCCTATGAAGGGTGTGATGAGGTTCGGAAAGAAGGGCAAGCTCAGCCCTAGGTATATTGGTCCATTTGAGATTCCGGACCGAGTGGGAGAGGTGGCTTACAGACTAGCACTGCCACCTAGCTTATCATCTGTACATCCAATTTTTTATGTATCTATGCTTCATAGGTACCACGGCGATCCTACACATGTGTTAGACTTCAGTACTGTCCAATTGGACAAGGATCTATCTTACGAGAAGGAGTCGTTGACCATTCTAGACCGACAAGTTTGACAGTTGAGGTCGAAGAGTTTTCCTTCTGTGCAAGTCTAGTGTAGAGGTCAGCCTTCTGAGACATCGACTTGGGAGTCCGAGTCTGATATGCGGAGCCGTTACCCACATTTGTTCCCCGACTCAAGTACTTCCTTCTCTTGTTCGTTCGAGGATGAACGGTTGTTTTAGAGGTGGAGGATGTGGCGACCCTAAGGGTCATCACCTGTTTTTGTTATTTGTTCCGCGCCTCTGAGGCCTTGAAAACTTCATTTTATATTGCCTCGATTTGCCTGAGTTGTCCGGGCATGTAGCCGGAAAATATTTGTGTTAGAATATGTGAATTCTATGGAAATTTTGAAGAAATTTAATATTGATGTCGATATAGTTGACTTCGGTCAATATTTTTGGTAAACGAACCCAGAACCGAGATCGGATGGTCCCGGAAGATCTGTAGGAAAATATGGGACTCGGGCATGCGTTCGGAGTCGAATTCTGATGCCTAGAGCCCAAGATATGAATTTTTCTGTTAAATTGTTTTTGCTGAAATTATTAAATGAAAATTGATTAAAAGACCATGGTATCGGGCTCGTATTTTGGTTCTGACGCCTTGTACAAGTCTTAAATATTATTTAAGTACTTCCTGCAAAGTTTGACGGCATTTGAACGCCGTTTGATGTGTTTGGAACCATGAGTTCCAAATTTGAAAGTTTATGAAGTTTAAACTGAGGCTTTGCTTTGGGAGGCCTCCTACATATCCAGGGCTAAACAAGAATCAGGTCAATGTAGTTCGGGAAGTTTTGGTAGCTGGGACTACCGAGGGATTGTGGTTCCGTTGTTACTGTTGATGCATGCCGTTACCAGTGCTTTACTGATCTCCTTATTACACCGTGCTAAAAAGAAAACAAGAAGCTAGGCTAGCCTATGGATCACAAGATCCTATCTATCTTCAACTTATTTTTGCCGCCTTGCTTTCTTGTCGGCTTGTGTTTCCTCCGGTGCTTCTTTCTTCCGCAAACTTGGGGATGACACTGGCCTTCTGCTTTTCCGAATACCGGTTTTCATCATTTTGCTCAATCCGCTGTGGATACTGCTTCCTTGATTTAAAGCTTGTTATGCAGGGGGTTCTTGTTGTAACCTTTGGTATTATTGAATTCTGCTTCGACCTTGAAATGTATTCCTCTGTTTTACAGGCGGGCTCCTGACTTGCCTTTAAAAAGATGACACAACCTCCATTCTCCAGGCGGGGTCCTGATTGTGATAACTTGGAATTAACACCTCTGTTCTACGGGTGAGCTCCCGACTTATTCACTTTTGAAAATAACAAACTCCATTCTAACAGGCGGGCTCCTGACTTATTCACTTTTGAAAATATTAACAACCTCCATTCTAACAGGCGGGCTCCTGACTTCTTCAATTTAAAATAACCTCCGTTCTAACAGGCGGGCTCCTGACTTCTTCAATTTGAAATAAGAACCTCCATTCTAACAGGCGGGCTCATGACTTCATCAATTTAAAATAACAACCTCCGTTCTAAAAGGCGGGCTCCTGCTTCTTCAATTTATATCAAATACAACAACCTCCATTCTACATGCGGGCTCCTGATTTCTTCAACTTAAAATAACAACCTCCATTCTAACAGGCGGGCTCCTGATTTCTTCAACTTAAAATAACAACCTTCGTTCTAACATGCGGGCTCATGACTTCTTAAATTTAAAATAATAACCTCTGTTCTAACAGGCGGGCTCCTGACTTCTTCAATTTAAAATAACGACCTCCATTCTAACAGGCGGGCTCCTGGCTTCTTCAATTTAAAATGACTAACCCCCGTTCTGACAGGCGGGCTCCTGATTTCTTCAACTTAAAAATATTAACAACCTCCAATCTACAAGCGGGTTCCTGATTTCTTCAGCTTAATAATATTAACAAGCTCCATTCAACAGGCGGGCTCCTGACTTCTTCAACTTAAAATAACAACCTCCGTTCTAACAGGCGGGCCCCTGACTTCTTCAATTCAAAATAACAACCTCCGTTCTAATAGGCGGGCTCCTAACTTCTTTAATTTAAAATAACGACCTCCATTCTAACATGCGGGCTCCTGACTTCTTCAATTTAAAATGACAACCCCCGTTCTAACAGGCGGCTCCTAATTTCTTCAACTTAAAAATATTAACAACCTCCATTCTACAGGCGGGCTTCTGATTTCTTCAGCTTAAAAATATTAACAACCTCCATTCTACAGGCGGGCTCCTGACTTCCTCATTATGAATCAAATACAACAACCTCCATTCTACAGGCGGGCTCCTGATTTCTTCTTTGCATTAAATATAACAACCTCCATTCTACAGGCGGGCTCCTGATCTCTTCAATTTAAAATAACAACCTCCGTTCTAACAGGCGGGCTCCTGATTTCTTCGACTTAAAAATAACTTGAATTGATTTCCTTGTTTTCTTTGAGGAAATTTTCGACAATGGCGAAAATTTTTTGCCCCAGTTTTGGTAATATTCCTTGCGGCATGTCTTTCTTCTATCATCAACATTTCCTTTTACTTGCTTCAAATCAAAGAAAATTTGTTAGTTTAAAATGCGGTGAGTGGCCGTGCCACTCCTACTGGGAATGGTTTTTCCCTTTCCCTGTTCTAAATTCTCTAAACTTGTCGGGGATAATGTTATTCGCTGGGAATGATATTTCTGCTGGGGGATGGTTTTTCCATTTATCCCTTCTCTTTTCAGTGTTTTGAAACTTGCTGGTGAAACTCAAAAATCACTTTCTTCAAAAGGTTTCCTTTTCCCTCAATACTGCTAGAGATCGAAATGTTATCAGCTGGGGATAGCGTTGTTGAGGATAAAACTGCACGGGGTTATTTTGTTTGGGGATGCATTTTCCCTCTTTCCCTCCCGGCTTTGTGCTGTTCGACCATCTTGGGACTTGGTTGATAATCTGTCGGAGTTATTTGCGTATCTTGAAAATCTGTTGGGAATTCTTTTAGAACTTGGTCCGCGATTTCCTTGACTGCATCTTTCAAGTCTTCTCAATTTCCTAACATTCCAGACCAATTTGGTCTGTCCTACCCTCGTTCTGCTTCACACCAATTCGGCAACTGATAGTAAGCTTTGAAAAGTCTTTCTCAAAATAAACTTGGACAAAAATCTTTAAACAAAGACAATGAAAAGATATAAAAAAGAAGGAAGCTTTCTGAACAAATGCTGGGAAAAAGCAAAAAGGAATTTATTTGAATGGTATAATCGGTCCCAACGATCACATCGTGCATTTCGGATTAATCAACCCAATCTATTTGTATCAATCAATCTTTCTGATGGCCTCATTTGCTGAGGATGAACAGGTGCCCGAATCTTTGCCAACTGTGAATCCTTTCCGTCAATCTATCTTGTCGCCTTATAGTGCCCTTCGAGGGGTTTTCACTAATCAGACACTCTCATTTCTCTCACCTCCCATCGCCTTATGGTGCCTGTGAAGGTTTTCACCGATATGACTCTCTCATTTTATTTCTTCTCAACTTTCGACGCTTTATGGTGCTTGTGAAGGTTTTCACCGATAAGACTCTCTCATTTTATTTTTTATCGGTTGGGGATTGGAGCGGTACCGATAAGATTCTCTCTACTAGGGATTCTTCTGGCTATCAATTCCTTCAGCTTATAGATTTCCTTTCTGGTGGGGATCAGCATGTTACTCTCGGTTTTCATTTGCCCGACTGGGCATTTCCAGGATACTATTTGGGAGGTCATTTTCAGACATCTCATATGGGTTTTGTGTGGGTCTTAAAAAGAAAAGAGTATCGAAAATTCAAAATAACTCTGAATGGGTGAAATATTACAACTCTTGGAATCAAAACTCTTTTCATATAAACAACATAACCTCTGTCCCAGTTTCTTGTTTGGGGAAGGATTGACTTTCATTTACACTATGACCGAGCCGTGAGGCGCCTACGTATCCTCTTTGAGGAATCAGGTCAAAAGTAGTTCACTTGATTCCTTTAGATTTCTTGTGACTCTCTTTTATTTATTTATTTTTATTTTCTTTTCTCTTTCCGTTATTGATTCCAAGAGAGGGATATGAAAGAATAAATAAGGCTCAAAAGGGTGAAAGCAAAGGTTAAAGTGTTTGGATAGAAGAAAGAATTGCATCCGTCATTTCATTATCCGATAAACACCAAGTACAAATAAATAAATGAAACAAAGATTTAAGAAATTACACGTAATATCTCTTGACCGCATCAGAACTGATAGCCATGTCGATACATCTTCCTTTCGACATCCGTCAGACATAAAGCACCGTTGGAAAACACTCAAGTCACAACATACGGCCCTTGCCAGTTCGGAGCAAACTTGCCTTTTTCCTCGGCCTGATGTGGGAGGATCCGCTTCAATACTTGCTGCCCTACTTCAAATTTTCTGGGACGTACCTTCTTATTGTAAGCTCTTTCCATTCTCTTCTGATACAATTGGCCATGACATACTACTGCCAATCGTTTTTCATCAATTAAGCTCAACTGCTCCAATCGGGCTTTGACCCACTCATCATCGTCAATTTTAGATTCAGCGACAATTTGGAGGGATGGAATTTCAACTTCTGCTGGTATCACTACTTCAGTTCTGTACACCAACAAATAAGGAGTTTCACCTACTGAAGTGCGGACAGTAGTGCGATAACCCAACAATGCAAATGGTAGTTTTTCATGCCATTGCCTAGACCCTTCTACCATCTTTCTCAATATCTTCTTTATATTATTGTTCGCTGCCACAACCGCGCCATTTGCTTTGGGACGATATGAGGTGGAATTACGGTGTGTAATCTTGAATTGTTGACATACTTCTTTCATCAAACCATTGTTAAGATTAGCACCGTTGTCCGTGATGATCACTTTCGGAATCCCAAATCTACAGATGATATGAGAATGCACAAAATCCACCACTGCCTTCTTGGTCACTAACTTGAAAGTTTTAGCTTCAACCCATTTTGTGAAATAGTCAATGGTTACCAGAATGAACCTATGACCATTGGAAGCTGCAGGTTCTATAGGTCCAATAACATACATACCCCAAGCAACAAATGGCCATGGCGGTGACATTGTATGCAATTCTGTCGGTGGAGAATGAATCAGATCCCCGTATATCTGACACTGATGGCATTTACGTGCAAAATTGATACACTCATGCTCCATAGTGAGCCAATAATATCCTGCTCACAGAATCTTCTTAGCGAATACATATCCGCTCATATGTGGCCCACAAACTCCGGCATGTACCTCTATCATCACTGTTGTGGCTTGACCTGCATCTATACATCTTAGCAATCCCAAATCCGGGGTTCTTTTGTACAACACTCCTCCACTAAGGAAAAATCCATTTTCCAATCACCGAATAGCTCTCTTTTGATCTCCAGTTGCCTGCTCTAGGTATATCCCCATCCTGACGTATTCTTTGACATCATGAAACCATGGCTCGCCATCTATTTCTTCCTCTACCATATTGCAATAAGCATGTTGATCCCGAAGCTAAATATGTAACGAATCAACATGAATCTTGTGCGGGTGATGCAACATCGATGCTGGAGTAGCCAAAGCATCGGCAACCTCATTATACATTCTTGGGATATGTCTGAATTCTGCTGATAAAAAATGCTTAATCAGATCATGCTAACATTGACGATATGGGAAAAGCTTCATATCCCTTGTTTCCCATTCACCTTGAACATGATGTACCAGAAGGTCAGAGTCTCCCAAGACCAATATGTCCTGGACATCCATGTCCACAACTAATCGTAACCCCAAAATGCATGATTCATACTCAGCCATGTTGGTACAATAGAAGCGTAGTTGAGCCGTAACAGGATAATGATGTCCTGTTTCTGAAATAAGTACTGCTCATATTCCAACTCCCTTTGCATTTGTAGCTCCGTCAAAGAAAAGTTTCCACCCTGGCTCCTTGGTTAGTTCTAACTCATCAATTTGCAACACTTCTTCGTCTGGAAAATATGTCCTTAAAGGTTCGTATTCATCATCAACAGGGTTTTCAGCTAAGTGATCGACTAGTGCTTGTGCTTTTATAGCCGTCCTCGTCACATAGATGATGTCAAATTCTGTATGTAATATTTGCCATTATGCTAACCGTTGTAGGCATAGGTTTCTGGAAAATATACTTCAATGGATCCAAACGTGAAGTGAGATAAGTAATGTAGGAAGACAGATAATGCTTTTGCTTCTATGCCACCGAAGTTAGGGTGCAACATGTCATCTCAAGGTAAGTGTACTTAACTTCATACGCTGTGAACTTCTTACTGAGATAATAGATGGAATGTTCCTTTCTGCCAGTGATGTCATGTTTCCCCAATACGCAGCCAAATAAATTATCCAAAACTGTTAGATAAAGAATCGTAGGCCTCCCGGGTTCAGGTGGAACCAACATAGGTGGGTTTGACAAATACTCCTTTGTCTTATCAAAAGCCTCTTGGCATTCTTCAGTCCATTTGACTACAGCATCCTTCTTTAACAGCCTAAAAATAGATTCACACGTCGATGTGAGCTGAGCAATAAATCGGCTGATGTAGTTCAATCTTCCCAAAAGACTCATTACTTCGGTCGTGTTCTTTGGTACTGGCAATTCTTGGATGGATTTGATCTTTGATGGGTCCAACTCAATGCCTCATTGATTAACAATGAATCCTAACATTTTTTCTAAGGGAACCCCAAATGCACATTTGGCTGGGTTGAACTTAAAGTCATACCTCTGAAGTCTTTGAAAAAACTTCCTCAGATTTGCTACATGGTCCTCCTGATGCCTGGATTTTATGATCACATCGTATACATACACCTCAATCTCTTTGTGTAGCATGTCATGAAACACAATGGTCATTGCTCTCATGTATATTGATCCAGCATTCTTCAAACCGAACGGCATTACCCTGTAGCAATAAGTTCCCCGTGGAGTGATGAAAGCCGTCTTTTCTGCATCTTCTTCATCCATCAAGATCTGATGATACCCAGAAAAACAATCCATGAAAGACCCAATCTCATGCCCGGCACAATTGTCGATCAAAATATGAATGTTGGGCAATGGAAAGTTATCTTTTGGACTTGCCTTATTAAGATTGCGGTAGTCGACACATACCCGAATCTTCCCATCATTCTTTGGTACTGGTACCACATTAGCTAACCACTCGGGATATCTGGTGACGCGAATAACCTTTGTTTGCAGCTGTTTGGTTATTTCTTCTTTAATTTTCACTCATATCTGTTTTGAATTTCCTCAATTTCTGCTTGACGGGAGGACATGCCGGGTCAGTGGGCAATTTGTGAACCACTAAATCGGTACTTAAACCTGGCATGTCATCATACGACCACGCAAAAACGTCTTTGAATTCTATGAGCATTTTAATTAGCTCATCCCTTATGTGTGATTCAATGTGAACGCTAATCTTAGTTTCTCTAACATTGTCAGCATCCCCTAAATTGACGACTTCAGTGTCGCTTACTACCAAGACTCCTTCCGGATGGGAAGAGGAGTAGCCGTCCAATTGTTGGTTTTGGTCTTAGGCCCTACATATTGTATGTCTGCTTTACTGAAACTTTCTCCAGCTTCGATCATGTTAACATCAGCAAATAACCTTTCAAAACTCTTATCCAGATCTCCATCTGGTCCAATCGACGGTCCAAGAATCTTTGGGTTGGGAAACCTCTTGATACCTGCTTTAACAAAAGATCGGAAGAGGCGTGGTACTGGCTTGGGAAGGACCCAGACTTTCTTCTTCATTTTTCGAGCTCTCTTCACATCTGCTACCGTCAGCTTGAACCCTAACCCAAATGTCTCCAAATTCTCAAGCAAAGAAACGGGTTGAATGATACCTTGGAGTTTGGCCCCCAGACCTTTCCGTGGTATAAACCCACAGTTCATCATTTCTGAGGCGATCATGAAAGTTGCAGCTGAGATCCTGGGAAATGCAAGGTCCTCGTCTTCAGAAATCTTGTCCACTGAAACTCTTTCAAAGACTTGGTATACCCATGGTCCTTTGTCATTCTCTGTTTCTATGAATGGCACCAGGTCATCGCCCATAATGCATGTGCCATCATCCCCGTGCATCAATATTTCTTGCCTATCCCACTCAAACTTCACCATCTGGTGCAATCTAGAAGGTACTACTTTGGCAGCATGAAACTAGGGTCGTCCAAATAGCAGAGTGTATGATACGGCTACGTCCACCACTTGGAACTCCATGGTAAAATCTACTGGACCAATGGTTAGTTCCAGTATGATATCACCTACTGAGTTAGTACCCCCTCCATCAAAACCTCTGATGCGTATGCCATTCTTACGGACTCTATCATGATCAATCGTCAATTTGTTTAGTGTAGCCAAAGTACAGATGTTGGTACTCGAACCATTATCCATCAATACTCGGGTGACCACCGAGTCTTCACACTTCACAGTCAAGTATAAGGCTTTGTTATGTTTCGTACCTTCTTTTGGAAATTCATCATCCGAGAATGTCACTCGGTTCACCTTAAAGATTTTATGTACTATCTTGTCCAAGTGATTTACAGAAATTTTGTCTGGAACATGGGCTTCATTCAAGATCCTCATCAAGGCTTAACAATGATCACTGGAATGAATCAACAAGGATACCAACGAAATTGGGGCTGGGGTTTTTCTTAACTGCTCCACAATAGAGTAGTCTTGGGCTTTCATCTTTTTTAAGAACTCCTCAGCTTCCTCCTCTGTTACTGGTTTCTTCACCAATGCGGGGTTAGATCTTCTTAATTCTACGGGGGCAAAACATCGTCCCAATCAAGTCAACCCCTGAGCCTCGCAAATATCCTCCTCTACTAACTTTCCTTTGTACAACACCATTGCCTTTTCGTACTTCCAAGGCACGACCTTGCTATCGGTCACAGGCAATTGGACTACCGACTTTATGATGACTGGTTCCCTACAAACTCCTTTCACAAACACCACAAGTGTAGATGACACTCCAGACACTACCAATTTAGTTTTCTTTGTAGTGGAAGATGGGTTCTTCCCCAATATTACTACTAGCTTAACATCCTCCCTCTTAATTGGTACCTCCACTTCCCCACTGGTTGATTTCTCTTTTGCACTGGCCCGGATCATCATTATTGTCTATGATGGCTTCTTGGGTTCTCCCTCTCCACGCACAATCTCAATCATGTGGGTTTCATGGTGGGATGGTAGGGGTTTTTGGTTAATATTGGGTGCCTCGGGTGCCTGAACCTCAATCATATTAGTATCAATAAGATCTTGGATCGTATGCTTCAACTTCCAACATTTTTCGGTATTATGTCCAGGAGCTCCCGAACAATATTCACAGTGTACCGAGTGGTCCAAATTTTGAGGCAAAGGATTTGGCAATCTAGGTTCAATAGGATTCAACAAACCTATCTGTTTTAATTTGTGGAACAAAGCAGTATAGGTTTCTCCTAATTCAGTGAATGTTCTCTACCTCTGAATCCTTTCATTCCTGAATGCCTGATTCCCCCAAAAACCTGGCCCCGCAGGATTTCTGTATGACCTTGGTGGTGGTAGGTATTTTATGGAGCTGGGTATGTATTATGCGAACCTGGGTATGTATTACATGGAGTTGGGTATGTATTATATGGAGCTGGCGCGCACCATTACGGGCGTGCAGGAGGTTGGGTGTATACTTGGGCTTGATGCACTGAAAAAAGTTATTCTTGTGGTAGGTAATAGGATTGTGGAGGATAATTTGGAATGTGTGGGTAATTTGGGTGACGAGGTTTGGATTGGTAATAGAGTGAAGGACCTCTGGATCTGGACCAATTGCCAGCCTCTATTGTTGTGACATCCTCTCTTTTCTTTTTCCCAAGCAAACCTCTCGTGCCGCTCTGAATGGACTGTGTTGTCGCCTTGATCGTTGAATAACTCTATATTTTATTGGTCTTCAGACCTTCTTCTATCATGCCCCCCATCTTTACCACTTTGTTGAAGGATTTTCCTACTGAGGTCACCAAGTGGCCGAAGTATGTTGGCTCAAGCGTTTGTAGAAAGTAATCTACCATCTCCCCCTCTCTCATTGGAGGATCAACTCTAGTTGCTTGTTCTCTCCAACGAAATCCAAATTCTCTGAAACTCTCCCTTGGTTACTTCTCAAGCTTCAATAATGTGAGACGGTCTGGCACGATCTCCAGGTTGTATTGAAAGTGCCCGGCGAAAGCTTGCGCCAGATCATCCCAAGTATACCACTTGCTTGGATCTTGCCTTGTGTACCATTCTAAGGCAGACCCGCTCAAACTCTGTCCGAAATAAGCTATCAGTAACTCATCTTTTCCACCTGCTCCCCTTATTTTGCTGCAAAATCCTCGCAGATGAGACATGGGATCGCCAGGCCCTTCGTACAGATCAAATTTAGGCATCTTGAATCACTCTGGAAGTTGTACGTCGGGGAAAGGGCATAAATCTTTATAAGCCACGTTGACCTGATTTCCCATCCCGTGCATACTTCTGAAGGACTGCTCCAGACTTTTGACTTTCCGCATCATCTCTGCCTGTTCTGGGCTGTTGGCCGGCTTTTCCGCCGGGACCTCAGAGTGAAGAGTATAGGTGGGTGGTTTGGGTACCCTGAACGTGGGTTTAGGGGGGTAATATTGAGTGTCGTGAACCTGAAATAACGGCGCACTTGATGATTTGTGCAATGGAGCTGGTGGAGGTGCCACAAAGATAGGGACGTTTGGTGGAGGAGGGTTTTGATTGGATGATGGAGCTTGGGAGTCATAAGCGTCCCTTCCCTGGTAGTAATGATGGCCTGTGAAGCTTGTTGAGGGACCGGGAGGAACGTATTCTGGGGTATATCCTGGCGGGAAGGTAGGAGTAGCGAATGCCTCAGGACCTTTTTGCGCTTTGGTCAGCGCCAACTGCATTTCGTTCATCTCAAACTACCTTTTTTCCATTTTTTCTAAGGCCTCTTTGAGCATTTGGCTCATCGCCTTTTCTGACTCAATGTTGTGGTCTGATCCAGTCATATTTTTAGGTATAGGCCCCTTTGATCTTGTCTGATATCTGTGTGATGCCAGCACACTTCTAACAACTAACTGTGTTATATTGGAAAAACAACAAACTTGTTAGTGTTAGATTTTCAACAGATATAGTAAACGCACATTGGGGTTGCAATGTCTTTATGCAGTAAACCATCATGCTATTGCTCAGACCACATGCGTCATCCCGGCTTATTATTTTCAAGTGTTTCTATGCCCCGCCATTATTTCTTTTATTTCTTTTATTTATTTTCCCCTTTTTGTTAAAATAATAGTCGAATCCTATGTAGACTACCTACATATCATGACCCCGCATGAATCAGACCCAGCGTAGTTCGTGTGAAACAAAATAAAACATAAAATTTCATGAACCTTTTTATTTATTGACAACATTGCGATTACAAACCAACCATTTTTCACACTAATAACATAAATTCAAAATGAAGACGACATACTTGACAAGCAAAAGACTTGGACTAATGGTACATTAGGGCTTTGAGTTTTGGTGCCCGCGAGGCATCATTCGGCCTTTCCATGGGCTTTGGCGCAAGGTCCCTTTGCAAGCTTCTCAATTCATCCATGATTTGATGGACATAACCCATGACTGAATTAAAGAGGTTAGGTCGAGGCATTTGCTCACATGCCAGGCACCTCATCGTGATGTAATGCCCAATCTCTTTAATTCTTCTTCTGACCCTGTCTCTTTTGATAAGCATTCGCTCAATTTGTTGATTTTTCATTCCTAGCTCCTGAGCGTTGTGGAAGAGTTGATTTTGAAGCTTTTGCATCTGCTTCTCCATTTGGGTCATTATGTTATGACAATGTTTCCTATCGGCTTGGATGATTTTTATTTGTTTGGAATGACGTTCTTCCAGGGTGGATATTGTTTCTCTTAATGCATAGATGCTCCCTTCATAGTCCCTTTTTATCTGTCACAACCGATTTGCTCTTGCCTCTGTGCTCCTCGTCCATCTGGACCTGATCCTTGCTATCTTTGCTGCAGATATTTCCAAATCTCTTTGGAGGTCAAAGACTTCATCTTCTAACCTTTCTATTAATCTTTTGTCAGATGGATTTCTTGGTTGGTTTTCTGCATCCTCTATTAATTGTTTGATTTGGGTCTTTAACATCTCATTTTATTGGGCCGGCTTGTTTCTTTTACCTTTATCAACATCAGATTGCAAGACATTTTTATACTTCAAATCTGAAACTTGTTGCTTCAACTTGCCAATTTCGACCCGATAATCTTCTTCTCTTGCCAACCAATCCCATTGTTCCCGTGATGATTCTGCAAAATTCTAATCATGGGATTTCATAGTTGGCCTCTAGTGCTTAAGTTCCCTCCTATACTATGCGATGTATTCCGACGCCACTTCCCCTTTGGCCCAATTCCACACACAAGTATTTATCTTTAGAGGTTGACATTCATTCCAGTTTTTCAAAACTACTGCTTCAGGGAACTGCCCACTGGGTCCAATTTCGATCACCTGACCGCTGAGATCCTCTTCCTTTGGGACTATTTGATACCTCCCTAACTGTCTCAATACTTAGTATGGCACGTATGGCTGAATACTATTAAGGCCCATCAATAGTAGGTGTGATCCGGCGGCTGACATGTATATGATTTCATATTACGGGTAGCCAGCCAAATGTCCGAACGCAGGAAAGTCACCCATTCCGTGGCCCATTCTGGCAAATTTTACCTGTCGACCCTTGTAGGAAACTCTTCTATACAAGTCTTCCCTAATGACCCATAGCCCATGAATGAAGGACGATGACACAAGTGCTCAATCATCCACATTTGGAGTAACACATTACAACCCTCAAAGAAATCCCCTCCAGCTTTGCAAATAGTAAGGGCGTGGAAGATATCTGCTATGATCATTGGTACTAGAGTGTTGTTATCTTGCTTGAGTAAAGTACTGACGACCCCAGCAACCTGTATACTAATTTTCCCATCTTTCCTAGGGAATATCAACAATCCTAAAAAGGCTATCGTAAAAGCAATACACCTATGCTCTTCCAATTTCAACTGGTTTCCCCCACTACAAATTTTGCTTTTGGGATTGTTGAACCCTCCAAGATGGCCATATTTTTCATATAGGAATGCCAAAGTAAAGAATCCCTCTGATAGATCTGGGTTATATACAGTCCTGCGAATCTTTACAGTATCTAAAAACCTGTGTATAGTCACGACTCATGGCGCAATAAGATACTGCTCCTTCATAGGAATTTTTGGACCCCCCACGTATCCTGCCAGTTTTTCCAGTGTTAGCGTTAGTTCAAAGTCTGAAAAGTGAATCACGTTGTGCGCTGGATACCAGAATGAGATCAATGCCCGTATGATGTCCCATCTTGGGTGAATGTTTAATAATACAACTAAATCCCTTAGGTGCATCTTGACTGTGCCTTGTCCTAACTAGCCCAAATCGTTCCACCACATGTGCAATTCAAAGGGACCCTGTTTATAATAGTTACGGATGAATTTTGACTCGTGCTCATTCTGCACATTTATTAAGGTGATTTAGATGAAAGAAAACCTTTATTTGACTCAAGAAAACTTATTTTCTTTTTCTCAATTTTGAAGAAAGGCAAAAACAGGTTTTCCCATTACGGCTTTTCAGCACTTCAAAGACGAAGATTTTAAGACTGTAACGGTTAACCGACCTAACAAATTTACCAAAGGTGGCCGTTTATGCAAAGTCAACCTTCCGGCGTTCCTTTCGGAAACATTCAACTATTTTTTAAAACGGCATTACCGACTTATTCACGACGAAAATTAAAATCGACATTTTTTGGCTATTTTTTGCAAAATAAGAGGTTGGACCCCATGAGGGTTGCCTACGTATCTCACATCCGATGAGAATCAAACCCGCATAGTTCGGTTAAATAAAATAAGCTACATTTGTAAATGAAACAATCTATTTTTATTTTATTGAAAAAAATTAAACTTTTTTTATTTATTTTAAGAATAAATCACACATTTTTTTATTTTAAAAAAAATGTTTTTCTTTTCTTTTCTTTTTAATTAGAAAAAACAAACTATTTTGAAACTAACAAATTTTTTTTTCTTTTTTTATTTTCCTCAATATTAAAAATCAGGTCAACATGCAAGTCTGAAACAAATAAATGCATAAAACAAACAGGATGCAGCAGGATGGTCTTTTCATTTCAGGTTGCCTGTCCTAGACGGACCCAACCCCTATGTTGAGTCCCCTAAGTCAAATGCAACATGATGCGAATAAGTGTTCCTACTAGGGATCCGGTATAAAGTCAAGTTATTCTAGGTTAAAAATCTAGGTATATGTTCTAGACTGTGTACCCAAGCGGACAACTCGAGTCGAGGAGGAGGCAACGTACCGGGGACCCGTGGGATCGTCCGGTTTAGTTACCTGTCCATCCTCTTTTTTTTTCAAGGTATTGACACTAACATAATAGGGAGTCTCAACCAGTAAGCACATCCCCGGGGGTGAGAAGAGAAAGGTTTCGACACAGTTTATATATACAGTTCAAATAATATCAAAACGATAAAAATCATCATTTTGCACATTAAGCACAGATAATATGAAAATATTAGATAATATAGCCAAAATTCAACAACTTATCATAAGCTCGAATTTCTAACCCTGTACTCGTGGTTCTGTGTTTTTTTATTCCCCAGCATAGTCGCCAGAGCTGTCACACCACCTTTTTCCGCTAACCCGCGAGGGAGCGAAGGAGTTTTTCCAATTAAAGGACAATCAAAACGGGATTCATTTATTAACGATTCAGAGTCGCCACTTGGGAGATTTATGGTGTCTCAAGTCACCGGTTGAATCCCGAATCGAGAAAAAGAATGACTCTGTTTAACAGTCTGCGCACCAGAAATCCGGATAAGGAATTATGTTAACCCGGGAGAAGGTGTTAGGCATTCCCGAGTTCCGTGGTTCTAGCACGGTCGCTCAATTGTTATATTTGACTTATTTATCTGATTTATACCAATTATGAACTTATGTGCAAATTTTAACTTTGAAATGCTTTTATTAATATTATTATTAAGAGAATTGCAACGTCATGAAAATGCGCCTCGAAGCACGTCGCACCAGTGCACCCGTGGTTGTTGACTAATTTCGACTTCGTTGAGATTTGAATTTGGGTCACATAAATGTGCACCCGAGTTTAAGAATGTAATTTTATTAAAATCCTGCCTAAAGGGTCTAACCCATTTGTTATTTTGGGAAATGCCGTGTAATTCGCTAAACGGCCTATCCCGAATTCCAAGGATCAATACAGAATAAAAACGAGGGCCATGCAATTGTCATTTTTGTTTGGCATGGTTCTCCTCAAATTAATTATAAGGATCTACTAATTAACTAAGGCTAAAGGATCACCAACTTTTAAGAGACCTAAAGAGCTAGGACATTACTTCATCATTTTTTCATTTTTCAAAGTTTAAACCCTACTGGATATGAGGCCCAATGTCCCCAAAAGATTGCCAAGACTAACTCACAATGGTACAAGTCCTCATATGTATGCCTAATGTAATCCCACCTTTCAAAAGTCTGAAATACGCACGCGGAGACCCAATTTCGAATCCCAAACACCCAAACCACGGCTAAGAAACATTCGAATCATTAACTACAAATATCAGATGTAAGCCAGTGATTTTCAAATGAACCTTTAACTACTTAGTGTTTTTTCGCATAAATTTTTAACAATGACAAGTTCAAACAATTAAAAATTCAACTTGATAGCGTTGCAATATACAATTTTTAATCTTAAAGCTTCCAGCAATGACCTAGGAACCTAAGCATTGTATGGATTCAGTACTGTGTAAAACTAAAAAAAATAAAAAGGAAAAAATACTCTTATATGAACACCTAAATATTTAATGGAACTATTTAATGCTAATACTCAAATAAATTGCATGTTAAAGACCCTAAGACCAAATTACATGTATAAAAGGACTCAGATCGTTTACATTCAGCATTATATACTTTTCTTTCGATCCAAAAACCCCTTATGATTACTGTGTTACATAAGGGAAATTCCAAGCAAACAAAATAAAGCTTCTGAGGCTCATATCCGCCTCTTGAATACTCACAAATACAGCAAATAGGAAAATCCCATGTCCAACCAGTTTTCATGTCTCTTTGAATAAAGATTATCTAAATCTACATGATACTTGAAACTTTTGAGGACTCAAAAGGAATTGGCTAAAAAAAATGAAATCAAATGCTAATACACAATGGAAATCAAGTTAAATCACAACTGAATTAGCTTCGAAAATGCAGAAACATCAAGTAAACAACTGCTCTATGACAAATCTCGACTTGAGTAAATCAACTTCATATTCATCCATTCTCATACATTAAAAGGTGAAATGAATACCTGGGTAATAATAGGAAATAAGAAGTAAGTGAGGTTCAGTAGATGGACAAAGCAACAACAACAAAACAGCACCAGCAAAACCACTTTCAAACCGTGAAATGATACGCAACAACTTAGATAAATCTCAAACAAACAACAAATACCACAAGGCCCGAACTAAATTCATGCACTCCAGTTTTTTTTTAAACTGTGTTTTTCTTTCTCTGAATTCTCTCTCTATATTTTCAAAATGATCAAGCTTTTTAGTTACTTATCAGAATCCTCCCTAAAAAAATTGCTCTCAAATTTTAAGACTTCTAACTCAGTATGTATGAAAGTCTGTGTGTGTGTGTTTTAAAACTCTCAAAATCTGTGTGTTCTCTTTATGTGCAGAATGCTGCCCCTCTTTATAGCCTTAATTTGATTCTCTTACAGCTCTTAAGAGCACTCACACAATTAAGAAATTAATCCCGTCCCCCGTGTTCTGATTTTTTAACTTATAGATATTGCCTGTCCCACTTAGGACTGGCTAGGCATGACTTTTCTACTTTAAAAGTCATCTGAAATTCAAAACAATGCCTACTCTGCTTTAAAGTAAATTCCACTACCCATTCCCATGTTCAACACATTTGAATCCTAGTTGTTGGCTTTTAATTTCCAAACTAAAATAAAATAGCTATATCCAATTCAGTCCTATTTTTAGAATCACAAATCAATCGAAACTTCAATTCAATAAGGACTATTCAACAGTGTTGATCACTGTCCAGGATTTCAAATGACAAACTCACCAAATTATACTACGACATTTGTTATTTGACTACAACACGTATAATTCATAACAAATGATCGACTTACGAAGTTGTGATTCGTGGTTTTAACGGGAAGACTCAGGGACTTTAACAAAACAAGGAACTTTAACTATTCGACGACATTTCAAATCGATTATGTATAACACACACAATTAATCAACAAACAGAGAAAATCGACCAAATAAAAAGGTCATTTGAGAAGAATGAAATAGAGTAAAATTAAATGACAAATGGAAAAGATAAAACAACTAGATTCAACACACAATTAATACATAAAATAGATAAGGACAGAAGAAATAAATACCTTGGACAGGGGAAAAATCAGAATCAAACAGAACTGGACCGTTTTGGACTTGAACTTGGATTTTTGGAGTCGAACGGACCTTAATTGAAATGTCTTCAAATGAAAACATCTCGATTAAGGTCTATTGGACCCCAATCTCATTTTGATTTGGACGAAATCCCTAGTTTTTGAATTCTAGGGTTCTTGAGTCTCGGATTTGGGGCTTGACGATTTCTGGTTTGATTCGAAGGAAACTAATAGTGGTTAAGGTGTGAGAGACGTTTGGTGAGGGTATGGTGTGAGTTTGGGGTGGTTTGGCGGAGGTTGACGTTTAAACTCAAATTTTCGAATGAAGATTCGAGGAGCTTTGTTGAGATTCGAGATAAACGGGGTAGGGATTTGGAATGGGGAGGTCGAGGCGAGTGTTAGTGTAAAAATGGAGGTGTTTGGCCTACCAGAACCGCCGTGAGGCGATTTCCGGTAGGCGGAAGGCGGCGGCTTAGGGCGGAGTTTGTCTCTAGGTTTAGAGAAGAGATGGGGTGAAGGGTTTGGGGGGAAATGGTATGGGGAAAACGGGTTTGGGGGCGTGTTTAGTGTATTGAAATTAATGTTTTAATCTGAGCCATTGGATTATAACAACCAACGGGCAAGATCGAAGGCATTAATATTAAACGGTGTCGTTTTGGAGGGGTAATGGGTGGGTTACTGAGACGGGTCCGGGTAAGGGGTTATTTGGATTGGGATACTGGGCATGCGTGTTTGGGCCTGGAAGCTGCCCGGTCCAATCCTTATTTTCCAATTCTCTTTTTCCTTTCTTCTTTTTAATTTAGTTCCTAATTAAAACAAAAATTTTAATTACACTACAAAAACAAATTAAATTATAAAAATACTACTTAAGTTATATTAACAATTAACACACACAATTAAATATCTATTAAATATAAATCACACAACTAGGCATTTAAATATTAAAAACGCAAAAACACACATTCTTTTGATTTTCATTTTTATATAAAACAAATTACTTAATTAATCCTAAATTCAAATGCAATATATTTTTGTAATTTATTAATTTTAACAAATAAACATGCGCAAACAAAAATGCAAATAATAATTAAGAAAATCACATAAAATTCACAGAAAATCACACACAGCGCAAAACTATTTTATTTTTGATTTTTTTTTATTTTTTGGAGTAATTCTCATGCGGGCAAAAATTACGTGCTCACAGTATCGTGCAGCCCGATCCGTGCATAGTCATAAATGCACATAAGCCCCTTCAGCAATAGTAACATAGCAGCTCTCAGCTAAAAATGTCATCAAAACCTTGTTAATGTTTTCAAATCTTATAAAAATGCTGAGTTGAAAAAAATACTATTTTAAAGCCTTAGACTGAGATAAAAATATGCATAGTAATGCAAAATAATGATATCAATTGCTGAAGGATCCAAATACTTGGCACGAAGCCCAAAACATAACAATTACTCCAGTTCATGATAATTAATATCTTTATTAGGGTGTCAATTCAACTTCAAGCAATTAGGTAGTATCTGTATTAAGCGGGACAGACCAAGTCACAATCCTAAATGGTGCTCTACCCCATGCCCGTTATCCGGCATGCAAGTCACCTCAATAAAGCACTGTGATGTGCAAGTCCGGGGTTTACAAACCCTCAGCACATCATTTACAAGTATTACCCTCTTCGATCCGACGAAAACTCTAGCCCGCGACGCCTTTGCTCCTCAAATCGTCCTCCACGCGCGTCAAAACTAGCCAAAATCAATACAAATATATCATAATAGAGTAATAGAACAACACCAATCGAAAACAATCAAAATATAATGAAAATCTCGAAACTAGCAAAACCCGAGCCCCAAGCCCACTTCTCGAAAAATTATGAAATTCATATTTTCGGAATCCTCGCCTCACCGCGAGTCCATGCGTATTAAATTTATCAAAATCGGAGTCCATATGACCCCTCAAATCATTATTTTATAATTTCTTAGGCTTCGAGCAAAAACCTCCATGTTTACCCTTTGATTCTTCCAATTTTCAGAGATAAATTCATATTTTTACACTATAATTACATAAACCAAGTCCAAATATCCTTACCTTATGATCCTCCCATTAAGCCTCTTCACAATCGCCCAAAACACGCCTTAGTTCGCACCCCAAATTGATTTTACACTTCTGAAATTTCTAATGAACTCATACATTAAACCCTCTAACATTTTCGCTTCTGCAGTACCCATAACTACTACTACGGTATCGCTTCCGCGTCTAAATAACCGCTTCTGTGGTATAATTCAATATGCCGCTTGAACGCTTATGCGGTCCTTCACTGTTTTACGGTAACCGTTTTTGCGGTCAGTATACCGCTTCTGCGCTCTCAACCATTTGACTCATGACAGCTTCTGTGGTCAAAATTTTGCTCCTGCGGACTCGCTTATGCAGGCCATGTTCTGCTTATATGAAACTCCACTACCCAAGCCAACTCGCTTCTGTACTCCTTCATCTGCTTCTGCGATCCATTTCTGCAGAAGCGGCAATACTAGCTAACATCAAAATAATCTGAAGCCAAATTCCAAACTTCTCGTTTTAACACCCGTTCTCACCCCGAGGTCCCTGGAACATAAAAAAAACCACTAACCTACTCCAAAGCACCAAACGAACTTGTTCCAATCACAAAAACATGCCCTTTAACACAAAAATTACCAAATTACCACAGATTCAAACCTATTTTTTTCTTAGAACTTCTGAAACCAACATTCAATCAAAAACCCGACCAAACGATGTCCGAAAGACCTAAAAATTTGGAGACATATCCAAAATCACCTAAAGGAGCAACTGCAACTGTCAGAATTCCATTGCGACTCCTGGATGAAATTCTCACCTATCAACCGGATTCCACCAAAATTCCAATTTCGCCAATTCAAGCCTATTTCTACACCGGACCTCCAAATTCAATTCCGATCGCTCCCCTAAGTCACAAATCACCTCTCGAAGCTAATCAAACCATCGGAATTCATTTCGATCCCGCTAACCACATAGTTAATTTCTGGTTGATTTTTCTAAAATAAGTTTCCTTCTACGAGGCTATGTGCCTTATTTTTACCCAAAACCAATTCAATTACACCCGATCAACTTAAATACCGATATAAAAACATGAAGCATCACAATAAGGGGGAAACATGGTGGTAACTCACGTGGCAATGGGCCGCGTCGTCACAATATGTCGTACAACCCCAAATGTGAATATGCCGCAGACTAGGCTGCGCCTAGTCCACAATTCTACAGGGGTCAAAGGTACTGACTTTGAAGGAACTAAGTTCAGAACATAATTCGTCGTTTCTAAGGCATGTCCCCAAAAGGACGAAGGAAAATCGGAAAAACTCATCATTGATCTAACCATTTCCATAAGAGTCATATTTCTTCTTTTAGCTACACCATTTTGTTTTGGAGTTCCAGGTGCATATAATTGAGATGTAATTCCACATTCTGATAAATAACCAATGAAATTCGCATAGAGGTATTCCCCACCCACGATCAAATCATAATGTCTTGATATGTTTATTATGTTGCTTTTTTCAGTCTTGATATCTTTGAACTTTTCAAAACATTTAGACTTTCGACGCAACAAATAAATATATCCATATTTTGAGTAATCATTTTTGAAAGTCACAAAATACTCAAAACCTCCTCTTGGTTGAACATTCATTGGACCACACAAATCTGAACGAATTAACTCTAATTTATCGCTTACTCGATTTCTTTTTTAAGGAAATATCATTTTGTTAATTTTCCTTCTAAACAAGATTCACAAGTTGGTAGTGCCTCCACTTTCAATGAACTTAAAGGTCCATCCTTGACCAACCTTGAAATTCTGTTTAGATTTATATGACCCAAACGTAAGTGCCATAAATATGTTTCACTCAATTTAGAAGAAAGTTTTCTCTTACTTGGTAAATCTACATAATTCAGTTCTTTAGGTTGTAACGATTTAGGAATAGAGTCAACAACGAAAAGACCATTAACCAATGCAGCTGAAGGGAGATAACGTTTTTCATGAGTAATAACATATTTATCGATATCATGAATTAATGTCATAACCATCTCTCACAGCGCTAGAAATCGAAATTAATTCCTTTTAACAGAAGGTACATATAATGTGTTAAAATCACCATTGTTAACTTGGTGATTAGCTTCAGCTAAGAAGATAAAGAAGAGAAAGAAGTCTGTGTGAAAGAGAGAGACGGTTACTTGTCTCAATCGATATTTCCAATGTGTAGAATACAAAATATAAGCTGACTGTATCTAATATATACACACGTGTATATATATATATATATATATATATATATATATATATATATATGTGTGTGTACACTTAGCTATTCACTAACTACTAATTAACTAACTAATCTAACAAACTAATTAGCTAATTATAACTACTTTCACAGCTGTCATTGCAGCACTTCAACACCCCCCCTTCAAGCTAGATGGTGTGAAAATATTCAACACCCCTAGCTTGGATAACAAATGATAGTGCTGCATGCTTCCAAGTCCCTTTGTCAAAATATCTGCTTCTTGCTCTTCTGTTGGTACATACTCAGGATGTACCATTCCTTGTTGTACCATTTCTCTTATGAAATGACAATTAATTTCTATGTGTTTTGTTCTTTCATGAAAGACAGGATTGCTAGCTATCTGCATTGCTGCCTTGCTGTCTGTAAATAGCTGAATTGGAACATCAATGTTAACCTCCAGTTCTTTGAATAAGCCTAACAGCCACACTAGTTCAGCTACTATCAGAGCCATACTCCTGTACTCTGATTCTGCTGAACTTCTTGCTACTGTATTCTGCTTCTTTGAATTCTAAGTTAACAAAGAATTTCCCAATTTCACCAAGTATCCTGTTACCGACTTCCTTGAGTTTGGACAGCTTGCCGAGTCTGCATCACAGAATGCCTTTAAGGCTGTACTCTTTTCTGCACTCATCAGAATTCCTAATCCTGGTTCATTCTTCACATACTTCACAATTCTGTAGGTTGCTTCAAGATGTGACTTCTTGGGTGATTGCATGAATTGACTCAAGGTCTGCACACTATAAGCTATGTCTGGTCTTGTTAATGTCAAGTAAAGTAGCTTCCCAATCAGCCTTTGATATTCTCTTACATCTTCTAATGTTGTATCATCATTGAGTTCACAGTGTTGATCATACTCAATAGTGGTAAGCCTTATATTTTGTTCCATTCGAGTTAATGCAGGCTTAGAACCTGATAATCCCAATTCTGTAATCGGCTCCAGTGCATAATTCCTTTGACAGAACAAAATTCCTTGTTGTGATCTACAAACTTCTATTCCTAGATAATACCTCAGATTTCCTAAGTCCTTCATCTTGAAGTTGCTGTGTAGAATATCCTTGGCTTCATTGATAAGATCAGCATCATCTCCTGTGATTAGAAGATCATCCACATATACAAGTATAATAACTTGTTTATTGTGCTTCTTCAAGATGAATAAGGAATGATCATGTTTACTTTGTTGAAAACCAGCTTGCATTATAGCATTGGAAAGTTTGAGATTCCATTGCCTAGATGCTTGCTTTAGTCCATATAGGGATTTGAGTAGTCTACATTCTGTACTTCCTCCTTGACTACCAAATCCAGGAGGTAACTTCATGTATACTTCTTATTCAAGATCACCTTGAAGAAAAGCATTGTGAACATCCATCTGAAACAATGGCCACTGATTCATGGCTGCCAAGGCAATAACAATCCTGATAGTGATCATCTTCACTACAGGAGAAAAAGTTTCCTGGTAGTCCAATCCCTCTTGTTGATTGCAACCTTTAGCCACTAGCCTAGCCTTGTATCTTTCTATAGTTCCATCTGATCTATGTTTGATTTTATATACCCATTTGCAGCCAATGGGAATCTTTCCTTTAGGAATGGTAACCACTTCCCAAGTGTGATTGCTGACTAGTGCATCTATCTCAGCCTGCATAGCATCTATCCACCTCTGATTCTTCATAGCCTGTTAATATGTAGCAGGTTCAACCTCTGATGTCATTGTAGTAAGATAGCTATGATAATCATTGCCAAGTGAGTCATAACCCAAATAGTTAGACAAAGGATACTGACACATAGAAGATGAAGGCTTCATAGTAGGACATATGTAATCCTTGGCCCATATTGGTGGTTTGGACCCTCTACTGGTTCTTCTAGGCTGAATATGTGAAGCTGCTTCATGACTTATTGTCACGACCCCAAATCCGGTCGTGATGGCGCCCAGCACATTGCTAAGCCAGCCTGACCAATCCATATCAACAACGGAGCTAGAAGCTCTCTTTAACCCAATTAAGCATATTAATTCATGAAGCAACAATGATACATATAACGAAAACGGGAAACCAAGTCCCATAATACATCAACTCCCATAGACCGAAGGGTCAAGAGTCATGAGCCTCTACTGAACATGAGTGTATAAAGGTTTACAAGAATACCAAGTGCGGAAAGGAATGATAATACAAAATCAAAAGACAGTAGGAAGGAATATCGGGTCCTGCGGACTCTGCAGCTACCTCGAATATCCACAAATGTCGCCTCGCACAGCTACTAGATCACTGTTGAGAGGTACCTGGATCTGCACACAAGGTGCAGGGAGTAAAATGAGTACTGCCAGACTCGGTGGTAATAAACAAGGGTAAGACAACGCAGATAAGAAATCCGCAATAAAGCACTATGTAAAGCTATAATCAGCTACCCTGTCATAGAATCAATATCAACTGTACCTGTACCAATAAGTACCAGCAAAACAGTATAACAACTAGCAAATGTAGCTAAATGCAATGCAATGCATGATATGACCGCTACGGCGCGTAGCCCGATCCAATTTGGGTACCCGTGCTCACTGTGGGGGTTCAGACTCGGAGGGGCTCCTACAGCCCAAGCACAATATCACTGCGGTGTGCAGTCCGATCCAACATGTATACCGCTGCGGCGCGCAGACCGATCCACTACCAGTCAGCTAATATGCAAATACAGCCTCGCAGGCTCATAAATAGTTTTGAAAACCCTTTTTATAATTTTTCAGTTGGAAAACAGTAATACCAAGTTCCAGAGATTGGAAATAGCATGATAACAGAAATAGCTACGGATCGGTAGTAACTAACATGTCAATATGATAAGACAATGATAACGATCCTCGCGGGATCCAATAACTGGCTCACGGCCCACAAGTATACTCAACCGCCCAAGAAGGGGGTTCAACGGCTTAAGAGTGGCCAATATCACAATATAGTATGCAACCATCCGAAAAGGAGGTTCGACGGATCAAGAATAGCCTAATATCATTACACAATGCCAACAAGTCGGACTAAGCCATAGTCCCCAATCACAATCGACCCCGCACTCACAAGAGAGTACGTGTCTCGCCGCTATACAGCGTCGCAAAGTGGTATACCGGGGTTTCGAACCCGCTGGTCATCACCCACATCTATTACTCACCTCAATACAGCTTGACGACTACTCCGCGATGCCCTTGCCATGAGAATCAAGCTCCGCACGCGTAGAATCTGATCAAATACAGTAGAAATACAATAAATTAGGCCAATGGGACGACACCCAATCAATACAACTCGATTTACACCAAAAATGACAAAGTTGCCAAAACTCGACTTTCGGTACGCTTCTCGAAAAATTTCAAAAGTCATATATTCGGAACCCTCATCTCAATATGAGTCTAAGCATATCAATTTTACCAAATTCGGACTCCATTTGCCCATTCAAAACCTTGATTTTCTAAAGTTCAAGCCTAGGGTTAAATCTTCCATGAATCACCCCAAAATCCTCCATTTTCATGATATAATTGCATAATATTATCAATACTAATCATAGTTTAAGTCCATAGTTGATTACCTGATGATTTCCCTTGAGTTTCTCTTCAAAATTGCCCAAATCGCCTCTAAAGCCGAGACCCAAATGTGTGAAATGTTTCTGAAATTTTCTAACTTCTGATACAATTAACTCACTGCGATTTTCACTTCTGCGGATAAAATTCCGCTCATGCGAGCCCGTATCCGCGGAAATTCTTCCGCCCCTGCGGGATTTCCCGCTTCTGCGAACAAGAGTCCGCTCCTGCGGACTCGCCTAGGCGATCGATAATCCGCTTCTGCGGACTTCCCCATCACGCCTCAAGACCGCTTCCGCGATCGCCCTCTCGCACCAGCGACGCCGCCTCTGCGGGCCAAGCTCCGCTTCAGCGGTCGACTCCGCTTCTGCGCCTCATTGTCCGCTCCTGCGGAGTCGCTCCTGCGCTCCCATTTCCACAGGAGCGAAAACAACAGAACCAGTGCACCAGGTCTGCAATTTTCCATATTTTCTCTCGTTTATCCATCCGAAAATACCCCGAGGCCCCCGGGACCTCATCCAAACACACCAACACATCCTAATACCTTATTTGAACTTGTTCCAATCCTCAAAACACGTCTAACAACATCAAAAACCATAATTCACATCGAATTCAAGCCTAAATTCTTTAAAACATTCTGAATTACACAATCAATCAAAAACCCGACTAAACGACGTCCGAATGACCTGAAATTTTGCAGGCACATCCAAAATCACCTAACGGAGCTACCGCAACTGTCGGAATTCCATTCCGACCCCCGGATCAAAATCTCACCTACCGTTCGGATTTCGCCAAAATTCAACCTTAGCCAATTCAAGCCTATTTCTACACCGGCCTCCAAATTCAATTCCGATCGCTCCCCTAAGTCACAAATCACCTCCCGGAACTAACCGAATCATCAGAATCCGATTCCGATCCCTCTAACCAAATAGTCAACTCCGGGTTGACTTTCCTTATTCAAGTCTCCTTCAAAAAGGCTATATGCCTCATTTTCAATCCAAATCACTCCTAAATCACCCGATAGAGTTTAACACTGATATAAAAGCATAAAAATACAATTTCAACATAACGGGGTGGTAATTCCCGTGACGACGGGCCGGGTCGTCACATTCTCCCCCTCTTAAGCAAACGCTCGTCCTCGAGCGGGTCAAGAAACATACCTGAAGTCTCAAACAAGTAAGGATATCTGCTCCGCATCTCCCGCTCGATCTCCCAAGTGGCCTCCTCCACGGGTCGACCTCTCCACTGAACCTTAACTGATGCAATCTCCTTAGACCTCAATTTTCTCACCTGCCGTCCCAAAATGGCGATAGGCTCCACATCATAGGATAGATCACCATCAAGCTGAATGGTGCTGAAATCTAATACGTGAGATGGATCTCCAATGTACTTCCGGAGCATAGACACATGGAATACTGGATGAACGCTCGATAAGCTGGGCGGCAAGGCCAACTCATATGCCACCTCTCCAACTCTCCTAAGTATCTCAAAAGGACCAATGTACCTGGGACTCAACTTTCCTTTCTTCCCAAACCTCATGACACCCTTCATAGGTGAAACCTTCAACAATACTCTGTCACCAACCATGAAAGACAACTCTCGAACTCTACGGTCCGCATAACTCTTCTCGCGAGACTGTGCTGTACGAAGCCTCTCCTGGATCAACTTTGCTCTATCCAGAGCATCTTGGACTAACTCAGTCCCTATCAATCTAACCTCACCAGGCTCAAACCATCCCATGGGGGATCTACACCGCCTGCCATACAATGCCTCATACGGGGCCATCCGAATACTCGACCTGATAACTGTTGTTGTAGGCAAACTCGGCAAGTGGTAGGAACTCATCCCACGAACCACCAAAATCAATCACACAAGCTCGCAACGTATCCTCCAAGATCTGAATAGTGCGCTCAGACTGCCCGTCTGTCCGGGGGTGAAATGATGTACTCAACTCAACCCGCGTACCCATCTCTCGCTGAAATGCTCTCCAAAACCGAGAAGTGAACCGAGTACCCCTGTCGGATATGATAGACACCGGAACTCCATGCAACCGAACAATCTCTCGAATAAAGATCGCCGCCAACCGCTCCGATGAGTAGGTAGTACTAAGTGGAATGAAGTGAGCTGACTTGGTCAGTCTATCCACAATCACCCATACGTAATCAAACTTCCTCGCCGTCCGAGGGAGTCCCAGTAACAAAGTCCATAGTGATCCTCTCCCATTTCCACTCGGGAATAACAATGCGCCTGAAATACACCGCCGGGCCTCCGATGCTCGTACTTAACCTGCTGACAGTTGAGGCACCGTGCTACATGTCCGACAATGTCCATTTTCATCTTTCTCCACCAATAGTGTTGTTCCAAATCTTGATACATCTTCGCGGCTCCTGGATGGATAGAATACCGCGAGCTATAGGCCTCCTCCAGAATCAACTCACGACGGCCATCAATATTGGGCACACATATCCGGCCCTGCATCCTCAATACGCCGTCACTATCAATGGTGACATCCCTAGCATCATTATGCTGAACTCTGTCCCTAAGGACAGCCAAATGTGGATCATCATAATGGCGCTCACGAATACGATCATATAGAGATAACCGAGATACAACACAAGCCAATACCCGGCTGGGCTCCGAAATATCTAACCTCACTAACCGATTGGCTAGAACCTGAACATCATAAGCAAATGGTCTCTCCTCAACTGGAATATATGCCAAGCTCCCCATACTGACCGCCTTCCGACTCAAAGCATCGGCCACCACATTGGCCTTCCCCGGATGATATAATATAGTAATGTCATAATCCTTCAGCAACTCCAGCCATCTCCGTTGTCTCAAATTAAGGTCTTTCTGTTTGAACAAGTGCTGGAGACTACGATGGTCGGTATACACCTCACAAGACACACCGTACAAATAGTGCCTCCAAATCTTCAATGCATGAACAATGGCGGCTAGCTCCAAATCATGAACGGGATAGTTCTTCTCATGTGGCTTCAACTGCCGAGAAGCATAAGCAATCACCTTACCTTCCTGCATCAACACACAACCTATCCCCACTCTCGAGGCATCACAATATATGTTATATGGACCTGAAGATGATGGTAAGGCTAACACTGGAGCTATGGTCAAAGTTGTCTTGAGCTTTCGAAAGCTCTCCTCGCACTCATCCGACCACATGAATGGTGCACCCTTCTCTATCAATCTGGTCAAAGAAGAAGAAATGGATGAAAATCCCTGAACAAACCGGTGATAATATCCCGCTAAATCATGGAAACTCCGGGTCTCCGTAGCTGAGGACGGTCTAGGCCAACTCTGCACCGCCTCTATCTTCTTAGGATCAACCTGAATACCATCACGAGACACCACATGTCCCAGAAACGCTATGGACTCGAGCCAAAACTCGCACTTGGAGAATTTAGTATATAGCTTCTCCTCCCTCAATCTCTGCAACACAATACTCAAATGCTGAGCATGCTCCTCCTGACTACGGGAGTAGACTAGAATGTCATCAATGAACACAATCACAAATGAATCCAAATAGGGCCTGAACACACTGTTCATCGGATGCATAAATGCTGCTGGGGCGTTGGTCAGCCCAAAAGACATCACAAGAAACTCATAATGACCATATCCGGTCCTGAATGCAGTCTTCATAATATCCGAGTCCCTGATCTTCAGCTGATGATAGCCTGAACGAAGATCGATCTTAGAAAACACCCTCGCACCCTGTAACTGATCAAACAAATCATCTATGCGCGGTAGAGGGTACTTGTTCTTCACTGTTACTTTGTTCAATTGCCTGTAGTCAATACACATTCGCATGGAACCATCTTTCTTTTTAACAAATAATACCGGCGCACCCCACGGGGACACGCTAGGGCGGATGAAACCCTTATCCAGAAGCTCCTGAAGCTGCTCTTTCAGTTCTTTCAACTCAGTCGGTGCCATACGATAAGGAGGAACGGATATGGGCTGAGTGCCCGGCACCAAGTCAATGCCAAAATCAATATCCCTGTCCGGCGGCATGCCCGGCAGGTCTGAGGGGAATACATCTAGGAAGTCCCTCACAACAGGTACAGAAACAATGCTAGGAGACTCATCTCCCACATCTCTCACAAAAGCTAAGTACGATAAACACCCTTTTTCGACCATCTTCTGAGCTTTTAAGAACGAAATGACACGGCTAGGGACGAAATCGGTCGAACCCCACCACTCAATCTGAGAAATACCGGGAATGGCCAACGTAACTGTCTTAGCATGACAGTCCAATATAGCATGGTACGGAGACAACCAATCCATACCCAATATAACATCAAAGTCCACCATACCCAACAATAACAAATCTGCCTGGGTCTCCAGACCCCCGATAGATATAACACAGGATCTATAGACATGATCCACAACGATCGTATCACCCACGGGGGTGGATACATGAACAGGTAAATCAAGACTACCACGAGTCGCACCCAAATGATGTGCAAAATAAGAGGACACGTATGAATATGTGGACCCCGGATCAAATAGAATAGAGGCATCTCTGTGACAGACAGAAATGATACATGTAATCACCGCATCGGAGGCAACTGCATCACGCCTGTCAGGAAGTGCGTAGAATCGCGCCTAGCCTCCACCAGATCTCTCCTCGCCCCTGGGGCATCCACGAGAAGACTGACCTCCACCTCTACTAGACTGAGATGGTGCCGATGATGAGGGCTGATCCCTCTGCTGAGTCCTACCCCTACGTAGTCGAGGGCACTGTCTCCTCATGTGGCCAAACTCACCACACTCATAACATGCACCTGGTGCTGGAGAAGTAGGTGTGGAACCCCTCGCCGCAGAAGAACCCAGGGCTGAAGAAGTAGGTGCTGCACTCTGGGCTGGAAGGGTACTAAGTGATGACTGACCCCGCTGAAACCCCTGTCGACCACAACCATAAGAACCTCCGCTCTGCTCTGGGCGGCCTGAATGAGAAGGTCTAGGTGAGCGACCTCTGCTCTGCTGGGAATGCCCTCTATATGGAGCACACTGAAACTGCCAGAACCACGAGGCCTCTTGGCCTCCCGCTCCTCCCTCTCTCGGCGACGATCCGCCTCAATGGAGCGTGCCATATCAACAACCTGCTCAAAAGATGATGACAGAACTCGCTCTCTAGTCATAAGAATGCGGATAGAGTAGTTGAGGCCATCAATGAACCTCCTGATCCTCTCCCTATCATTAGGGATCATCCATGTGGCATGCCTAGCCAACCGTGTGAATCTAAGCTCATACTGAGTCACAGACATGTCGCCCTGAACCAACCACTCGAACTGGCGACGTAGCTCCTCACGACGAGACTGAGGTACATACTTCTCTAGAAAGAGAGTAGAGAACTGCTGCCATGTGAGAGGTGCTGCTCCTGCAAGCCTACGCCTCTCAAACTCCTCCCACCAATCAAATGCGGGACCAGTGAACTGAAAGGTAGTAAATGAAACTCCGCTGGACTCAAGAATACCAGTCGTCCGCAACATCCTCCGACACTTGTCCAAGAAACCCTGGGCATCCTCACCCTCAATGCCACTGAAATGGGGTGGCTGAAGTCTACCAAATCTCTCAAGACGACGCTGCTCGTCATCGGGCATAACCTGAACCATATGCTCTGGAGCTGGAGCCGGTGCAGCTGGAGGAATAACCGGTGCAACCACCTGAGCGGGGACCGCCTCTGGTGTCTGAAGTCCTTGAACAACCGGGTCAGGTGTGCGAGCTGCAGGGGTCTGCTGACCTCCCCCTGACTGAGATGTCGCTACAGTAGCGGTAGCTGAAACTACCTGAGCCAAACCAGAACACACTGATAATATCTGAGCAAGAGTCTCCTGAAGACCAGGAATAGCAATAGATATAGTCTGGCCCTGAACTGGGGCTGCTGGAGCATCAACCACTGGGGGCTGCTCCTGAACTGGTACAACGGGCGGGTCAGCTGGCACTGCCTCAGCCGCCCTACCTCTAACTCTAGCACGACCGCGCCCACGGCCTCTAACAGGTGGCAATGGAGGTCGTCCACCTCGTCCTGATGCTCGCGATGCGTACACAGACGTGCAGAAGGAATTTCAAAAGTATATCTCAAACTGAATCAAGTACGCACGATAAGAATTCCAAGAAATGTGAAGTGTTTCCTAAAGGTTTGCAGCCTCCCGAGGATAAGTACAGGCGTCCCCATACCGATCCACAAGACTCTACCAACCGGCTCAAGACTCAGGAGGCCTAGTGAACCTAGGCTCTGATACCAACTTGTCACGACCCCAAATCCGGTCGTGATGGCGCCCAGCACATTGCTAAGCCAGCCTGACCAATCCATATCAACAACGGAGCTAGAAGCTCTCTTTAACCCAATTAAGCATATTAATTCATGAAGCAACAATGATACATATAACAAAAACGGGAAACCAAGTCCCATAATACATCAACTCCCATAGACCGAAGGGTCAAGAGTCATGAGCCTCTACTGAACATGAGTGTATAAAAGGTTTACAAGAATACCAAGTGCGGAAAGGAATGTCAATACAAAATCAAAAGACAGTAGTAAGAAGGAATATCGGGTCCTGCGGACTCTGCAGCTACCTCGAATATCCACAAATGTCGCCTCGCACAGCCACTGGATCACTGCTGAGAGGTACCTGGATCTGCACACAAGGTGCAGGGAGTAAAATGAGTACTGCCAGACTCAGTGGTAATAAACAGGGGTAAGACAGCGCAGATAAGAAATCCGCAATAAAGCACTATTTAAAGTTGTAATCAAATACCCTGTCACAGAATCAATATCAACTGTACCTGTATCAACAAGTACCAGCAAAACAGTATAACAGCTATCATATGTAGCTAAATGCAATGCAATACATGATATGACCGCTACGGCGCGTAGCCCGATCCAATTTGGGTACCGTGCTCACTGTGGGGGTTCAGACTCTGGAGGGGCTCCTACAGCCCAAGCACAATATCACTGCGGCGTGCAGCCCGATCCAATATATATACCGCTGCGGCGCGCAGCCCGATCCACTACCAGTCAGCTAATATGCAAATACAGCCTCACAGGCTCAAAAGTAGTTTTGAAAATATCTTTTATTATTTTTCAGTTGAAAACAGTAATATCAAGTTCCAGAGATTGGAAATAACATTATAACAGAAATAGCTGTGGACTGGTAGTAAACTAGCATGTCAATATGATAAGACAATGATAACGATCCTCGCGGGATCCAATAACTGGCTCACGGCCACAAGTATACTCAACCGCCCAAGAAGGGGGTTCCTCGGCTTAAGAGTGGCCAATATCACAATATAGTATGCAACCATCCGAGAAGGAGGTTCGACGGCTCAAGAATAGCCTAATATCATAACGCAGTACCAACAAGTCAGACTAAGCCATAGTCCCCAATCACAATCGACCCCGCACTCACAAGAGAGTACGTGTCTCGCCGCTATACAGCGTCACAAAGTGGTATACCGGGGTTTCGAACCCGCTGGTCATCACCCACATCTATTACTCACCTCAATACAGCTTGACGACTAGTCCGCGATGCCCTTACCACGAGAATCAAGCTCCGCACGCGTAGAATCTGATCAAATACAGTAGAAATACAATAAATTAGGCCAATGGGACGACACCCAATCAATACAACTCGATTTACACCAAAAATGACAAAGTTGCCAAAACCCGACTTTCGGTACGCTTCTCGAAAAATTTCAAAAGTTACATATTCGGAACCCTCATCTCAATATGAGTCTAAGCATATCAATTTTACCAAATTCGGACTCCATTTGCCCATTCAAAACCTTGATTTTCTAAAGTTCAAGCCTAGGGTTAAATCTTCCATGAATCACCCCAAAATCCTCCATTTTCATGATATAATTGCATAATATTATCAATACTAATCATAGTTTAAGTCCATAGTTAATTACCTGATGATTTCCCTTGAGTTTCTCTTCAAAATCGCCCAAATCGCCTCTAAAGCCGAGACCCAAATGTGTGAAATGTTTCTGAAATTTTCTAACTTCTGATACACTTAACTCACTGCGATTTTCTCTTCTGCGATACACGGACCGCTCCTGCGGGTCCGCTTCTGCGGAAAGTCTTTCGCTCCTGCGGAATGTTCCGCTTTTGCGACCAAGAGTCCGCTCCTGCGGACTCGCCTATGCGATCAACCACCCGCTTCTGCGGACTTCCTCATCACGCCTCAAGACCGTTTCTGCGATCGCCCTCTCGCACCAGCGAAGCCACCCCTGCGGGCCAGGCTCCGCTTCAGCGGTCGACTCCACTTCTGTGCCTCATTGTCCGCTCCTGCGGAGTCGCTCCTATGCTCCCATTTCCACAGGAGCGAAAACAACAGAACCAGTGCACCAGGTCCGCAATTTTCCATATTTTCTCTCGTTTATCCATCCGAAAATACCCCGAGGCCCCCGGGACCTCATCCAAACACACCAACACATCCTAATACCTTATTCAAACTTGTTCCAATCCTCAAAACACGTCTAACAACATCAAAAACCATAATTCACATCGAATTCAAGCCTAAATTCCTTAAAACATTCTGAATTACACAATCAATCAAAAACCCGACCAAACGACGTTCGAATGAACTGAAATTTTGCAGGCACATCCAAAATCACCTAACGGAGCTACTGCAACTGTTGGAATTCCATTCCGACCTCCGGATCAAAATCTCACCTACCGTTCGGATTTCGCCAAAATTCAACCTTAGCCAATTCAAGCCTATTTCTACACCGGCCTCCAAATTCAATTCCGATCGCTCCCCTAAGTCACAAATCACCTCCCGGAACTAACCGAATCATCAGAATCTGATTCCGAGCCCTCTAACCAAACAGTCAACTCCGGGTTGACTTTCCTTATTCAAGTCTCCTTCAAAAAGGCTATATGCCTCATTTTCAATCCAAATCACTCCTAAATCACCCGATAGACTTTAACACCTGATATAAAAGCATAAAACATACAATTTCAACATAACGGGGTGGTAATTCCCGTGACGACGGGCCGGGTCGTCACACTTATCTCAGTGATTTGGACTCCCTCAATGTCATTGATAGGCAAATCAGCTAACTGAGGTATTGCACCATCATGTTCAGCATATGCTTGGTCTTGACCAATATTCTGCAATTCCTGAGCATGATTATGTTGTTCTGTGGCATAGTATCTGTGTTCTTCATGAAATAATGGAAGTGCCTTCCCTTCTTTAATCAACATAAAAGGAAATACATCCTCTCTAAATGTGACATCCTTGTTAATGAAGAACTTTTTATCTTTAAGATTATATAATCTATATCCCTTCTGAGAAGTAGAATACCCCATATGAACTGCTGCTATTGCTATAGGTAGAAATTTATCATGCTCTCTGACTGTTGTAGCAAAACAAAGACATCTCATGACCCTTAAATGCATCAGTGAAGGAGGTGATTAATGAAAAACCTCAAATGGTGATTTCCCACCTAGCACAGAAGAAGGAAGTCTATTAATTAGATATACAGCTGTCAAGACACAATCTCCCCAGAAATGAAGTGGTATGCCTGCTTGAAATCTTAATGCCCTTGCCACTTCCAGTATATGCATGTGTCTCCTTTCCACTACTCCATTCTGTTGGGGAGTATGTGGACAACTACTTTGATGTAATATTCCACTATCTGATAGAAAGCTTGTACATTCAGAACTAAAGAATTCAGCTCCATTATCAGTTCTAAGACATTTAACATCATGATTGAATTGCACATTCACCATTTTGATAAAATATTTCAGAATCATAAGAGTATCACTTTTCAAGTTCATTAATAAAACCCAAATCATCTTAGAATGATCATCCACCAATGTTAAAAAATATCTATTTCCATTAGATGTAGGTACTTTGTAAGGACCCCAGATATCTACATGTACTAGTTGGAATATTACTGCTGCTCTAGTAGTACTGAGGGGAAATGGCTTCCTAGTTTGTCTTGCAAGTGGACATATAGTACATTTATTGAAGTTGCAATCTGCAGACATCTTGTGCTTCAGAAATGTCAATTGCTTCATCACTCTTCCTGGTACATGTCCTAATCTTTTGTGCCATATATTGCTGTCCAATGTAACATGCTCTGCTAAACAACCTCTAACCTGTTGTTTGAGTTTGGTTGTACATGATCCATTTGGTAACAGCAAGTAGAGACCACCCTTCTCCTTACCAATCCCCTTCACCTTCCCAGTGCATAGGTCCTCGAATACACAGAATGATGGAAAGAAAAGTGTTGAGCAAAACAACTCTTTGGTCAGTTTTGAAACTGACAATAGATTGTACTTGAAGTCAGGAACATATAGAACATCCTGAATTAACTCACCATCAGTGATCTTACACTTTCCTTGATACATGACTGGTACTGTCTTACCATTTGGTAAATGAATATTACCTCTTTTGATGTTAGACAATTTAGTTATATCATTCAACATCTTAATGTTTGATGTCATGTGATGTGTTGTTCCAGTATCAATAATCCAAGGAGTGTCACATGTTTGAGTCAATTGAGAATCAGTGTTACCTGCCATATTGACTGCAAAATCTTCTCCTTTGACCTGATTCAAAAGCTTTATTATCTGGTTGTACTGCTCATCAGTGAAGTAGTTGTGCATTCCCTGCCTTTCCATATTGAATTCTGCATTTGTGGTACTTGGAGATCCAACTCCCTTAGCATGAATTCCATCATCTATAATTGCATTTGCTTGCATGTACTCCTGCCTTTTCTTTCCATTGAAACCAGGTGGATATCCCACCAACTTATAACAAGTATCTTTAGTATGACCCTTCATTCTACAATACTCACAATACAGGTTTCCATATTTTTTGAACTTCTGTGAATTATCTCTTTAGCTCATTAAAGCAGTTGAATCATTTGCCTCATTCACAGGTGTATAGTTCATATGTATCTTCATCTGATTCTCCTCATTAATAACATACCATACGCACGACTCACACTTGGTGATGGTGACATAAGTAGCATTTGACTTCTAATGGCATTAAAACTACCATTTAATCCCATTAAAAATTGAAAAAAAAAATTGCTACTCTAAATGTGCTATGAAAGCTCTAGTTTCAGGAATCACAGGCAGAGTAGGAGTAAATGCATTATATTCATCCCATAGCAGCTTAAGCCTAGAATAATAAGCAGAAATGCTAGAAGTACCTTGAGAAATTGTAGCAATTTCTCGCTGAAGATTATATATCCTTGATCCATTGATTTTGTCAGAACGATCCTGTAAATCAGTCCAGACTTCATGAGCATTATTGGCATATACTATACCGTTTACCAATTCCGGCGAGACAGTATTCATGATCCAAGTTAATACTGCAGCATTAACACGTTCCCACTCTTCGCCCAAATCATCAGTAAATTGATCTTTAGTGCATGTACCATCTATGAATCCTAGCTTCCTCTTAGCTCTTAATGCAATCTTCATTGCTCTGCTCCAGACCGAATAATTCTCGTTCCTAGTCAATCGAACAGAAATTATTACATTTCCTGGTGCATCTGAAGGTTGCAAATACAAAGGATGCCTCGGATTATCAATACTTATCTCAGCCATTATCGATATTCCTTAAACACAACAATTCGAAGAGATTTCTCTACAATTTTGCAGAACTACTCTCGAATCTAGATCCTCTCAATTCTGATCGACTCTCTCAGCTCTGATACCATTTTAATGTACATATAATGTGTTAAAATCACCATTTTTAACTTGGTGATTAGTTTCAGCTAAGAAGAGAAAGAAGAGAGATGAGGTCTGTGTGAAAGAGAGAGACGGTTACTTGTCTCAATCGATATTTCCAATGTGTAGAATACAAAATATAAGCTGACTGCATCTGATATACACACACACACACACACACACACACACACATATATATATATATATATATATATATATATATATATATATATATATATATATATATATATATATACACTTAACTATTCACTAACTACTAATTAACTAACTAATCTAACAAACTAATTAGCTAATTATAACTACTTTCACAGCTGTCATTGCAGTACTTCAACATAATGTGTCTTTTAAAGCTAAAAACTCTACCACTACCAAATGAAATACTAATGTTTCCTATTGCTAAAGCTAGGGTTGACGAACCATCTACTTGATAAACATTAATTTCTCCTCTACTTAGCCGTCGTGTTACCTGAAACCCTTGCAAATAAGTGCAGACAGGATTAGTGGCTCCCGAATCTACACACAATGACATGGTAGAAACAGCTGCTAAAAGAGTTTCAACGACAAGTAGATGTAAATCACCTGATTTAGCTTGGCCAGATAAGTCAGACACCGCTTCTTATGATGCCCAACCTGATTGCAGTGATACCACTTGCCCTTAGCCTTCTTCACGCCAGCAACTGCACCACCAACAGAGGGTTTTTGAGTCTTTTTTTTCTTCTGACCACCTCTCGTCTTAAGAGCAAAACCTGTCTCAAAATTCAATGCCACATGAGGAGATTGTTGCTTGATAATAGTCTCTGCCGACTGCAGCTGATTCAGCAATTTCGCAAGTGAAAAATTCATTTTGTTCTTGTTATAATTAAGGCGAAACTGCTGAAAACTGTCATGTAGAGTCTGCAAGATCATTTCAACCTACGTATTTTTATCAATGTTACCTCTAAGGACCTTCAGTTCACTCAGAAGACTCATCATCTTCAGAACATGGTCCGTAACCGATGAATCTTCAACCATTTTGGTATTCAGAAGAGCTTTTATGGCAGTCTGCTTAGCCGCATGATTCTGATCTCCAAACATTTCCTTGATATTTTCTAGAATGTCACAAGAAGTCTCCATTGACTGATACTGATGTTGCAGAACATTTGACATAGATGCCAGAATGTAACACTCGCCATTTCATCAGCCTTGACCCATTTCTGGTAAGTCTTTTGTTCATCATCTGTAGCATCATCTCCAGCTTTTATGGACACACCTCATCTGGCATAAATGTGTACTCTTCAGCAATTAGGACAATATCCAAGTTTCGTTTTAAATTAACAGAATTCGGACCCTCAAGTTTGTTTTGAGTAAGAATAGCAGTAAGAGGATTGAAAGCAGCCATTATTAATCTGGTAGACAATTTCATTAAATAGATCAAAACCATTCATGCGTATTTGAATATTAAAACTTAAAACACACTACATATATATAATCTATGCACCTTGAACAACAAATTTCGATGTGAAAAAGGCTATTCTTGCAATATACATATATAATGGCAGATTTCACTCCATGAATTTAGAAAGTCCATGCTCATATGGAGAGTAAACTGTTAATTTAAGTCAAGTGAATATCAACATTCAACATATATATACTACCTCCATTGTACCAACATGCATACTCAGATGGAGAGTGAAAACAAGTACTCAACAGCTAGTATACCCTAGTGATTATCTAAGATGAGTTTATCCGATATGGAAGAAGACCTACGTCAACGTGTAAAAATATTATATCACTAGTATTTTAATCATGTAGTCCATAGGAAACGGTCCCTACCACCACACGATTAAAAACAACTCAAAAACGTTTTGAATTGTTTTTTAGAAAATCAATAAAACGTCCAAAAACCCATCTAAGCAACCCCAAATGCCCAAAAAATGACATATCACATAGGCTTAAGCCAATGATTGTTGCTCACTGGGCCGTTTCACATGACCTGCCAAGTTTAAAGTTAATCGGAGTCCATCAACAGGGATTTTCTAGCCTAATTCAGCCAAATAGTGATTTTGCGTTTTTCATGGAACAACTTGATTTTCAGATTATTCTAATCAAATATCATAAATCATAAGCAGATATTACATGTTTTTCAGAATAATCATAATACTCTGAACAAATATGCATGTTAAGAACAATGATATTTTATTAAATTCAAACCAATCTTTGCAGGTAATTCAAAACTTGCATATTAACATGATATTTATTTTATTGTTCATCCTAATTATTTAATTAGACGTGAGTAGGCTATGATACCAATTGATGGAATATATATCGCAATGGAAGCAATCACAATATCTTATTCACGTATAAATCAATTACTACATAAGAAGATTATACGAGTTACCTCTTGAAGCGTGAACAAAACAAATCGATATCCTTCTCCAGTTCCATAATTGCAAGACCTCAGGAACCTTCCAAAGTCTTCTACCGTGTTACCCAAATAAAAATAAAAAAATAGAGAACTTCGGGTGGGCGAAATTCAAGGAAGAAAAACATGTACTTTTCATTGCCAAAAACCGGCCAGATATATACCATGTATATATAACTGCATTTATTTTAGGTCAAAACCCTTTTTCAAAACCTGTTAGATTTTTTTTCTTCCACTAAGAACATAATTCCTTTATTTCCTATTATTCAGGCACAATAGGGACCGTAAAATTTAATTAACAAAGCTTCCTATTATGGAACTAATTTCAAAATTTGAAATTAATTTCTACCATAATAAATCGTGAATTATTCCACTAAAAATTTATAATTGCACTCCTTAGTTTAATTTCGAAATTCATCCATAAAACCTTATTTGACTCCACATGCTAAGATTCGGGTACTAACCAATCAAATTAAATTAGTGACAATTTAATTTATTGATTATTTTCTTTAGACTTTCGCTTAACTTATTTCATGTGTCGGATACAAAATTCACTGGTCGGGTTTACACATACAAACTTATAAGCTTTCATAAATGAGTATCATCAATCTCAAAAAATTGAGACATGGATTCTATCAACTAATTATTAGTTCGCCAATGTATATCATTATTGTCCAACTTACCAGGCTTATTGACACACGAAAGAATCTCGCCTTTTAATAAATCAAAACAATAAACAATATACACAACTAATAATAATTATATCAAGATTAAGAGTATAAGTATATTAAAAGGACTAGAGAAATTATTTTATTAAGTCAATATAAAATACGTATTTCTACTTGATCTATTCAACACATACAAAATGTACTAGAACAAGAAGTTGGAATTAGACCATTCTCATAATCAAGATAAATTATATTTAATCTTGTGCACAACCATTCCGATGGCTTGTCCAATTCCATCATTAGATTGTGAATATAAACTTTATGACTTATAAGAACCGATAATTTAATCTTCTGTGTATAAGTTAAACTCTATATACTAAATCATCTACTATATAAGCAATAGACATTCAAACAATACATGATTTATTTGAAATAAAACTTTAGTGAATGAATAAATAATAAATAATTGTTCCATAAAGAATACTATAACAAAACACATGATTTATAGTATATTCTAACAGTATGAGGCATCTTTTTTTGTCTCATAGTTTTGTGGATCCAAATTTTTATGAATTAGAAATATAAGATTATCGTCCATAAATTTATGTGACAAAAAAAGCTCACACAATTAATATCAATTATATGAGTCACACAATAAAACTGCACGGATATCTTTTACCATTATAAAATATTTGTGTTGATCAGTATGGAATACATGTGCAAAGCACGTGTCCAGAAACTAGTTATATTAAAAGCATGAATCCTTAAACTTAAAAGTTAAATTGCCTATTTATCCTTTTAAATTTTACACAAAATAATAATATTATTAATTACTTAAAAGATAAGAAAATAAATTGGTGTGTCTCTTCCTTTAACAGTTGTGTCTTTCCAAGTATGAGTAACCAAAACTCGCCCAAATAAGTTTTGTTTCTAACACAAGATGCAATACTCTTTCCCTGTGAGAAGAAGACTTAGATGGAGACGGACAATTAAGCCAGGATAACAACTTATTATGGAGTCAAAAACTAAAAGAAAAGAGCCTTAGCCGTTTGTTTTCCATTGCTGTTGCTCTTTTACATGTGAGGCCAAATAATATTGGGGGTCATCATCCTTGACCCCTCAATTCACATGACATGTGTATTCATTCCAGAGTGGTTTTTGTCCATTCTCTTGTCATTTCAAAATTCTAAAAACAATTAATAACCTCTTTTTTCTTTTCTACAAAGTGGAGTGATTTTTACACCTTTTATTACTCTTTTGCTTGCTTTGCCTTTTCTCTTAGACCTACTGCTGTTCTTCAAAGACCCAAAAAGGCCAAGCACTTGCCATGCCAGGCCTGGAATAATTTTCAGACCTTTCCAGAAACCCCTGGAGGAGTAGAGACCACAACATAGAAAAAGCATCTTTATTTCTTAGTGGAGACACGTGTCAACATGCATGTCGTTGGCTGCAATAATCAAGAAAAAATAAAGTGTCCAAAGTCATCTTTTAATTCATAAAGTTTGCATCTTACCTACGTTATTATTGTTAGTGCAGTTTCACCTCCCAAATTGCTCCATTTTATTTTTCACTTTTCATAATAAGCATTTTTTTACTTTTAGCACATTTATTAAGAAAATACTAAATCTTATACAATATTACTTAGTATAACTAAAGTATTTTTATTAAATATTGGGCACATAATTATAGTGTCATTTATTGCTCTTCTGCACATAAGGGTAAAAGAGTAAAAAAATTAAATTTTTTCGTGATTACCTAATTAAACACTTATTTTGGACCAAAATCAAAAAGTAAAAAAGATTTATTATGGAGCGGAGGGAGTAAATTACTACTTCCTCCGGTCCAAAATAAGTGATTTTTTGGCCTTTTTTTTGTGGTCCAAAATAAGTGATTTTTTCGGATTTCAAGAATGACTTAATGATGTTTTTCCTACATCGTCCTTGGAGTAAATAGTGTTGGAATATGTGTTAGGAGTGTTTATGTGAGATAGTAAGGTTAAAATGGTCAATTCTATTGTTAGTTAATGCTAAAAAGTGACTTTCTTAATATGTGTAAAAATAACCAAAAATTTACTTATTTTGGACCGGAGGGAGTAATATTCATCCTGGTGTGTCATCACCTACTACTTAGTCACGCACATTCGAGTATGGTCATCACCGTAAAATTATAATTAAGATCACGAGATCTTATCGTCTAACCGTTGGTACTTCACATTTATACATAAAATTCAATATCACCAGGTCCATGACGGAGATAGAGGAACAGGTGTAACACCATGCGTGCAAGTTGTTATTAATGCGACAAGGAAATTAGCTTTGAATAATTAAAATTACTATCATAATCTATCACGGATTCCAATCAAAGCCATGAGATCTTACTAACCGTTGGAACTTCACATTTATACATAAAATTCAATTTACCAGGTCCATGACAGAGATAGAGGAACACAGTGACAGAGCCACCCTTGTCTTAGGTGTGTCAACCGACATCCTTTCGCTGGAAAATAATATTACATAAATAAATATTTTTTTTAAAAAAAATTGAATATACAAGAGGTTAACACCTCTTGACATAAGACAAACTCTTACTGCAATGGTCAAGGGATATTAAAATTTACATAAGATTGTAAGTTTCATTCCCAATTGCAACAATTTTTTATATTTTAATACTTCTTTGTATAATTCTTGGCTCCGCCGCTAGAGTAACATGCCTTACACCAAATTAGCTTTGAACAATTAAAATTACTATCATCTCACTAGGGATTCCATTCAAAGCTTATAATGTAAAAATTATAAGGGAGATGAGGGAGGATCTAAGTCCAAGATTCATAAGAGATTAAAAGGAAAGCATCACCAACTCTACTCATAGACTCTCATACATTCCAAGGCTAACATTAAGGATTAAACTATTATAAGCAATACATAAAAGTAAAAGGGAGAATTCCATAGGTTCCTCTTACACACATAGAATCAAATAAATACACAAGATAATTTGGACAGATGAATCAATTCTTTTTTCCTTTTCTTTTCTTTTTTTCTGGTTGTGATTGCAAATGTTGTTTTAATTGGTAGGGTTGCTGCGGAAAGAACCCAATGCCTTAATAGCTGAACCTCTCAAGATATACTGGTGATATACTGCTGCTACCAATGCTCCCACAAATGGTCCAACCCAAAATATCCACTGCAATGACATTTATAAACAACATTATTATTAATCTTTAATACTCAAATATACATTTCCCATAATTAGTTAAGGGAGAACTTACTTGGTCATCCCAGATTTTTTCAGTGTTGTAAATAACAGCAGCTCCAAAACTCCTAGCAGGGTTAATACCAGTTCCAGTAATTGGAATTGTAGCCAAATGAACCATGAAAACAGCAAATCCAATTGGCAGTGGGGCCAAAACCTTTCAACATCCAAGAAAATTAAAATACCCAATATTGCTAACCATAATTTTGTATCATATAAAAAGGAGCATGTAAAATTGACTCTGTGTGATATTTTCATGCAAAATGACACAATAAGGATGCATACAATAGACGTATAAGCTTAATACATCAATTGCCCTTTTATAATTTTGTATCATATTTTCTTGAACAAGAAAAAGGAGAGAAATTTAGCAATAGATGAGCTACTTACAGGGACATGGGAATCGCGAGCACTTCTTTTTGGGTCAGTAGCAGAGAAAACAGTGTAAACAAGAACAAAAGTTCCAATAATCTCAGCACCCAAAGCTGTGCCCTTGTTGTAACCAGGTTGCACAAAATTAGCACCACCACCTAATGTGTTGTAGTAATGTTTCATGAAACCTTTCACTAAACCAACACCACAAATTGCACCTAAAGATTGTGCAATAATATATCCCACTGCTCTTAATAATGACACCTTTCTTGCCAAGAACAAACCAAATGTCACTGCTGGGTTAATATGTCCACCTGCAACACACACAAAAAGAAAAAACACAAAAGTTAGTTCTTTTCTGTTTAACTAGAACACATAATTAAGTATACATAAACAAGAATTTTCAAAAAAAGAATAAAAATTAGAGTAGGCATAATTAAGTAGTCGCTCTGTTTCACTGCATGTGTCGCTATTATTATTTGGAGAGCCAAATAATTGTTTCTTTGACAAAAAAGTTCAAATTATGAACAGTAGTAAATTTTATGTAGTTTCTATATTTGGAAGCTCTTTTAACGTTTAAGTTTTTCATGTCACTCCTAATATCATGCTAAAATGCTATTCCAAACATATTCAAGACACCAAGTTCTAATGTACTCTTGGTATGTATAGAAGTATTTCCATCTTTCTTATTCACTAAAATCTGGCTATGCGCACTATTCCGGTACCAGAAGGGCCTATCGTACACAATAATATAGTTCACGCTCATATATAACTAACTTAAAAATCTAGATCCGTCTAAAAAAGAGTTAAGGGTGGAGTAAATTTACCAGAGATACCGGCAGTGCAGTAAACAAGAACGAAAATCATGCCACCAAAAGCCCAAGAAATGCCAAGAATTCCAACCCCATCACATTGATCAGCACCATTCAACTTCTTGTGACCAATAACAGTGGCAACAGTAACGTAAAGGAACAGAATAGTAGCTATGAACTCAGCAATAAGAGCTCTGTAAAATGACCAGAGCTTGAGTTCTGCAAAATCAAGCAAAGGAGCTGGTGGTGGATCCACGTAATCCTTCCCATGTTGTTGATGAACTTGTCCTTCTTCTATCACGTCCTTTGACATTTTTTCTTTCTTCTGAGATTTTCTGAAGAAGATGAGTTAAATTGAGTTTGTATGAGAGAAGGTGATGGGTTTTGGTGAGCTTTTATTGAGAGTCGAGCGGGTTTATGGATAAGATAAGGGTACTATGGGAATAACATTGTATTTTTATTTGAAAGAAAAAAAATAGAATAATTACATTCTTGTTCCTTCAACTATTAATAAATTTTTATTTTGATTTTTCTATATTTACTTACTCACTTTGTTCCAACGTGTGAGAACATGTTTGACTAATACGAAAGTTAAGAAAAAACTAAAAAAATTTGGAATTTGTGATTTTAAAAAGTTAAAAGAGGTACAGACTATTTGTGTGATTATAAATTTTTTTTATTATGAATAAAATTATAAATTTAAGTTAAATTATTTTTAAATTTAAAAAAAAGTCACTAGGTTTATATTTCCGCACACAAGTAAGGACAAAAGCACCTCTAGTCTCGGTCCAACCAATCGTTCTATTGGCATCTTGCATTCACCGCAAGAATTTAATTACTCCCTCCTTTTCAATTTATGTGAACCCATTTGACTGGCACGTAGTTTAAGAAAAGAGAGAAGACTTTTGAACTTGTGGTGTGAAATAAAGCACATATATTTTGTGTGGCTATAAATCATTGCATAAAGATAAATTATTTCTAAATAGGGAAAAGGGTCATTCTTTTTGGCACGGACTAAAAAGGAAATAGGTTCACATAAATTGAAACGGAGGGAGTATTAATAATTTGTTAAATTTGTGAAAATTCACAAGAGGAATGCAAATTTTGATTAGTTGAAGATTGCTTAACATGATAATCAGCATCAAACTTGTCAATTTCATGATAAATAATTGACCTAATTTGTTTATGGCTGATTGTTACAAAAATATCAGAAGAGTTAAAATCGACATTTATCAATAAATCATGGACTAAAAGTGCAAATTTTCCAAAAAAAAAAAAAAAGCATGAAGAAGGAGAAAAAAAAACATGTAGTTATGATAATTGTGTTGGAATATAATGTGTTTGAATGGTGGGACAATATACAGAGAGACCATGTGATAGAACAAATGTTAATCATCTGTTTGGGCTGTATTGCGTTGTTGTGTGGGGCTTCTTTGTCTTTGCTTCTCTCAGCCTATCAATTTAGCCCAATTGCCTCACATTTACTCCTCTTCTAGCCGTTATACGTCTTTTTCTTCAACTTCCTTTCCTTTTTCTCTTTTTTTTTTTCCTTTTTGGAATTTTTTTGGATTAGTGGAAAGATAAACATTTTGAAAGGGTAAATTGCACCATCTAACAGCTACTAGTAGAAGCATATTAGTGCAACTAATATTTAGCTAGCATAGATTTTCAAATTTGTTTTGAAAAAATTGATTCGGGTGAAGTTTGATTTGAAGATGAAAATGTGCTTGAATATCAGCTTTCAAAATATATTTCCGAATTTATTTTGGAAAAACATGAAATATTACTTATACATATAAAATTCTAAAAACTATCACAAATACTTAGCAGTACCATTCACAATAGCATTCGTTATATTATCGCAAACCATAGTCCCGAACATAAATAAATTTGGTACAAAATTATTATTTTTATAATGAACAACATGATACACAACCAGATGACGGAGAAGATGAAATAACATTATTACAAAATAATTATTAGCGGCTCTTTTATAAAATATAAAAGTTTGGAGCAATTTTTTTAAAAAATATAACGGTAATATAGCTAATTTTGAAATTTAAAATTATCAAAATGTAAGCAAAATCTATGGCTAAACATATATTTGCAAATAAAATTCAAATTTTATGGTCATACGGGACCTTACAAGTTGGGTACAATTAGGTATGATTAGGACGATAACAATTTTTTCGGGTCATTCGATGATAATTGAACAAGTTTCAAGACGTTTCATTTGTCTCTTTCTTCGAGGTAAAATGCAACAATTTACTCTTGTTGATGAAGTCCTTTTAAATATTTTCGTGGTTATATTTTTTGTAGTCGCAAGTATAATGTATACATGTAGTATAAGTAAGATCATGAATTTATTTGATATTTCATAAAAGATCTTCAGTTCATAGATAAATGGTAGTTTTGAAATAAAAGTAACCTATTCTTAAAGTTAAAATGAACGCTGAAAGAATAATATGAGACAGAAAGATTATTATTATGTTCACCTACTCCTACGAAAAGGAAGAAATTCTCAAATTCAATCTGAAACTTGTTATCCACTTTCCCAATTTTCACTTGAAGTGAAAGGAATATTTGAGTCCTTGGAAAGGATTTTACAATTTTTTTACTTGAAGATTTCATGCTTAGAACTTAAGTATGGGGTTGAGTTACAATGATTCTGTTTCTGCATTTCTTAGTTCTTAACTACCTTTTGCACCCCTAATGGTCTAAAATAAAATAACAGGATAAACCCCTATTTGAAGATCATGAAATAAGGGAAAATTCATTTTTTAATATCAACATAGTGAAACAATAAATACTGTGTACGGGTAAAATAGGAGATAAAAATTACACCCGATTTTCCGGTAAGGAAAAGAGAGGGTAGCTCGACCCGATATCGTCTAGGGTAAAGCCGAAGGATCCTACGGACCAGAGCCCGGGGAGGACGAATGGTGTGCTCGGAACCAAACACGGCAAAGCATTAAGCTCAAGCAGAGTGAAGAACCGAGGTTAAGGGATAGACGGTTAGACAGGAAAATTGAGGGGCCGAAATATCCGTCTTTAACCGGATATTACAATGCAAATATAGCCCAATATCAACTGCATATCAACGTTTATTGAAAGAAAAAGATTTTTACCTTACTTACACTTGTACTACGAGTGAAACACCCTAACTATATAAAGGGGAAACTTTTATATTTTAAAGACAGTTGTTGGCACGCATACCAAGAAAATAAAATTAATTTTTGTTCTCTAGTTATTGTTCAAAGTGTCGGTCGGTTGTTTGTTTGTTGAGTTGCAACTGAACCCGTTCCGAAGATTGGATCGAAACTAATTTCCAACATTTTTTATAGTGCTAGACTTAATCATCCATCGTGTTTGGCTGATCGCTTTGTTTTACTTTAATTCAATTATTTATTGTTCTAAGATCATTTGTACTAAATTAAATCACATATCCTTTAAATTGCGTATAAATTCAATTGTTACCCATATTAGGAGTTTGTCCGGATTTTCTTATTTCCTATTTGTTGAAGGAAAGGGAAACATGTTTACCTTAATTGGATTTTCCTTCTTGTTGAAGAAAATTACAAATCTCCTATATTTGGCTAGTCATTTTTCTTGTGGGAAAGGTTTGGACTTCTATAAATTGAGTATCCTTCCTTCTCATTCAGTAGCATCCACAATGTAGCCATAGATCGCTTGAGAGTTCTGTTTAGGGGGAGAACTTTATAGGACAAGTGTTAGTGTGTCATTGTGTTTGCCTCTCTGTGAGGTTGTTTTCTCGATATTTTGTACTCTCTTTTTATTATAATGGATTACTAATCTCCGCCGTGGATATAAGTCAGTTGACCGAAATATTATGTCTCTTTTGGTAGATTTTTCTTTTGTTGTGTGATTTATCGTTGTTGAAGGTTTGTTTTACTAGATTTCGCATGACACCTAGTTTTTTCGGTCCTAACATATGGTATCAAAGCGAGGTTCGAGACAGGTTCATCTTGATAGGTTCAGTTCTAGCTACAACATATTTGATGATAATCGTGATTTTGTTTGAGAAATTTGACCGGTATGCTACGCACATTGAAACAAACTTCGTGGTGGAGATTTGGAGATGCGACCATTGAAGGCTATATGAAGAAGGTGGATCAAGTTTATTTTGTCAGAAAGTTCAGGTCAATGGGGAGAATTGTTAGGTGTTTGTTAAGATTTTCTTACCATATTTGGTTTTCCTATTTGTTGAAGGAAAAGACAACATGTTTACCTTATTGAATTTTCCTTCTTGTAGAAGGAAATTACAAATCTCCTATATTTGGCTAGTCCTTTGTATTGTAGGAAAATGTTTGGACTTCTATAGAGGATCCTTCCTTCCCATTCAGTAGCATCCATAATGTAGCCATAGGGGGCTTGAGAGTCGTGTTTAGGAGGAGAACTTACGGGACAAGTGTTAGTGTGTCACTTGTGTTTGCCTCTTCATGAGGTTGCTCTCTTAATATTTTGTACTCTCTTTTTATTATAATATATTTCTCATCCCCGTCGTGGACACATGTGAGTTGACCGAACCGCATTGAATATTTGTGTCTCTTTTGATAAATTTCTATTGTGTAGATTTATCATCATTGAAGGTTTGTTTTGTTAGTTTCAGTATAACACCTAGTTTTTTTGGTCCTAACAACTCATTTTAAGAGTAGACGAATACTCTCCATCCTAACTCAAAATATTGTGCACCGATTGATAATAGGTGAATTTAACTATAATTAGGCCCTAAAGAACCTCCTTCTTGTATAGTTATGATGATAAAAATAATAACAAAATGCTTTAATCAGCGCTTTTCATGCTTTGCATGTTATATATGACAAGAGAATGCTATGGAGTACTTTTTGGAACAAATATGGAGTAAAAGAGGCCACTCGTAAAATATCTGCCAAGTGAACCACGCGAAGGCAACTCAAGCAAGACCTGGAAAAGTTCTATCGTGGTTCCACCGTAATCGCGGCAGAAATACGGTAGAGGACTATCGCGGACAAGTTGAGATTCAGAGAAGGTGTTTGGCCATGGTTTCACCGTAACCACGATAGAACCGTGGCAGTGTGCAGCTGCAGACAACTGGAGAATTAGAGAGCATATTTGGCCGCGGTTATACCGTAATCGCGGCAAAACCGCATCAGAGGCGGAAAAGTTCAGGGACTTAAGTGTAAAACACGAGATTTTTAGTCTAAAACCCTATTTTAAACACTAGACTTCGCCCAAATGAGGAATGTATTTTTTTAGAAAGTACTTTGGCAAGGAAAAAAATTGTGAGAGATCACCCAAAACATCATATATTCGTCTTCTTTAATGTTTCTCGCAATTATGATTATGAATAATATTCTAGTTTATTTACCCATAGTTATGAGTAGCTAAATCTTTTGTTTATGGTTTTGATGGAACCTATTGAGAGATGTATCGACGCCCCATTTTTCTAAAAGAGCGAAATCGGGTTTACGAAATTTGAGAGGATAATTCTTTTCCCACTTTGGGAATTCAGTTTTTTGAGTTTGGAGAGTTGCCACCTAATGATTATAGTGCATTAGGACACTTTAAAAGAAATAAAGATGAAAAACCAGAGTTCGGGTAAGGGCTTGAATTTATCTTGAGGGGAAGGTGTTAGGCACCCCTCAAGATCCACTAGTGTGGTTCCCACCCATACTACAATTGTCACTTTGAATGCAAACAAACAAGTGTACAAACAAGGATTGCAAATATGAGAAACTGTTACACATAAGAAGTACAAAAGAATATAAGAATGCTAAAATTTGGAAGAAAATAGTTTTTGTGATTAAACAAGAGATACACAAGTAAAGGAAAGGGGTCAAATAATTGGTGCAAGTAACTTGAAGTACAAAAAACAAAAGTTGAAGACTGGATAGCTTTTCAAAACTCTAAAAATTATTAAACTACTAAAGAGGAAAGGGGGTCCTAGGTTTATACATCACATGGATCATTCGCACAACACTGGTACCCGATCGTAGGCATAGTGTTATCGTGTAATCATCATCTCCATGTCAACCCTTCCCACCCCGTTAAGGTATTGGAGCGCGGAATGATATCGTTTGCCTATTGCATTATATTACCCATCCCAAACTATCAGTCCCGGGGCATTAGGACTTCCAATCCTAAAAGGGCAAGAAAGGGATGTGGCCTTTATGGAGTTTAAAGGACAAAATTCTAATCGACATTCCAAAGAAAGTAACAAGTAGAGGGAACGAACAAACAAATAGGCAAGGCTCACATTAACCACATAATCAGATAGCATATCGTTTAGCATGCCTTTACCATACTGGTTTGGTCTTTAAAAGTTAAAAAATTAAGCAGCAAGCGGACTGGTTCAATACATATGTTTAGATAGGAAGCCAATATTAGGCAACTTGGATCCAATTGTCAAAACTTAAGATATTTTAAACGAGTGATTTAGAAAGTACTGGTTTCATAAAAGTAGTCTAATACTACAGACTGCAGCCAGTTTAGAAATAAGTTTGAAAGAATGGAGTTCCAGAGTCAGAAATACTTAAGGAAAGAGTAAGCTGCAGAACTGTTTTAAAGACAATTTCAGGAAGACCAAAACTTAGTTGGAAAATGTTTGGGCAGAATTTTTAGAAAGAAACCATTTTAGAAAAAGTGTTGATTTCAAGAACTCAAATGTATACTGATTCAAAAGAGTTTTTTAAAAATATTAAGGCTGAAAACATTAGGATGTTAAGGACCAGTTAACAGATTATGTTATTGCTTAAGAAGAATCAAACAATTTGATGTGAAATCCTATAGGCATGATATCTATATTTGATTTTAAAAGTCCGTTAAGAACTGGTAAGAAAAGGTGGTTACTTAATTATCCCCTATAGTTTGCCTAATGCATATGCATTCCCTATAGGCATGATTTCTATATGCACTGGTTACATGAACGTTAAGGTCATATAGGCAGGATGTCTAGCGACTTGCAATATGACTAAACATTAAACCATGCAGAATTTCTAGATGACTTATTCATGTTCAAACGTTAAAACCTATAGGCATGGTATATAGGTGACTTAAATAAGAAATATCGAACTATCCTATGTGCAGGATTTCTAGTAAGAAAAATTAAAGTCCTAAAGTCATGATATCTACCCTTTATTGATGCAAGAAAGTAAAATCCCTCCCACACCCTTTTACTAGATTCCTCGAGTTCAATACAAGTTATTACAACCCAATGAATTAACTGAAATAATAAAAATACATAAAAAAAACTAATAGCTAGATCCAAACAACCTAAATCAATCTTAATACCCAGTATTATGTATTTATCAAACTCCGGGGTCCAGATCTCCAAAGCCTTCTTATTGTCTAGGGTGTTTAAGATTTCGAAGGAATCTCAGGGATTCCAGGCATTTCATACACCCACGATGCCATTATGAATAGTGTGGTGCAGTGTGGAATAGCCATCCCTCACGCATCCAAGTTAAGAGGGAGCTCAAGGGTCCCAAAGCATGGCTTGTAAAAGAGGGGCAGACTTATAGCTAGGAGTAAGTACAAAGTGAAAGGGGAATTAGGAGGCCATGACGGGTGGTGGTTATATCTAGCCATAAAGTAGGGTGGCACACCCCTGACCACTTGTTTATATGAAAACGTTAGGAGCAGACCTTTTGAAGGTCAGACAAAGATCTGGATAGTTATTAGGACACTATCAGACCTAAGTCAAGGCTCAAACACATAATGGGGAGAATGGGAAGTGGGAATTGGGAATTGATTGAGTTAAAGAGTTTAATGAACACAGTTCAGGGTCATAGACAACAATATGGCGGGGGGGGGGGGGTGTTGCTATGTCCTGAACATAAACTCACATACAAAAGCGTAAAGGGGTAAGGGAATTTATAAAGCATCAGATTCGCAACTTAACAAACGACTGCACAAATTATTTAAATGTTGGACTGTAAAAGAAAAAAGTGGTCATGTTTTAGTATGATAGAAAAACAGATGGCCAGAATCAACACATTGTTCTTGAGGCATATAAACTAATTGAAATGTACCGGTATAGAAGTAAAGAGTGCAGAAGAAAACGAGCAAAGTCCACAGCAGTGTAAGTATCAGAAAGAGAGAATTTAAATAAAAGTAAATTGTGAACTCAGATGGTATTCTGTGTTCATGTGTAAAAATATAGAAGGACAACCTCTTTTATAGTGTAGAAAACACGTAAGAAAAAGGTAACAAAACCTATTAAAAATCAGTCTCAAATATTCTCCCTTTAGTTAAGGGATTTAACTTCAAACGAAAAAGTGTAAACAAGGAAAGAAAATTTGAATAAAATCCTTCAGAGTATCATAAGAAGGGAAAATACATGAGGTATATTTAAGGAAAGGTTTCAATAGTACTTGTTTTGTAAAGAGAAAGGAAAGGGAATCAATCAAACAATTAACAAAATCAAAGTACCAAGTTTTAAATCGAATGGACCAAACCGGAAATAGGTAAAGAGGGCTTAACCAAAGAAAATCAGTGGAAATCAATCAAGACCCTATCAAAGGGATCCAAAATTAATCAAGCAATCACCCAAAAATCTTGAAGGGGGAAGGGGGGGGGTCTCTCGCATATAAAGCAAACAATTCAAACACATGAGTTTAACATTGAAGTGTTTAGAATCATAAAAGAATACAAGTTCAGCGAGAGACTCATAGTGAGTGTGAAGGTATAGAGTCCCCAAAGTGGAGCCCTAATTCAATTTACCACCACAAATTCTAGGGTTTCCCCATCAAATCAAACACAGAAATGAGAAGGCAAGTGAATAGACTCAAGGAGTCTCATGAGAATCAGCCAAATAAAATGGCAAGACTGAAATAATCAAAGAAAGGAAACCACTTTAAGACATGAAGAACATGCTCAGAAAACTTTGGCACTTAAGAAAACATGCTTAACAAGAACACGAACTTAGTTCAGGAAAGCATAACATCAAGAAACTAAGTAGTAAACATGCATGGTAGAAGAGTGAGAAAAACAGACTAATCATGTGAGCATACATATAAAGTAGAAAGACAATACATACGTAATAGAGGAGGAAAATATACGAGCATAATACAGACAAACATCTGAAAGAAAAGAACAACATGAATCGAAAGACTTTAAAGAAACCCTAATTTGAAAAACCGACAATTTTAAAAAGAAAATTTAGGGAAAACACTCAAAACGTCAAATATAGCATAGGTTAAACACAGATCTAGGAAAATAAATGAAGAAAGAACCTTGAATAGTTTAGGGTTCTGAGAAACCCTAGAAATGAGAAGGTTTGGAAAGGGTGTGGTCTCGAACAGATCTGAGCCATAGCTAGCCTCTTAAAGCTCGAACATGCTGAAACATGGTCGGAGAGGCCATATAACTACAAATATGAGAAGATCTAAAAAGCAAACCATCGAAGTCAATCTTCGAAACCTCGAACAAACAAGGTCTAATGCGAGGGTGAGTGGGTACAAGCCATCCATGGCCAAGGCTGTCATGGATTTCGGTGGAGCTAAGACGAAAATAGGAGGAATAAGCTAGGGTTTCGGAGAGGGATAGAGAGTATTTGGGAGAAAAGGGTGGATGTCTTTGGTAAATGATTAGGGTTTGAGGGGTAAGGGTGAATTAAAAAGGAAATAATGGGCTATGGCCTTTGATCAAAATGATCAACGACCAGGATTTAAAAGAGGTCTGGACGGGTTTAGGAATTGAGGGTCAAGGGATCGGGTTAGAAAATGAAATTGGGTCGTTTAATTGGGGGTAGAATTAGGGCTATAATGTGGCTAAAATAGAAATATAAATGAGCTATACGTTAAATAGCCAACGTTCCCCTTTTGATTTAATTAAAATAGTTAAAGTAATTTTTTAAAACAAATTAAAAGCACTAAATTGATTAATAATATATAAATTTTAATTAAAAATATTAAGGGCAACTTTGTTACTGTAAAATGCTGTTAAATCAGGAAATAGGCTGTAATTGTAATTATAACAATTTAGCCTTTAAAATACCCAGTGAATTTTTTAAAAAATGTACAAAAATCACATTAATTATATTTTGGTATAAATATGAGAATAAAATAGATTATTCACCAAAAAAAGATAATTTTGGGAATAATCATTGGATTTTGAACTGTTAAAAAAGTAAACTTGGTTTAATTCTTTAAAAATTTGGGAATAATAATAAAACACTTGGGTACGCTTATATATGCATGTATATGTCATTTGAAAGTATTTTTGGTATATAAAAAATACTCAGGAAAAAATTGGGTGTCAACAGCTGCCCCTCTTTACCCGGAAAGGATAAAAGAGTTGTGAGGTAAAGATAAAATGACCAATTTTGACCGGAAGTGGCATTTTGAAAATAATTTGATCGAGCTCTAGTTTCTGAGCTGCCTACATATCCCTAGTTTTACAGGAATCAGGCTGTATGTAGTTCAGGAACCATTGGCGGAACATGCCGGTGGAGGTTTGAAAGGGTGGACACGACGCTCGGAAGTAGGAGGCTTTTTGAAGTTGATCGGTTGTAAGAACCAGAACGTGGTCACTCCTGCTGAGATGGCCATTCTAACTGATGTACCTGCAAGTGAGCAATACAGGCGTATATAGTGCATAAACTTAAACATGATGCAAGTTCCCGTTGGACCATGAATGTTGTCATTGGATGGTTAGGATGATGTCCTCGGACCATGATGTCCTGGGCCATGAAGCGCAAAATTAAAGGATTCGCAGGCTATAAAAAGATGCTCTCGGGCCATGATAATGGTGCATACGAACCATGATGCCTTTGAATAATGATGTGCAAGATATAAAGTGGGATCCTCGGGCCATGGCATGGTGTTCTCGGGCTATGAAGATGATGCCTCCGAACGAAAATGCCTTCGGACAGTTTGCCGATATTTCAGCCCATGAAATGCAAGACTTGGCGGTATTTCAGCCGATGCAAAAAGTGTAGATGGCGATATTTCAGCCGAAGAAAATTTAAATAATGTAGGCGGTCTTTCAGCCAATGCAAAAATTAAAATGGTGATGTGTCAGCCGACAAAGGATTTAAATACAAGTTTGGCAATATTTCAGCCAATGCAAAACGTAAATGGTGATATTTCAGCCGATAAAGAATTTAAATACAGGTTTGGCGATATTTCAACCGATGCAAAAGCGTAAATGGTGATATTTCAGCCGATAAAGAATTTAAATGTAGTTTGACGATATTTCAGCCATGCTAGTGGAGGTAGAGCTTAACCTCGGAAGGCAGAAAGGTAGCCTTATGCAGATGCTGCAAGATGGAGACAACGCTTAGTCTTGGAAGGCAGAAAGGTAGCCTTATGCATATGATGCAAGATGGAGACAATGCTTAGTCTCAGAAGGCAGAAAGGTAGTCTTATGCAATGCAAATAATGGAGACAACACTTAGTCTTAGAAGGCAGAAAGGTAGCCTTATGCAATGCAGATAATGCAGATGGACACAACGCTTAGTCTCGGAAGTTAGAAAGGTAGCTTTATGCAGATGATTCAAGAGGGAGACACCGCTCAGTCTCAGAAGTCATAAAGGTAGCCTTATGCAGATGATGTGAGATGGAGACAAAGCGTAGTCTCGAAAGGCGGAAAGGTAGCCTTATGCAATGCAGGAAATGCAGATAGTAATAAAGATTCTTAGCTGATTGCCGGTAACCAATTGTGATATTACAGCTACTGGGGAATATCACATACAGACAGCAAAAAATGTGAACAGGTACGATGGTTCCATGCGATAACGTAATACATTTAGAATTTTTGTGACTTGGGTGCCTGCATCCAAAGAAAAATCGTGAGTTTTGTAACGGGGAAAGGTTAGTTTGTTTTTTCCGTGGCCTCCGACGTTGCGTATCATTGGGGTAGCATTGCTAAATAGTCGTTGTAATAGTTATGCATGATTTAGCAAATATAACGTAAGTATAAAATAGTTTTGTTTAACTGAACCAATGACTGCAACGTGGTTCAAAACATCCCAACTCCTCCCACTCCGAAATTTTGACGGTCCTCGTTAAACTGCTGCACCACTTTTTGGGGCTGGCACTTTCGACGGCTGCGCTAAATGAGAAAAAAAAAATCAACTTCAGAATTTTGAGGGTGGTCCTCAAAATTCTGCCCCAGTTCCAATAATAAGGAGGAAATGAGATTTTATTAAATTGTGACTGAACCCATAGGGCTGCCTATGTATTCCCTCTTAAACGGGAATCAGGTCAGGCGTAGTTCAAATTACATCATAAAGAGAATAATAAGTGGTTACACATAGTATCGTTTCACTCTATCTTAGTTGATTGGCTTCGGCTAGACTTCGCCCCATTTCTGCAAGAATAAGGGCTCCACCAGTTAGAACCCAGTGAACCATGTACGGACCTTGCCAGTTGGGAGAGAATTTCCCCTTGGCTTCATCTTGATACGGGAATATCTTCTTCAACACCTGCTGCCCTGGTGTGAATTTCCTTGGCTTAACTCTCTTTTTGAAGGCTCGGACATTCTATTCTGATACAACTGACCGTGAGAAACTGCATTCATTCTTTTTTCGTCTATAAGGGCTAACTGCTCGTAGCGACCTTTTACCCATTCTGCGTCATCCAACTTTGCTTCTTGCATGATCCTTCAGGAAGGAATTTCTATCGTATTTGTACCATAAACTAGCCTGTAGGGAGTTGCCTCGGTTGGTGTGCGGACCGTGGTGCGATATCCCAGCAAAACAAATGACAACTTCTCATGCCATTGTTTGTGACTTTCGATCATCTTCCTTAGTATCTTCTTGATATTCTTATTGGCTACCTCTACAGTTCCATTCATAGGTTGTAGAGTTCTTGTGTTTGATCTTGAATTCCTCACACATTGCTTTCATCAGATTGATGTTGAGGTCCGATAACATCCATTCCCCAGGCAACGGATAGCCATAGTGAGATTGTTGCAGTAAGCTCGTATGGAGGCACATTTATCATGTCTCCATGTAACTGAAAACGATGGCACTTGCGAACGTACTGAATACAGTCTGTTTCCATGGTCATTCAAAAATACCCTGCTCGGAGTATCGTTTTTGCTAAGACAAAACCATTCATGTGTGGCCTGCATGTCCCTGCGTGCACTTCGTCTAATAGTCTGGATGCTTCTTTTGCCTTAACACGCCTTAACAAACCCAAATCAGGAGTTCTCCTATATTGGATTCCTCCGCTATGAAAGAATTTGTTGGATAACCTCCAAAGTGTGCGCTTTTGAGTAGCATTAGCAAGTTGTGGATATTCCCCTGTGGTGAAATACCTTTTGATGTCATGGAACCATGGCTTTCCGTCCGCTTCTTCCTCAACGTGAGCACAATAAGATGGCTGATCATAGATCATTACTGGGATGGGATCAATGAAATTTGTATCTGGATGCTAGATCATGGATGATAAAGTGGCTAATGCATAAACAAACTCATTCTGGATCCTGGGGACATGTTGGAATTCCGTCTTTGTGAATCTTTTCCTTAACTCCTGTATATGATGCAAATAAGGAAGTATCTTGTAGTTTTTGGTGGCCCATTCTTCTCAAACTTGATATATGAGCAGGTCTGAGTCCCGGATCACCAGTAATTCTTGAATGTTCATGTCAATGGCCATCTTGAGTCCTAGGATGCAAACTTCATATTTGGCCATATTATTTGTGCAAGGGAACCTGAGCTTGGCGGATACCGGGTAATGCTGGTCGGTTTTTGATACCAGGACTGCCCCTATGCCAACTCCTTTAAAATTTGTGGCTCCGTCGAAAAACAACCTCCAACCATCATAGGATATCCGTAATATCTTCTCCTACAAAGGACACTTCTTCGTCAGGAAAATATGTTTTTAGTGGTTCGTATCTCCTTCAATGGCATTCTCCAAGGTAATCTGCTTTGGCCTGACCCTTGACTGCTTTCTAAGTCACATAAACAATGTCAAACTCACTCAACAGGATTTGCCACTTGGCGAGCTTGCCAGTATGCATGGGTTTCTAAAAAATGTACTTTAGTGGGTCCATCCTAGATTTGAGGTAATTGGTGTAGGCGCAGAAATAATGCCTCAATTTTTGAGCTACCCAAGTCAGAGGACATCAACTGCATTCTAATAAGGAATACCGGGCCTTGTACGGGGTAAACTTCTTACTGAGGTAGTAGATGGCCTTCTCATTTCTTCCCGTCTCATCATGTTGTCCTAGAACACAACTGAACGCTCCATCCAAGACTGCAAAATAAAGTAATAAGGGTCTTCTTGGCTCGGGCAGAACCTAGACTGGTGGCATTGACAAGTACTCCTTGATTATGTCAAAGGTTTTCTGACAATCGTCATTCCATCTAGTAGCAGCGTCTTGCATACGCATTTTAAAGATGGGTTCACAAATGACTGTGGACTGGGCTATGAACCGACTGATATCGTTGAGTCTTCCCAAGAAACTCATCATGTCCTTCTTGTTCTTTGGTGGCAATTCTTGAATGTCTTTGACCTTTGATGGGTCCAATTCTATCCCTCGACGACTCACGATGAAACTCAGTAGCTTTTCCGGCAGGAACCACAAATACACATTTGGTGGGATTCAATTTCAGGTTGTACCTTCTCAATCTGTTGAAGAATTTTCTCAAATCTTCCTTATGATCAACGACTTTCTTGGATTTGACGATGACATTATCCACGTATACCTCGATCTCCTTGAGTATCATTTCGTGAAAGATCGTAGTCATGGCTTTCTTGTAGGTGGCTCTGTCATTCTTCAACCCGAATGGAATCATTTTGTAGCAATACATTCCTCATGGCGTGATGAAGGCCGTTTTCTCTGCATTCTCCTCATCCATCCATATATATGATGATACCCAGTGAAACAATCAACAAAAGACTGCAACTCATGCTTAGCACAATTGTCAAAAAGGATGTGTATGTTTGGTAAGGGGAAGTCATCTTTGGGACTGGACCGATTGAGATACCAGTAGTCGACACAGGTTCTGACCTTCCCATCCTTCTTTGGTACCGGAACGATGTTGGCTAACCATGTTGGATACTCTACTACCTTGAGGACCATGGCTTTGACTGGCTTAGTAACCTCTTATTTCATTTTCAGACTCATGTCGGGTTTGAATTTCCTGAGATTCTGCTTTACTGGCGGGCAAGTTGGGTCTGTTGGCAGTTTGTGAGCTCCAATGTACGTGCTGAAGCCAGTCATATCATCATACAACCATGCAAATATGTCCTCATATTCTTTCAAAAATTTCGTATATTCCTTCTTTTCTGATGGCGACAGTGAACACTGATGCGAGTTTCTTTGACATTTTTCGTATCTCCCAAATTAATGACCTCAGTTTCTTACAGGTTGGACTTAGGTCTATTCTTAAAATTCTCAACTTCTCTGACAACATCATCGGGTATCTCATCTTATTCTAAGTCTATATCCTTTTGTTGCGTTGTTTTGTTGCAAGTCACAGTTATTGGTTCATCATCAAGATAAGTAATAGTAATGGTGTATAAAATCGAGTAAATGATAGAAAAAATAATAAGAAACATATATATGATAAACTGAAATGCTTTGATTGAATCCATAATTATTTGAAACATCGGAGCTCTTTTCGAAATAAAAGACAATGCGGAAAGAAAATCGACTAGTAAAGTAATTACATGCTTGAAAAATTCGGGTCTCTTATTAATTAACAACTTAAGACAAATGCTAACGAAATATCTACAAATTGAGCTTTGGATAACGAGAAATTATTTTAGTGCCACATTCTGTAAGGGAATATTACGAAAAGTAAAAAAACAATGATGAATAGGACATGAAATTTACAATTGATATTATAAAAATAGACTAATGATACCCTGGCTAAATTTAACTGACATTATTAGATAAATAAACCTTTAAAGTTAATTATTTACGATTATTTTTTAAACCAAATTCAACCTTACTCATTAATACCTATTCAAAAGTTTATCAAACTTAATATTATCTCTTTTTGTTTGAACTTAATCACGTCTACCGGATTATGATCATAATCTTACTATGCCTAGCCAAACTTCAAATATAGAAGACTTACCGATTTCATGAAATTATTAGCCATATTATTTCTGCCTAATGCTTGTATACTTGTGTTATGCACAAGATTCAAAGTCATGAACTACAACTTGTTTCTATTCTAGTTTCATGAATCCGAAATTACACTTCTATAATCCAACCACCTATTATTGACTACATAAACGAAATTTAAGAAATACAATACGTCCAGCGTACTACATCCATAAAGTTTCTATAGTTTAGTTCATAAATAGCAAAAATTCCAATGGCCCATTCCAACAATTCTATTACTTTCTTTCTATAGATTTGAAAGCTTAGGATAAGTACCTGGTGTTTAAAATACAAGAACAGAAAGGAGTGAGTAGCAGCAGTGGTGATAACAAAATAACATCAATAAATAGTAAACCATAGTCCAGATTAAAACCTAGCAATGAACCTTGAAACTCTAGTGAAATCGCAGAAACACAAAAGCAATCACGAAGCAGAATAGAAGAAATAGAAGTGCAATAAAACAGGAAACTTTGATTTCTGTTTTCAAATTCTCAAAGACTAGATCTAAATGTAAAAACGCAGCATGTTTTTCATTCAAAAACTCCCTCAACTTCTGATCTTAAAAAATTTTAGTTATCTGTTTGTTTTTATTGTTTTTCTTTTTAATGTTGAATGAAGCCTATTTAAAGACTAAGCTGATCCACCCCCTTTATTCAATTTTAACTTTTCAGCCTGTATATTCTTTTAAAACTGATCAGATCTCCATTTATTCCTTGCACTTTATTTGTCTAGGCATGGGACTCTTATTTTTAAACTTCTAAAAAATCAAAATGTAGTGAAAGTCCTGATGTACTGCAGGTTACACTAACATTCTCATGTGTAGTTTAGTTTTCTTTTAATACTTAAATCATCTACATCTTACTTTATTCCTAAAAAGGCTAGCCAAAGTGTGTCTACACTATGATTACCCCCAAATGCCCACACATGCCCAAACTGCAGTGCACTTACTTAAACAAATGGCTTTTAAAACAGACCACTTGAACAGCCCTTTATTGAGCATGTGACAGCCTCATTGAGGTTGTCTAGTTACCCTCTTAACCCCTTAAGTTATTAACAATTTTAACCTAAGTTAAAGAGTCTGAAATTATTACTATAAATCATTGAGATTAATTTCTAATTTCAGTTCTTAGTTTGTGCATTCCCACAGTTAATACCACTTAAGGTTCACAAAGCATAGGGGTTTCAAGCTTAAGAGTAAGCTGGCCAGTCTGGTAAACCAGACTTGGCCAAGCTTCACATCAATACATGCGACTAGGTAAGAATAATCAACATAGAGAGCAGAGGCAACAATTTATGCACAAGAGTTAACTTTGGCAGTCAAGCAAATTAGTAGTTTTAGGCTTTTCTAATTCTTTCATGTTTCATGAGGGTTCAGTTGATGAATATATTTGACCATATAAACTATCACAAATGGCTAATATCCAAGGAAGCACAATGTACAGGCAGACTTTGAAATTTTAGTAGTTTCAAGTTGGGAAAAACACCATGAACTAACTAAACAACAAAATCTAATTCTATCACTATGGATACAACTCAGAATAACAACTACTAAACTGATAGAATTTAACTGACCAAAAAGTCCATTGAAGATGAGATATTTGACAGAAAATAAAAAAATAGAAAAATCAAGTAAATGAATATAAATATGCAAATAAACAGAAACAGAAAAGAGGGAAGAGAACGACTTATCTTTAAGAGTTCCTGAACAAACTTGGCCATGATTGACTCGGGTTTGACCATTTTAGGTCAAACGGACCACAGTCGGGGTGTTCTTAATTGAGAACAGCCAAATTGTGGTCTATTAGACCTAAATTCCCCACCAATTTGAGCGGATAGCTTAATTTTCGGATTTTTAGGGTTCTCGCCAGTGATTTTGGATTCGAGGTTTTTTGGTTAGATTCGAACCAAGCCAATGATGAATTGGTATTGAGGGAGGCTGGGAAAAGGTATGGTATAAGTTTGGGGTTGGTTAGGATTGTTTTGCATTTTACCCGAATCTTCGATTGAAGATTCAAGAAATTTCAGAAGGATTTGACACAAATGGGTAACAGATTCGTGTTCAGGGAGTTAAGAGGTTAAATGGTGTTATTTTGGGGTGGATTTAGCATGGGTTGAGTTTGGACTCGAATCTTCAAATGAAGATTCGAGAAAACCCAGGTTGATCTGAGCCAAACTGATGATGGATTTGGGTTCAAGGGGTTAAGATGTATTAGGGGTGTTATTTTGGTTGGGTTTAGGGTGGCTGCCGCTGGGTTTCAAGCTTGAGGAAGCCATGGCGGCTAGGGTTTTGGAGGTCTGTGTTCGTCTAAGAATTTGAGTGAGATGAAGTGAGGATGGGGGTGCTTTGGTTTGGGGTGCGGGGTAACGGGTAAAGATTATATATAATTTAGACGGTTTGATCCTGGCGGTTGGATCATGGGTGATTAATGGCCAGGATCTCTTGGTCAAAAGGAAACGATATCGTTTTGATTAAGGGAGGCTGGGTCGGTTTGGGGTTGAATGGGTCGGGTATCTGGGATGGCCTGGGATCATTCGATGAGACTGAGCGAACAACTCAGATTAGACGCCCTTGAATGGCGTCGTTTGGCTTAATGAATGAGCTGAACTTAACCGTTAGATTTGATTTGATCAACGGTCCATATGGAAATCGTGGAGACGACATCGTTTTAACGTCTATGAGACCAGGTCTCCATGGATTGGGTCATGGTGTTGGTTTGGGCCTGATTTCTTTGCATTTTTTAGCCATTTTTCAACTTCCTTAACTAATCACAATTAAATTAAAGCACACCTTAAACAAATCAAAAGAAATGAAATTACACAACTATAAATTAACACTCAAACAATTAACACAAAGTACAGATTTAAATAAAATCACACAATGACAAGGAACAAAAATGCACATTTTTGTAATTTTCTTTTTAACCACTTTATGGTTAATTAATTCTTAAAAATGCACATTTTTGTAATTTTCTTTTTAACCACTTTATGGTTAATTAATTCTTAAAAATGCACAATTAACCTAAATGCCTGTAACACGTATTTTTATATTTTTAATCAATTTAACAAATAAACACACACAGACAAATGCAAACAATAAGAAAAAATTAAATAAAATTCGCAAAAATACACATAACGCAAAACTATTTTATTTTGAATTTTTGGGATTGATCCTCACATAAAGCAATAATCACGTGCTCACAACTGCCCCTCTTTGCTCGTAAACACGAAGAGTTTTTGTGAAAAAATAAAGTGAGCGGGTACGAGCCATTTTCTCCCGTTTGAGTACTTCGTGTGAAGCATTTTTGAAAGATTTGACTGAACCTTTTCTTCAAAAGCTCTCCTACATATCCTGGGCTAAACAGGAATCAGGTCAAAGTAGTTCGGGAAGTTTCGGTAGCTGGGACTACTAAGGGATTGTGGTTCTGCTGTTACTGCCACTGCATGTCGTTACCACTGCTTTACTGATCTCCTTATTACACCGTGCTAAAAGGGAAAAACAAGAAGCTAAGCTAGCCTATGGATCATAAGATCTCATCTATCTTTAACTTATTCTTGTCGCCTTGCCTTCTTGTCGTCTTGTGTTTCCTCCGGTGCTTTTCTTCCGAGAACTTGGAGGTGGCACTGGCATTCGCTTCTCTGAATATCAGTTTTCATCCTTTTGCTTAATCTGCTAGGGATAGAGCTTTCTCTGTCAAGTTTGTTATGTTGAGGGGGTAGACAAAGTTCGAAAGTTGTTCCTCTCCGGATGTGTCTCATCTTTCTTGTGACTCATGTGCTTGGATTTGCGATGGGATCTCTTGTTATAACCTTCCGCTTCATGGTGGGTTACTGGTTTCAAAACCTGCAATGTAAAGAGTTTTTTCGGCCACTGTTGCCTTCTCTCTCACTTCTGAATTTGGATTTGTGCTGGGGATCTTCTGATGTGACCTTATGCCTTCATGGTGGGTTGCTGGTTTCAAGACCTGCAATCTAAAGACTGAAAAATATTCCTCTTGTTATACAGGTGGGCGCCTATTTGCTAAGACATGAAAAATATTCTGCTTATTATACAGGTGGGCGCCTATTACTCTAAAGACATGCAAAAGTATTCCGCTAGTTGTACAGGTGGGTGCCTATTTATCAAAAACAAAATATTCCTCTTATTATACCGGTGGGCGCCTAGTATTTTATAGACATGCAAAAATTATTCCACTTATTATACATGTGAGCTCCTATTATTCTAAAGACATGCAAAAATTATTCCACTTATTATACAGGTGGGCGCCTATTATTATAAAGACATGAAAAATATTCTGCTTGTTATACAGGTGGACGCCTATTATTCTAAACACATGCAAAAATTATTCCACTTATTATACAGGTGGGCGCCTATTATTCTAAAGACAAAAAATTATTCCACTTAATATACAGGTGGGCGCCTATTAGACATGAAAAAATATTCCGCTTATTATATAGGTGAGCGCCTGTTATTCTAAAGACATGCAAAAATTATTCCACTTATTATATGTCACGACCCTAGTTCACCAATCGTGAACCTGTCATGACGGCAACCAGTCTTCGCGACTAGGTAAGCCTAACACGATGCGGAATATACAATTTCATGAACAAAAGATAAGATAACAGCGGAATAATGTAAATGAAATGTAATAAGTGCCGCTCGGCACATACACTTCGCCAAAAACACACTAGGCAACATACTACCAAGACCCGGAAACCCACGGGCAACACAGACTAAGAAAGAGTACAATTGTGGCTCTATACATCAAGAATGTCTAAACAACGAGAATAAGGGAAATAACTGCTATCACTAATGAGAATAGAAGGGGGCTCTCCGGATCCACGGACGTAGCAAATCATACCTCGAGTCTCCGGATGTGCTACTGAATCACCTGAAATGAGTCTGCCCTGATGTACCTAGATCTGCACAACAAAGTGTGCATAAGAGTAGCATGAGTACACCACGGCGGTACTCAGTAAGTGCCAAGCCTAACCTCGATGGAGTAGTGACGAGGAAGGTCAGGGCCCTACCAAGAGACAATAACATAATGATAATAACAATAATAAGCAATTTAAATAAGAGTGAGTCTGAAATAACAACAATAAAGTAATTATTGCAACCGTCTACAATTAAGCTAACAACAAGTAAACAACACAACATAAATTCAATTCAGCAAGTCCAGGATCTACGGGAATTGAACCCGCAGCCCCTCTCTATATCCAACAACTCAGGATCTCCGGGAATTGAACCCGCAGTCCCTTCATCAGTATCTCAAGGTCTCCGGGAATCGAACCCGTAGCCCTAGGATCTCCGGGAATTGAACCCGCAGTCCGTGCCTCTATATCTCAGGATCTTCGGGAATTGAACCTGCAGTCCTTGTCTGAATAGCTCAGGATCTCCGAGAATTGAACCCGCAATCCGTATCTCAATATCTCAAAAAGCTCCGGCTCTCCGGGAATCGAACCCGCAGCCCTTGGATCTCTGGGAATTGAACCCGCAGACCACAAACACTACAGCTCCGGGTCTCCGAGAATCGAACGCGCAGCCCTTGGATCTCCGGGAATTGAACCCGCAGTCCACCAACACAACAATAAGCAGGAAAATACAATGAAATATGAAATACATAACTACAATTACACCAAAACTAGTATCAACAAGTTTCAAGAAAATTCAGTTCAGACAAGTAAGGCACTTAGACATATAAATCCTATCTATCCAAGCTTTTCTAACGAATATCAGGTAAATGTTACAATTTAATCAGCTAAATAACAAAATATCACGATTTGAACAGTTCAAGTAAGGTGGTTTCCAACAATCTGTGCATATACACGCCCGTCACCACGCGTACAAGGAATTTAAATTAACACATAATATCCTAGGGGAGAAGGTTCCCCCATTAGACAAGCCACTTACTTTAATTACGGTACAAAACCGCTAAGAAACGACCCCCTTGCCACGAGTATCCGACTCCGAGTGGCCCTAATCTAGTCAAACCAATTACACAATGTAAATAACATCGCAAGTAACTAATTACAATGATAAAATTAAAGCTATGGCGCGAACACATATGAAATGACCAAAATACCCCCGCAGTCATCGGCTCGGAATCGAAATATTTTTATGTTTTCAGAACCCTCGTACTCTCAAGAGTCTAACCATGCCAAAATTATACAATTCGCATGTCATTTCGACCCTCAAATTAAGGATTTATCATTTTTCAACTTTAGGGCTCAAAATCCCAATTTTTACCATCCAAACACGGATAAAAATAGAAACCAGCAGAACTAATCATGGAGAAACATCAAAATAAAGTTTTGATATTTACCTCCTTAATGAGACGACAACAACTCCGCGAAGATCACCTCAATCGGAGCTCTAGAACTCAAGATATGCCCAAAATACTAAACTTCTCGGTTCTAAACACTGTCCATGCCCATTTTCCGCTTTTGCGGATAATTTTCACATACGCGGGACTGCTTTTGCGGTTCTATTTCCGCTTTTGTGGTTCCGCATCAGCGGTCAAATTCCGCTTTTGCGGTTCTGACAGACACCAGCACTTTTCTCGGTACGGAAACGAGAATAACTTCCTCATACGATGTCCAACTTCGATGATTCTTTTTGAAATGGCTATGAAATTACGATACGGATCTAATGGTTCAAACAAAACTGAATTTGAAGATCATTTACTTAATATGGTACCCCTTTATGTTCAAAGAAGCAATGTTGAAACATCAAATAAGAGCGTGATCACAACCCGAAACACACCCGAGGCCCCCGGGACCCCAATCAATCATACCAACCAATCCCAAAACACATTATGGACTTGCTCGAGGCCTCAAACCACGTCAAACAACTCTAAAACCATGAATTACACCCCGATACAAACTTTATGAACTTTGAAGTTTCCAACTTTTATTTCCGATGCCGAAACCTATCAAATCGCGTCCGATTGACTTCAAATTTTGCACACACGTCCAAAATGATATATCGAAGCTACAGAAACTTTCGAAATTCCATTCTGACCCTCGGATCAAAATCTCACCTATCAACCGAAATTCGCCAAAATACTAACTTTGCCAATTCAAGCGTAATTCTACACCGGTCATCACAAAAATATTTCGGACACACTCCCAAGTCCCAAATTACCTAACGAAGCTATCCGGACCATAAAATTCACATTTCGAGCCCGATATCAAAATTTCCACTTCCGGTCAAGCTTCTTAAAAACCTTCAAATTTCTACCTTTACCCAAACGACTCCAAAATGACCTATAGACCTCCGAATTTATTTCTGATCGCGCTCCCAAATCCAGAATCACTATACGGAGCTACGTCCAATCTCGAAATTCCAAATGGACATCGATAACGCGGAAATGCACTTCAAGTCAAACTTATGAAATTTCTTCCAAAATGCTAACTTCCACAATAGGTGCCAAAATGCTCCCGGGTTATCCAAAACCTGAACCGGGCATACGCCCAAGTTCGATATCATTATACGAACCTGCTGGACCCTTTAGATCTTAATTCCGAGGTCTTTATCAAAATTCCAATCCTAGTTCATTCTTTCAACTTAAAGCTTCTAAAATGGGAATTTTCATTTAAATTTAACTCTATCTCCTTGAATTTAGATTTCGACCGTGCAAACAAGTCACAATACCCGAAATGAAGCTGTTCATGGCCTCCACGGAGCGCTAGTTCTCAAAACGACCGGTCGGGGCGTTACATTCTGTCCCACTTAAACATACGTTCATCCTCGAACGTGTTGAGAACTGTACTGGAGTAGTCTGAAATCATTTTTTTAGCATCTTATGCACCTTCCTGTGCTTTCAAAACTTAGATGAGCACATTAGCCTGATATAATCTGAAGATATTCCCCTTTTATTCAAACAAATAAGTCTTAGAGCCTAATTCCAACATCTGAAATTCTATGTCAGGCCTATTTTCATCAAGAGATCACTCAATTATTCACCACACGCCGTCCTCAAACATGATTGCATAACATTACTGGATTCTTACATTGCAACACAAAATCCACAGGACCACGATAATACTTTATGATCAAATTAGCCAAATTTCAACGAATCAGATGCTCCCATTGCACCTCATGACCTACATAGGTCTTGTTCTAACTTTTACAACACTGACATGACGGAAAAGATGTGCCGATATTCATAACCAACTACTGAATCAACAATTTATTGGATCTATACTCCTGACAAGATCCATTACCCTGTCCTAAACCAGAGATTGATCTTTTCTCTATAATATACTTCATATAATCAGTTTGCACTGACCCCAAATCCAATAACCTCATCTCACCCAGTACGAACTGCTCAGGCGATAAGCCACCTCGGACATAATCAAAAGACCCGCAAGATGACACAATGTGCCAGTAGGCTACTAATTCGTACGCGATACAAAAGGAAGGCGAACACTAGAGAGAACTATTAAACTCTCACACTAACATGGACCTCCTCAGAAAAATAGGAAACAGAACACATAAAAGCAAATATGGACACTGAAATAAACATCACACTATTGCGGCATGCAACCCGATCCCAACAATATACCCATGGTGGCGTGCCACCTAATCCATACAGTGTACCCATGGCGGCGTGCCACCCAATCCAAATAATATAACCATGGCGGCGTACCACCCGATCCAAATATAAAACTCACACAAGGAGCCATACGTCGAGCTAAATAGCTCATCACATCAAAATACTGAATATCGATCATAAGCACACTAAGGTGCATGATATCATTCGCAAGGAAACATATAGCGCTATAGGCTACAAACTCAAGCACAACTGAGGTGCGAAACATAATCTAAGTCTCAAGAGCCATCATGCTCATATACCATCACCGCTGAGCGGAACCTCAACATATAAGGAATTTACCAAGCCATCTCACAACTCATACGGTGCAATATATCTTTACATGATTTAACTAACCACAAAATAAGACCGCGATTACCCCTCCATAAGGGGCGCATTACTGGAAGAAACACAACTGGCCTGACGCAAGGCTCACTTTCACATTTAAATATATCCACCGACCTTAAGTCTATCCTGGTCGTGCCAAGCTAAGCCAATAATATTTCACAGGTCTATAACCCAATAAGCAGAGTGCCCTCCAGGCATAAATTCTCGAATGGATGATATCACCAAAATCCTCATACTTGGTTTAAATTTCTAACCAATCAAGTGACTACATGTCACACCTATACAATCTTCTTGTGGGACAAGCTCCCACCATATTCTGAATAATTAGCGGCCTGCACATTCAAACCACCGGCTGCACTAACGTTGAAAAGCGATAAGAGTCCCTAACCAAGATGCAAAGCCTTTCTCACAGAACACCGATCTCAAGTGATACTGACGTTAATACCCATCTTACTCAAAATACTGAAACTCCTTTCCTGCTCATCCGAGCTCTATATATCACAATTCATTGACCAAACTGCGACTTTGGCCCTTACTTCAAATTCCATACCACTCTCTGCACCTCACGTGCCGATATATGATAGACACGATTTCCATCACAACTCTAGAACTGACGATAGGCTAATACTTCATCACATAAGACTTTTCATTTAACTCACTTCAAGAGAACTATAGCAACATACAGGCGAATTCTCATAACCATCGAATATGCCAATCTCTAAGCAGTGGTCCAAGCCACCATAACCCTTCCCGAGATCTGCCTACTCGTAACATGCCCCTAACAGAAGAATACTTCAGAATAACATCAATCCCTGCGACCGACAAGCCTCAAATGCGCCGCCACAAATCACATGCATAGCTCGATCACGTTGCATGAACCGATCATTGACACCAATATGCCAACTCAACTATGGCTAATCATTCTACTTTCTTCCAGTTTATTCTTGATTTCCTTAGAAATGTTAATATCTCCCTTCAATACCTAACTTATTCCAATCGCACTCACCCCGAGTGACCTTAAATCATGAGGCCATGATATCTCAAGAACGACGACCATTTCATGTCTCTCAAATACTAAACCACAAGTCAAAACATCATAGAACATTTTGAGTCTTTCTTAATAAGTTGCTTCAAAAGCTTGACTCTCAACTGTACTTATATACTCAGAATTATCAGGCACTACACTTTACCTCTTAAACTCACTAGGACCGCTATTGAGAGCCATCTGGCTCTGACTTGCCCCAGTACGCAACTAACTCCACTGAATTTTATAACATATGAATACCCTCTCGATAAAGCCCCCAATGGAACCACTTCCCTCGCAACCTGCACCTATACGAGGCGTAAATCATGAATCCTCCCTCAAGTTTGAACGTGAGCCAGTAAGGCTAACCATAACATGCATTCAATAATTCACATACTCAATTACCACTCATGGTCCTTTTCTATAGTTGCAATAGCCCATTAATGCTAATACCCAGAATTCACGGAGGTAATTAACCATGCGACCAAATCGCAAGCGGTGGGTCTGTCCCACTTAGCTCAAGGCCACTATTACACGACTCTCGAACACATTAGAACCATTCTCTCAAGTCATTTACTCTTATTCAACTACAATTCACTTGATCCAACGAACATAACCACTTGTGCCCTATTAGCACTCTGACACCATAGGGTATGACCTCATACCAATACAACCAAACATCTTCCCACTCCATGCATCGAGAATTCTTTACCACGACAACTTAAGACATACTGTGATTCTCACACACCTACGAAGAACCATGTAGCCTTCGCCGAAGTCTCCCCTGCTGATAATGAAATGTAGAATTATTATGGACACAGGAACATCAAAAGTCCCAACATCATACCATACAAGTCTCAACTCTTACTCATCAGCAAGTTTCAAAGAACTTTTAAAATAGCACCTAAATACATCGCAGGCCAAATCTGATATGACACATGACCCATAATTTGATCGTTGATAGTGAAATCCTTTCACTTGGCACGAAGCCATAAGATACATCTTGCTAATCCATGATACTAGCCTTTAACATTTGTACGTCTTTATCATAAGACAGCCCAAGACATTCGTTTGGTACATGTCCTTCTTAAGACAGTTAAACTCATTTCCCCCCAGTATCTCTGTTGGTTGAATCCTTTGCTAAATAGATATCTCATATGAACCATATAATCCTTATTACCACCAACTATCTTTAGATCTACCTCCACCTTGTGATTCTACCATTACTACGACGATTAGGTAGTTAAGTAAAACTTTTTAAGACCGTACTTATCAACCGAATGTCAGAACCTAGTGCACCCCCATGTGCACAATTGAAGATCTCTCAATTCTCTTGTATTATCGATATGGATGACACGTGGTAACAATGGTTGAGTAAATTCTTGACTCTCTCGAAATCCCTCTGCAGCGTCCCGAACCGTCAGCGCATACTTGATACCGAGTGCGCTATTTCAATACACAAGTGGATGAAAAAGAACATATAACATAGGCTCCAACTGAATAAATGGCGCACGATAAGGAATTCAAAGAATAGAAGAGTTTCCTAAACAGTTACATAGCCTCTCGTAGATAAATACAGACGTCTCTATATCGATCAGCGAGACTCTAAATAACTGGTATGTGTCCCGTGACTCCTATGAACCTAGAGCTCTGATACCAACTTGTCACGATCCAAGTTCACCAATCGTGAACCTGTCATGACGGCAACCAGCCTTCGCGACTAGTTAAGCCTAACACGATGCGGAATATACAATTTAATGAACAAAAGATAAGATAACAGCGGAATAATGTAAATGAAATGTAATAAGTGCCGCTCGGCACATACACTTCGCCAAAAACACACTAGGCAACATACTGCCAAGACCCGGAAATCCACGGGCAACACAGACTAAGAAAGAGTATAATTGTGGCTCTATACATCAAGAATGTCTAAACAACGAGAATAAGGGAAATAACTGCTATCACTAATGAGAATAGAAGGGGACTCTCCGGATCCGCGGACGTAGCAGATCATACCTCGAGTCTCCTGAAGTGCTACTAGATCACCTGAAATGTGCGTGATCTGATGTATCTGGATATGCACAATAAAAGTGTGCTAAAGAGTAGTATGAGTACACCACGACGGTACTTAGTAAGTGCCAAGCCTAACCTCGATGGAGTAGTGACGAGGAAGGTCAGGGCCCTACCGAGAGACAATAACATAATGATAATAACAGTAATAAGCAGTTTTAAATAAGAATGAATCTGGAATAACAACAATAAAGTAATTACCGCAACCGTCTACAATTAAGCTAACAACGAGTAACCAACACAACATAAATTCAAATCAGCAAGTCCAGGATCTACGGGAATTGAACCCGCAGCCCCTCTCTATATCCAACAACTCAGGATCTCTAGGAATTGAACCCGCAGTCCCTTCATCAGTATCTCTAGGTCTCCGGGAATCGAACCCGCGGCCCTAGGATCTCCGGGAACTGAACCCGCAGTCCGTGCCTCAATATCTCAGGATCTCCGGGAATTGAACCCGCAGTCCTTGTCTTAATAGCTCAGGATCTCCGGGAATTGAACCCGCAGCCCGTATCTCAATATCTCAATAAGCTCCGGGTCTCCGGGAGTCGAACCCGCAGCCCTTGGATCTCCTGGAATTGAACCCGCAGTCCACAAACACTACAACTTCGGGTCTCCGGGAATCGAACCCGCAGCCCTTGGATCTCCGGGAATTGAACTCGCAGTCCACCAACACAACAATAAGCAGGAAAACACAGTGAAATATGAAATACATAACTACAATTACACCAAAACTAGTATCAACAAGTTTCAAGAAAATTCAATTAAGACAAGGCACTTAGACAGATAAATCCTATCTATCCAGGCTTTTGTAACGAATATCAGGTAAATGTTACATTTTAATCAGCTAAATAACAAAATATCACGATTTGAACAGTTCAAGTAAGGTGGTTTCCAATAATCTGCGCATGTACATGCCGGTCACCTCGCGTACAATGAATTTAAATTAACACATAATATCCTAGGGGAGAAGGTTCCCCCACACGAAGTTAGACAAGCCACTTACTTCAATTCCGGTACAAAGCCGCTAAGAAACGACTCCCTTGCCACGAGTATCCGACTCCGAGTGGCCCGAATCTAGTCAAACCAATTACACAGTGTTAATAGCATCGCAAGTAACTAATTACAATGATAAAATTAAAGCTATGGCGCGAACACAAGTGAAATGACAAAAATACCCCTGCAGTCATCATCTCGGAATCGAAATATTTTTATGTTTTCAGAACCCTCGTACTCTCACGAGTCTAACCACACTAAAATTATACAATTCACATGTCATTTTGACCCTCAAATAAGGATTTATCAATTTTCAACTTTAGGGCTCAAAATCCCAATTTTTACCATCCAAACACGGATAAAAATAGAAACCATAATCATGGAGAAACATCAAAATAAATTTCTAATATTTACCTACTTGATGAGACGAGAACAACGCCGCAAAAATCACTTCAATCGGAGCTCTAGAACTCAAGATATGCCCAAAATACTAAACTTCTTGGTTTTAAACACTGTCGAGGCCCATTTTCCGCTTTTGCGGATACTTTTCGCATATGCGGGACCACTTTTGCGGTTCTATTTCCGCTTTTGCGGTTCCGCATCCACGGTCAAATTCCGCTTTTGCGGTTCTGACAGACACCAGCACTTTTCTCGGCAAGGAAACGAGCATAACTTCCTCATACGATGTCCAAATTCGACGATTCTTTTTGCTATGGCTCCGACGATACAGATCTAATGGTTCAAACAAAACAGAATTTGGAGATCATTTACTTAATATGGTACCCCTTTATGTTCAAATAAGCAATGTTGAAACATCAAATAAGAGCGTGATCACAACCCGAAACACACCCGAGGCCCCCGGGACCCCAATCAATCATACCAACCAACCCCAAAACACATTACAGACTTGCTCGAGGCCTCAAACCACATCAAACTACTCTAAAACCATGAATTACACCCCGATTCAAACTTTATGAACTTTGAAGTTTCCAACTTCTATTTCCGATGCCGAAACCTATCAAATCGCGTCCGATTGACTTCAAATTTTGCACACACGTCCAAAATGATATATCGAAGCTACAGAAACTTTCAAAATTCCATTCCAAACCTCGGATCAAAATCTCACCTATCAACCGAAATTCGCCATAATACTAACTTTGCCAATTCAAGCGAAACTCTACACCGGTCATCACAAAAATATTCCGGACACACTCCTAAGTTCCAAATTACCTAACGAAGCTATCCAGACCATAAAATTCACATTTTGAGCCCGATATCAAAATTTCCACTTCCGGTCAAGCTTCTTAAAAACCTTCAAATTCCTACCTTTAGCCAAACGACTCCAAATGACCTACGGACCTCCGAATTCATTTCTGATCACGCTCCCAAATCCAAAATCACTATACGGAGCTACGTCCAGTCTCGAAATTCCAAACGGACATCGATAACGTGGAAATGCACTTTAAGTCAAACTTATGAAATTTCTTCCAAAAAGCTAACTTCCACAATAGGTGCCAAAATGCTCCCGGATTATCTAAAACCCGAACCAGGCATACGCCCAAGTCCGATATCATTATACAAACCTGCTGGACCCTTCAGATCCTAATTCAGAGGTCGTTTACTCAAAAATCAAATCCTAGTTCATTCTTTCAACTTAAAGCTTCTGAAATGGGAATTTTCATTTAAATTTAACTTCATCCCCCTGAATTTAGATTTCGACCGTGCAAACCAGCCATAGTACCCAAAATGAAGTTGTTCATGGCCTCCACGGAGCGCTAGTACTCGAAACGACCGGTCGGGGTGTTACATTATACAGGTGGGCGCCTGAATGCAAAAATATGAAATGTATTCCCTAGTTATACAGGTGGGCGCCTGAACTTCATTAGCAACTTTTAAAAATAAAATGCATTTTTGCAATAATTTATGAAATATATATTTGGCAATGTTTATGCAAGAAGGACCACTCGGGTCAAAGTAAACTAAACGTCCTTTTGAGAAAGGATTCAACTCAATATCCTATTTAAGGGTAGATAGACCCATAATATCCTATTCGAAGGCGGATAGTCCCATCATATCCTATTCGAGGGCGGATAGTCCCATCATATCCTATTTGAGGGCAGATCATCCATATCCTATTCGAGGGCGGATAGTCCTATCATATCCTATTCGAGGGCGGATAGTCCCATCATATCCTATTCGAGGGCGGATAGACCCATCATATCCTATTCGAGGGTGGATAGTCCCATCATATCCTATTTGAGGGAGGATAGACCCATCATATCCTATTCAAGGGCAGATTATCCCATCATATACTATTTGACGGCGGATAGTCCCATCATATCCTATTCGAGGGCGGATAGTCCCATCATATCCTATTCGAGGGAGGATAGACCCATCATATCCTATTCGAGGGCGGATTGTCCCATCATATCCTATTCGACGGCGGATAGTCCCATTATATCCTATTCGAGGGCGGATAGTCCCATCATATCCTATTCGAGGGCGGATAGTCCCATCATATCCTATTCGAGGGAGGATAGTCCCATTATATCCTATTTGAGGGCGGATAGTCCCATCATATCCTATTCGATGGCGGATAGACCCATCATATCCTATTCGAGGGCGGATAGTCCCATCATGTCCCATTCGAAGGCGGATGGACCCATCATATCCTATTCAAGGGCGGATGGACCCATCATATCCTCGTGGGCGGATAGTCCCATCATATCCTATTCGAGGGCGGATAGACCACTCATATCCTATTCGAGGGCGGATAGTCCCATCATATCCTATTCAAGGGCGGATGGTCCCATCATATCCTATTCGAGGGCGGATAGTCCCATCATATCCTATTCGAGGGCGGATAGTCCCATCGTATCCTATTCGAGGGTGGATAGTCCCATCATAGCCTATTTGAGGGCGGATAGTCCCATCATATCATATTCGAAGATGGATGAACCTAAAATATCCTATTTGAGGGCGGATAGACCCATCATATCCTATTCGAGGGCGGATACTCCCATTATATCCTATTCGAGGGAGGATAGTCCCATCATATCCTATTCGAGGGTGGATAGACCCATCATTTCCTATTCGAGGGTGGATAGTCCCATCATATCTTATTCGAGGGCAGATAAACCCATAAAATCCTATTCGAGGGCGGATAGTCCCATTGTATCCTATTCGAGGGCGGATAGACCCATAATATCCTATTCGAGGGCGGATAGTCCCATCATATCCTATTCGAGGGCGGATAGTCTCATCATATCCTATTCGAAGGCGGATGAACTGAAAATATCCTATTCGAGGGCGGATAGACCCATCATATCCTATTCTAGGTCGGATAGACCCATCATATCCTATTTGAGGGCGGATAGAGCCATCTTATCCTATCGAGGGCGGATAGTCCCCTAATATCCTGTTTGAAGGTGAACAAAACCTGATACATCCTGTTTGAAGGTGGACAAACCTGATGCATCCTGTTTGAAGATGGACAAACATGATGCGTCCTGTTTGAAGGTGGACAAACCTGATACATCCTGTTTGAAGGTGGAAAAACCTGACATGAGGTGCTTGATTGTGTGATTACCAAGATTGATGTAGCTCAAAAAGCTTGATATGATGTAGAGATCTTGAGATGGACATAGCTTCCATCCCTATTCTTAAATCAAAGAAAATTTCGTCAGTTTAAAGTGCGGTGAGCGATCATGCCACTCCCGCTGGGGATATATTTTTTCTTATATCTTGAATTGACTCCCTCGTTTCTCCGAGAAAATTTTCAACAATGGCAAAAAAAATTCTGCCCAAGTTTTGGTGATCTTCCTTGTGGCATGCCTTTGTGCTATCAATAGCATTTTCCTTTCCTACTTCAGATCAAAGAAAACTTTGTTAGTTTAAAGCGTGGTGAGTGGTTGTGCCACTCCATTAGGAGATGGTTTTTCCTTTTCCCCTTTCCCTCGCTCTGTGTTCCCAAAACTTGTTGGGGAATGCTGTCATTTGCTGGGGATGATATTCCTGCTGGGGGTGGATTTCCCATTTATCCCTTCCCCGTTCTATGTTTCTCAACTCTCTAGGGTTATTTTGTTGAAGATGAATTATCTTTTCTTCCTTTACCACTTTGTGTTGTCCGACCACCTCAGAACTTGCTGGAGATAACACTGCTGGGGGATTTTCATTTCTTCAAAATTGGTGTTTCACTCTTCTGAAGGCTGCTGGGGATGACAGTGGTTTAAAGACTACTTCCTTTGAGGCTTGTCTTATCTTCCTTCTTCCCCAAGTCGGCACTTGACTTCCAAAAAATTTTCAAAATGAAAGGAAAATTTTCTGCCCCAGTTTAATAATCTTCCTTGCATCACATTTCTCTGTCATCAATGACATTTCCTTGCCTTGCATAATAATTGGAAAGTTGGTGGCAAGTTTTGAAGTCATTTCTCACTTGTTCTGACTAGATAGACTTTGATGGGGAATTTTGATAAAAGGAGAAAGATAAAAAAAACAAAAATATAAGACAAAGGAAAAAATGACTCTCTAACAAAAAATAACTATAAAAACTTTTCAAACGCGGATACCAACTCTACTGGTCATGACATGCACATATGGCCTATCATCTATCGTTAATCGCCTTTCATAATTTCTGTCTTGTGATTTCCATCTGATTATCACCTTTATTCGACTTGTAGTGCCCGAAGGATTTTCACTTTCAAGCCTCTCTCATTTTGGTTTTCCCTCAGCTTTCATCGCCTTATGGTGCCTGTGAAGGTTTTCACCGATAAGACTCTCTCATTTGTATTATTTTTTATCTGGGGATTGGGGTGTCACTGCTAAGACTCTCTCGTATTTCTTTTCCGTTGGGGATCAGAGTCTTTTCTGCTGGGAATCAGAGTGTTATGTTTTGATGAGACTCTCGCATTTTCCTGGCTTGGCCTATTTTGAAGAATGATCAGAATGTCTTTCTTTGGACCGTAATGTGGGATTTGGATAGGGCTAAAAAGAAAGGGTATTAAAGGCTCAAAACAGACCAATTTCGGGTTCAAAATTTACAACCTTCGGACCTAAATTTATTTATAATAAACACAATTTTTCTTTGCCCCAGTTTCTTAATTGGGGCATTTTTGATTTTTTTTTATTTACACTATGACCGGCTGTGAAGCGCCTACGTATCCTTTTTGAGGAATCGGGTCAAATGTAGTTCACAATCCCTCGTTGTTCTAGTTTTCCTTTTCATCATTTTTTTTCTTTTTCTTTTCTATATTTTTGTTGTTTTTGTTGTTTTCTTTTTTTTCTTTCTTTGTTATCTTCCATGTTTGTTTTTTATTTAAAAGTTTTGCTACTGATTCCGAAGGAGGGGTATGAAAGAATACACATAAGGCCCTAAGGGTCAACGAAGGATAAAGTGTTTGGGTAGCAGAACAAAATGCCTTCTTCATTCCAATCTTCAAAACATACCAAGTGCTAAAAACACAATTTAGACATTCACTATATCTTTAAAGCGCTGTTGGGCAACGCTCTTATTTTCATTGCCACGAATGACCCCCATGTCTACATGGCCAACTTGCATGTAACAGTTTTCTCTTTACTTGCCCCAGTTTCACATGACTCAGGCTCCAAATAATATCAAAATGTTCTTATTACCTTAAATATCTCGATCACCTCCAAATGGTTTTATGATTGACTTTTAAGATTAGGCCCAAACTGTGCGTGTGTGTCATGTCGCTAGAATTAGCGTTTGAACAAAAGATAAATCTAAAGGATAAAAATAACTAAACAAAGAAGATGATTGGATTTAACGAAAGACCAAAAGTTTCATTAGACTAACGGTGAAACGGTTCAACAACAAAACAAGCAAAACAAACCAAACTACAACCCTGAAACAAAACTGGACAAAACTAAGCAAACTGCTATGACAAAAATGGAAGGATAAAAGGGTTTGACCACAAGACAAAATCCAGATTACAACCCTAAAAATAACCTGGACAACAGAAATAACAACACACAAGCCACTAAGAACTCCACTCTGATTCATCAAGAAATGGAGAGTCTTCTTGATTACCAAGCAAGGCGTCTTAGCCACTGAATTTCACACCAAGATTGCTGGAATTTTCACAAGTGTTCATCACGTTATTCTAAGGGAACTGCTACTGGGTTTCCTCTGCCGGCTCATTCTTATGATCGATCATTCCCACCATATGCATCTCATTATGCACTAGAGATAGACTTTGGCTAGTGTTTGCTGCATCTAGACTTGGCACGACAATGTTGCCTGTATCAATAAGCTTTTGAATTGCATTCTTCAGATTCCAACATTTCTCTATGTCGTGCCCCGGGGAACCTGAGCAGTATGAGCACCTCTGAGAAAGATCAAACTTCTTTGGAAGAGGGTTCGGCATTTTTATCTTAATTGGCTTCAACATGTCATACGTTAGCCTTTGGAACCAACTGGCGTATGATTCTCCCAATGGAATGTTTTCTTTCTCTGTAACCTCTCATTCTTAAATGCTTGGTTGGGCCGGAAACCTGAACCAGGAGGGTTTCGGTAGGCTTGTGTGGGTGGGTAAGGAATTTGTGGATGTGGAGCATATGCTGGTGCATTGTGGTTGGGGTACCGGAAAGGTGATGTACGATTTTGGGGGTTCTGTAGAGAGAGGGAGCCGCTAGGAGGATGACACAAATATCCGCAGGGTTGATATTGAGGCTTAAAGTGTTTAGCAAGAGTGCCCGCTGGCTCCTATTGTTGGTGGAGGCTTTGACCCGATGGTTGGACAAAAGATTGGGTGTTGTTCGGGGAATAGGTTTGGGGTTGGTTTTGATGTTGAATAGGTTTGGCAAAAACAATTACCGGACCTTGTTGTGGATGGGGCTTGGCAACACCCTTTCTGTCCAAAGGAAGATTATCCCAAACAACCTGTTCACTCCATCTAAGCCAGAACTTCCCAAAATCGTCTTAGGCTTCTCCTCTATTCGAGATATGGAGGAATGGTCCGAGACAATGTCTGTGTTGTTCAGGAATTGTCGCACAAACTCTTGCGCCATGTTATCCCATGTATTCCACTTACTGACATCTTGACGATCATACCATTCCAAAGCTGTCGTAGTCAAGCTTCTGCGGAAATATGCCAGTAACAAATCATCTTTCTTGCTAATATTCCCCATTTCTGTGACGACCCAGCCCGTCGTCACGGTAATTACCACCCCGTTATGTTGTAACTACATGATTTATGCTTTTATATCAGTGTTAGAGTCTATCGGGGAAGTTAGGAGTGAATTGGATTGGAAATGAGGCATATAGCCTTTTTGAAGGAAACTTGAATAAGGAAAGTCAACCCGGAGTTGACTATTTGGTTAGAGGGCTCGGAATCGGATTCTGATGATTCGGTTAGTTCCGGGGGTGATTTGTGACTTAGGGGAGCGATCGGAATTGAATTTGGAGGCCCGGTGTAGAAATAGGCTTGAATTGGCCAAGGTTGAATTTTGGCGAAATCCGATCGATAGGTGAGATTTTGATCCGGGAGTCGGAATGGAATTCCGACAGTTGCAGTAGCTCCGTAGGGTGATTTTGGATGTGCTTCCAAAATTTCAGGTCATTCGGAGGTCGTTTGGTCGGGTTTTTGATCCAATGTCGATTTCGGAAGTTTGGAAGAAACTTAGGCTTGAATCCGTGCGTAATTGGTGATTTTGATGTTTAGGATGGTGTTTTTCTGATTGGAACAAGTTTGAATTGTGTTATGGAGTATGTTAGTGGTTTTTGTTGGGGTCCCGGGGGCCTCGGGATGAATTCGGGGGTCTAAACAGGACCATTTTTGGCCTTAGACAGCAGCTGAATTGCTGCTGTCTCTGCAGAGGAAATTCCTTCATCGCGTTCGCGATGAAGGGGCACGCGTCCGCGAAGGTCGGCCAGTGTATGCATCGCGTTCGCGATGGTCTGGACGCGAACGCGTAGGGTTCAGGATCGGAGGCTTCGCGTTCGCGTGGAGCTGGAACGCGTTCGCGTAGGTGAGAAGGGTTGGTCATCGCGTTCGCGTCAGTGGAGACGCGAACGCGTAGAAGAAAATTCGGGCGGTTGAAATCTGTGCTTCGCGAACGCATGACTTGGTGTCGCGTTCGCGGTGGGTGGACGGAACAGAGCACCGCGTTCGCGTGAGTCCTGTCGCGAACGCGTAGAAGAAAGGTCCCTGGCAGTGAAGTTAAAACCAGAACTGGACAATCGCGGGTTTAATACCCAAAACCTCCATTTTTGAGTTCCAAGAGAAGAAATTGACGGGAGATTGCTGGGAAATCATCGGGGTTTCGTTGGAGGTAAGTTTTGTGGCTTAATTACATCATTTTAACATGAAATCCTTGGTTAAATCCTTGTAAATGGAAGATTAAAGGTGGGTTTGAGCCCTAGGCCTAAATTAAAGAAAAACACTTATTTGAGTGGGCAAATGGGGTCCGATTTTGGTAAATTTTATATGCCTAGACTCGTGTCGAGATGAGGATTCCGAATATGTGATTTTTGTAATTTTTCGACAAGTGTACCAAAAGTCGGGTTTTGACAACTTGTGGGTTTTGATATAATTTGGGTTATTTCGAATGAATTGCGTGAAATTAGCATATATTGATGCATTCTCTATGATTTTGAGCAGATTTGGCATCCGATGAGATTGATTTGCGAGGCAAGCGTAAGGCGGATTGAAGCTTCTACTGGTTCGAGGTGAGTGGTGGTAGTAAACAATGTACTGAGGGTTTGAAACCCCGTACTAGCACTTCACAGTGCTATGTTGAGATGAGACACACGTCTCGAGACGAGTGTGGTGACATTGTGATTGGGGACTTGGACTTGGTCCTTCCCGGCTAATAGAATACTGTGTTGTATGACTGCTAATGATATTATAACTGTACAATTGGGCTAATAGCCATGTTTGGGGCCTTGTGCCGATCTGTAGAGCATTAGGGAACCTATAGAGCTAGATGACCCGTATACCGTGTTGGAAACATTCACTCAGCCGTAGCTCTAGCTGTATAGCATAATATGAGCCAGTACTAGATGTGTACATTGAGAGAGATTATCTAGGGTGGGATTCCCTGTTCTAGCTGAGTGGGCCTAAAAGGCCAAGTCTATAACTATTGAGATAGATAGGGTCAAGGACCCATTATGAGATGTTATATTGGGCATAGAAGGCCAAGTCTATATTGACTGAGACAGGGTCCAGGACCCACTGTGATATATTATATTGGGCCTGAGAGGCCAAGTACATATTGACTGGGATAGGGTCGAGGACCCATTATGAGGTATTATATATATATATATATACCTATATTGGATCGGGCTGCACGCCGCAGCAGTATACATGTAATATACATGTAATATACATGTGGGACGGACCGCACGCCGCAGTATTATTGCGCTTGGGCTGTAGGAGCCCCTTCGGAGTCTGAGTCTGCACACATTCTCAGTGAGCACTGGTGTATATTATGGGATCGGGCTGCACGCCGCAGCAGTATAAATATATATACATATATATATTGGATCGGACTGCACGCCGCAGTAATACATGTGTGGATCGGGCTGCACGCCGCAGTATAATAGTGCTTGGGCCTAGGGAGCCCTTCCGAAGTCTGTATACACCCCCAGTGAGCGCCGTCGACGTTAAATGGAGCGGGCTGCGCGCCGCAGCGGTATATGTATTGGAGCGGGCTGCACGCCGCATCATTATACTTAATCATATCCTACTATCTACTTAAACACTTATACATTATAGACATAAGTATGTGTCTTTATATGTTGAGATGGCCGTACACCATAGGGGTACGAGTGAGGGTTGGTTCAGTGTAGAATCTTGTAGAGATAAACGTAGATTGGAGGTTAGAGTACTACTATAGTGATGACGTACCTGTGAGGGTTGCCTTAGAACTGCTAAGTGATAGCACATGAGTTCTTACCTTCGGTTATTATTTATTATTGTTACTCACTGAGTTGAAATATACTCACCCCACTCCCCTGCACTTTCTGTGCAGATCCACAGGTGCCCGAGAGCAGTTGAGACATTGTAGCTGCTGATACTTGTCTACTTTTGCGGAGCTTACGAGGTAGCTGCCAGCGTCCGCAGAGCTTGTTTTCTCCTTCTTTATCATCTTGTTGATTTCCTAATTGCCTAGACTTGGTTGTATTAGGATGCTATTCTGTAGAGGCTCAGTCTCGTGACACCACGATATGGTTGGGACCGTATTTTGTATGTTTTACATTTCGTTTATCACCCGATATGATCATTTACTGTTTAAGTTTAATTTGATTAATAACTGGCTGGTTTAAGGGAATATGGTCGGGCTTGCCTAACATTGTGTTGGGCGCCATCACGACCAGGGTTTGGGTCGTGATAAGTTGGTATCAGAGCCAGCCATCTCTCAGTGCCATGCCAGCTCAGAGTTCTTCACAGGCCCCATCCGCTCAGGGTTCATCTCGGCCTAGTTCATCAGCCGGCTACTCCAGCACCAGAGGTCCTTATCAGTCTCAGTACCCAGCACCGGGGAGTTGCTAGAGTGCGGAGAGTTTGGGCACCACCGTAGGGAGTGTCCCCGTCTTGTTTCCAGATCTTATCAGCAGAGGGGGCAGCCCTCATCATCTGGTCCTTCTACTTCAGCACCCGCCCCGCCAGCTAGGGGTGAGGGTCAGATAGCTAGGGGTCGCTCTCGAGGCAGAGGCCGATCAGGCGGACAGGCTAGATGCTATGCTTTTCAGGGCCGATCTGAGGCCGTTGCTTCTGATGCTGTCATTACAGGTATTATTTCAGTCTGCCACAGAGATGCCTCAGTATTGTTTGATCCCGGTTCTACTTATTCTTATGTGTCTACATATTTTGCTCCTCATTTAGGCATGACCCAAGGGAGTCTTGAGCTGTCAGTGCATGTATCTACCCCGGTAGGGGATACTATTGTTGTGGACCACGTATACCAGTCCTGTTTGGTCACTATTGGAGGTCTGGAGACCCGAGTAGACCTGTTGCTTCTCAGCATGATTGATTTTGATGTTATATTGGGCATGGACTGGCTATCTCCATGTCATGCTATTCTGGACTGTCATGCTAAGACGATCACTTTGGCTATGCCGGGCATTCAGAGGATCGAGTGGCGAGGCACGACTGAGTATGTACCTAGCAGGGTAATATCTTTCCTCAAGGCCCAACGAATGGTTGGGAAGGGATGTCTCTCTTATTTAGCATTTGTGCGAGAGGTCGAGGCCCAGACTCCCAGTATTGATTTCGTTCCCATTGTGCGAGACTTTCCTGATGTGTTTCCCTCAGACCTGCCGGGCATGCCGCCGGACAGGGATATTGATTTTGGTATCGATTTGGTGCCAGGAACTCAGCCTATTTCTATTCCTCTATATCGGATGGCACCAGCTGAGTTGAAGGAATTGAAGGAGCAGCTCCAGGAACTCCTAGATAAGGGGTTCATTCGGTCGAGTGTGTCGCCGTGGGGTGCACCGGTCCTGTTTGTTAAGAAGAAGGACGGATCCATGAGGATGTGTATTGACTACAGGCAGCTAAACAAAGTAACAGTGAAGAATAAGTATCCTCTGCCTCGTATTGATGATTTATTTGATCAGCTCCAAGGAGCTAGGGTGTTCTCGAAGATTGATCTTCGTTCAAGCTACCATCAGCTGAAGATTAGAGAGTCTGACATTATGAAGACTGCATTCCGGACCAGATATGGTAATTATGAGTTCCTTGTGATGTCTTTTGGGCTGGCCAACGCCCCAGCAGCATTTATGCATCTGATGAACAGTGTATTCAGGCCGTATCTTGATTCATTTGTGATTGTGTTCATTGACGACATTCTAGTCTACTCTCGTAGCTAGGAGGAGCACGCTTGACAGTTGAGTGTTGTATTGCAGAGATTGAGAGAGGAGAAGCTGTATGCCAAGTTCTCTAAGTGTGAGTTTTGGCTTGAGTCCATGGCATTCTTAGGACACGTGGTGTCCCGTGATGGTATTCAGGTAGATCCGAGGAAGGTAGAGGCAGTGCAGAGTTGGCCCAGACCCACCTCAGTTACTGAGATCCGTAGCTTTCTGGGATTGGCAGGATATTATCGCCAATTCGTTTCGGGGTTCTCTTCTATTGCTTCACCCTTGACTAGATTGACTTAGAAGGGTGTTCCTTTCTTATGGTCCGAGGAGTGCGAGGAGAGCTTTCGGAAGCTCAAGACAACACTGACCACAGCACCAGTCTTGATTCTGCCGTCAGCTTTAGATCCTTATACTGTGTATTGTGATGCCTCAGGAGTTGGCATTGGTTGTGTGTTGATGCAAGAGGGTAGGGTCATTCCTTATGCTTCTCGTCAGTTGAAGCCCCACGAGAAGAACTACCATGTTCATGATTTGGAGCTAGCAGCCATAGTTCATGCTTTGAAGATTTGGAGGCATTACCTGTATGGTGTCTCCCGTGAGGTGTTCACGGATCATCGCAGCCTTCAGCACTTATTCAGACAGAAGGACCTTAATTTGAGACAACGGAGGTGGTTGGAGTTGCTTAAGGATTATGACATCACTATTTTGTATCATCCGGGGAAGGCCAATGTGGTGGCCGATGCCTTGAGTCGGAAGGCGGTTAGCATGGGCAGCCTAGCTTTCATCCCAGTTGGGGAGAGGCCATTTGCTTATGATGTTCAGGCCCTAGCCAATCGGCTAGTGAGATTAGATATTTCGGAGCCGAGTCGAGTGTTGGCTTGTGTTGTTTCTCGATCGTCCTTATATGATCGCATCAGGGAGCGACAGTATGATGACCCACATTTGCTTGTCCTTAAGGACAGAGTGCAGCATAATGATGTTAGAGTGTGACTATCGACAATGATGGTGTTCTGAGGATGCAGGGCCGTATAAGCGTGCCCAATGTTGATAGTTTGCGGGAGTTGATACTTGAGGAGGCACACAGTTCGCGGTACTCTATTCACCCAGGTGCCGCAAAGATGTACCAAGACTTGAGACAACACTACTGGTGGAGGAGAATGAAGATGGATATTGTTAGGCATGTAGCTAAGTGCCTCAATTGCCAGCAGGTCAAATATGAGCATCAGAGACCGGGCGGTGTTCTTCAGCGTATGGTTATTCCCGAGTGGAAATGGGAGAGGATCACCATGGATTTTGTTACTCGGCTTCCTCGGACAGCGAGGAAGTTTGATTCTGTATGGGTGATTGTTGATCGGCTGACTAAGTCCGCACATTTCATCCCGGTTAGTACTACTTACTCATCGGAGCGGTTGGCATCGATCTTTATTCGGGAGATTGTCAGGTTGCATGGGGTCCCAGTGTCTATTATATCTGACAGAGGCACTCAGTTCACTTCTCAATTTTGGAGAGCATTTCAGCGAGAGATGGGTACACGGGTTGAGTTAAGCACCGCATTTCACCCCCAGACAGACGGACAGTCTGAGCGCACTATTCAGATCCCGGAGGATATGTTGCGGGCATGTGTGATTGACTTTGGTGGTTCATGGGATGAGTTTTTGCCACTTGCTGAGTTTGCCTACAATAATAGTTACCAGTCGAGTATTCAGATGGCCCCGTACGAGGCATTGTATGGCAGACGGTGTAGATCTCCCATCGGATGGTTTGAGCCTGGTGAGGATAGATTGATAGGGACTGAGTTAGTTCAGGATGCTCTGGATAGAGAAAAGTTGATCCAGGAGAGGCTTCGCACAGCACAGTCTCGCCAGAAGAGTTATGCAGACCGTAGGGTTCGAGAGTTGTCTTTCATGGTTGGTGATAGAGTATTGCTGAAGGTTTCACCCATGAAGGGTGTCATGAGGTTCGGGAGGAAACGGAAGAGCAAAGTTGATCCAGGAGAGGCTTCGCACAGCACAGTCTCGCCAGAAGAGTTATGCAGACCGTAGGGTTCGAGAGTTGTCTTTCATGGTTGGGGATAGAGTATTGCTGAAGGTTTCACCCATGAAGGGTGTCATGAGGTTCGGGAGGAAAGGGAAGTTGAGTCCCAGGTACATTGGTCCTTTTGAGATACTCGGGAGAGTTGGAGAGGTGGCATATGAGTTAGCCTTGCCACCCAGCTTGTCCAGCTTTCATCCAGTATTCCATGTGTCTATGCTCCGGAAGTACATCGGAGATCCATCCCATGTATTAGACTTCAGTACCATTCAACTTGATGGTGATCTATCCTATGATGTGGAGCCTATTGCTATTTTGGGTCGCCAAGTAAGGAAGTTGAGGTCGAAGGAGATTGCATCAGTTAAGGTTCAGTGGAGAGGTCGACCCGTAGAGGAGGCTACTTGGGAGGTTGAGCAGGAGATGCGGAGCAGATACCCTCAGCTATTTGAGACTTCAGGTATGTTTCTTGACCGGCTCGAGGACGAGCGTTTGCTTAAGAGGGGAGAATGTGACGACCCGGCCCGTCGTCACGGTAATTACCACCCCGTTATGTTGTAACTACATGATTTATGCTTTTATATCAGTGTTAGAGTCTATCGGGGAAGTTAGGAGTGAATTAGATTGGAAATGAGGCATATAGCCTTTTTGAAGGAAACTTGAATAAGGAAAGTCAACCCGAAGTTGACTATTTGGTTAGAGGGCTCGAAATCGGATTCTGATGATTCGGTTAGTTCCGGGGGTGATTTGTGACTTAGGGGAGCGATCGGAATTGAATTTGGAGGCCCGGTGTAGAAATAGGCTTGAATTGGCTAAGGTTGAATTTTGGCGAAATCCGATCGATAGGTGAGATTTTGATCCGGGAGTCGGAATGGAATTCCGACAGTTGCAGTAGCTCCATAGGGTGAGTTTGGATGTGCTTGCAAAATTTCAGGTCATTCGGAGGTCGTTTGGTCGGGTTTTTGATCGAATGTCGATCTCGGAAGTTTGGAAGAAACTTAGGCTTGAATCCGTGCGTAATTGGTGATTTTGATGTTTAGGATGGTGTTTTTATGATTGGAACAAGTTTGAATTGTGTTATGGAGTATGTTAGTGGTTTTCGTTGGGGTCCCGAGGGCCTCGGGATGAATTCGGGGGTCCAAATGGACCATTTTTGGCCTAAGACAGCAGCTAAATTGCAGCTGTGTCTGCAGAAGGAAATCCTTCATCGCGTTCGCGATGAAGGGCACGCGTCCGCAAATTCAGCAAGGGTATGCATCGCGTTCGCGATGGTCCGGACGCGAACGCGTAGGGTCAGGATCGGAGGCTTCGCGTTTGCGTGGAGCTGGAACGCGTTCGCGTAGTGGAGACGCGAACGCGTAGAAGAAAATCCGGGCGGTTGAAATCTGTGCTTCGTGAACGCGTGACTTGGTGTCGCATTCGCGGTGGGTGGACGGAGCAGAGCATCGCGTTCGCGTGAGTCCTGTCGCGAACGCGTAGAAGAAAGGTCCCTGGCAGTGAAGTTAAAACCAGAACTGGACAGTTGCGGGTTTAATACCCAAAACCTCCATTTTTGAGTTTTAAGAGAAGAAATTGACGGGAGATTGCTGGGAAATCATCGGGGTTTCGTTGGAGGTAAGTTTTGTGGCTTAATTACATCATTTTAACATGAAATCCTTGGTTAAATCCCTGTAAATGGAAGATTAAATGTGGGTTTGAGCCCTAGGCCTAAATTAAAGAAAAACACCGATATGAGTGGGCAAATGGAGTCCGATTTTGGTAAATTTTATATGCCTAGACTCGTGTCGAGATGAGGATTCCGAATATGTGATTTTTGTAATTTTTCGACAAGTGTACCAAAAGTCGGATTTTGACAACTTGTGGGTTTTGATATAATTTGGGTTATTTCGAATGAATTGCGTGAAATTAGCATATATTGATGCATTCTCTATGATTTTGAGCAGATTTGGCATTCGATGAGATTGATTTGCGAGGCAAGCGTAAGGCGGATTGAAGCTTCTACCGGTTCGAGGTGAGTGGTGGTAGTAAACAATGTACTGAGGGTTTGAAACCCCGTACTAGCACTTCACAGTGCTATGTTGAGATGAGACACACGTCTTGAGACGGGCGTGATGACATTATGATTGGGGGTTCGGACTTAATCCTTCCCGGCTAATAGAATACTGTGTTGTATGACCGTTAATGAGATTATAACCGTACAATTGGGCTAATAGCCATGTTTGGGGCCTTGTGCCGATCTGTAGAGCATTAGGGAACCTATAGAGCTAGGTGACCCGTATACCGTGTTGGAAACATTCACTCAGCCGTAGCTCTAGCTGTATAGCATAATATGAGCCAGTACTAGATGTGTACATTGAGAGAGATTATCTAGGGTGGGATTCCCTGTTCTAGCTGAGTGGGCCTAAAAGGCCAAGTCTATAACTATTGAGATAGATAGGGTCAAGGACCCATTATGAGATGTTATATTGGGCATAGAAGGCCAAGTCTATATTGACTGAGACAGGGTCCAGGACCCACTGTGATATATTATATTGGGCCTGAGAGGCCAAGTACATATTGACCGGGATAGGGTCGAGGACCCATTATGAGGTATTATATATATATACCTATATTGGATCAGGCTGCACGCCGCAGCAGTATATATATACGCCGCAGTGATATACATGTGGAACGGACTGCACGCCGCAGTATTATTGCGCTTGGGCTGTAGGAGCCCCTTCGGAGTCCGAGTCCGCACACATTCTCAGTGAGCGCTGGTGTATATCATGGGATCGGGCTACACGCCGCAGCAGTATAAATATATATACATATAATTAGTGGATCGGACTGCACGCCGCAGTAATACATGTGTGGATCGGGCTGCACGCCGCAGTATGATAGTGCTTGGGCCTAGGGAGCCCCTCCGAAGTCCGTATACACCCCCAGTGAGCGCCGTCGACGTTAAATGGAGCGGGCCTGCGCGCCGCAGCGGTATATGTATTGGAGCGGGCTGCATGCCGCAGCATTATACTTAATCATATCCTACTATCTACTTAAACACTTATACATTATAGACATAAGTATGTGTTTTTATATGTTGAGATGGCCGTACACCGTAGGGGTACGAGTGAGGGTTGGTTCAGTGTAGAATCTTGTAGAGATAAACGTAGATTGGAGGTTAGAGTACTACTATAGTGATGACGTACCTGTGAGGGTTGCCTTAGAACTGCTAAGTGATAGCACAGGAGTTCTTACCTTCAGTTATTATTTATTATTGTTACTCACTGAGTTGAAATATACTCACCCCACTCCCCTGCACTTTCTGTGCAGATCCACAGGTGCCCGAGAGCAGTTGAGACATTGTAGCTGCTGATTCTTGTCTACTTTTGCGGAGATTACGAGGTAGCTGCCAGCGTCCGCAGAGCTTGTTTTCTCCTTCTTTATCATCTTGTTGATTTCCTAATTGCCTAGACTTGGTTGTAGTATGATGCTATTCTGTAGAGGCTCAGTCTCGTGACACCACGATATGGTTGGGACCGTATTTTGTATGTTTTACATTTCGTTTATCACTTGATATGATCATTTACTGTTTAAGTTTAATTTGATTAATAACTGGCTGGTTTAAGGGATAATATGGTCGAGGCTTGCCTAGCATTGTGTTGGGCGCCATCACGACCAGGGTTTGGGTCGTGACAATTTCCTTGCAGTACTCCCTCGGATGGATAACCGAAACTTGGCGTTCCTTGAACTTTGGTACTTTAATCTTTGTGAGCAGGCAGACGTCAGGGAGTGTACCCAACCTCTCAGAACTTAGAGGGAGAGTGATGGAACTACTAGGGTGATCGAGAGATGCCAAAGTTCAGGTAAGGACATCATCGAGGAAATCAAGCGGTGGTGGTATGGGTGCTTTCCCAACCATCCATGCCTGATACATGTTTGCCATGTGTTTTCTCAACATTTTTACCTCTTTTATCAACCCGTGGTTCCGTTCAACCAGCTGTTGTCGGGTATCGGTACCAACCCACTCAATCTTGAGATTCTCTGTCATTATCCTCTGACTTTGTGTAACAGGGAAGAGTTATTTTAGAACCACAACCAACCACCTTTCTGGAGTGGACACAACAAAGTGAAGTCATCACTTTAGCGTTTGGGCATTTGACAGACAGGTAAATGCACATTAGGGATGTAATGCACCTAGGTCGTTGAACCTTTATGTCATGCATCTGCTTAAGTTACGCGCTTCATTCCGGCTTCTTATAAATATACCCCCTTTGAACTGCCTCCCCAATTTGCCATTTTTTTATTTAATTAATTTTTTTATTATTGTTTTTGTTTTGTTTTGGTTGTGGTCGAATCTTATGGAGATTGCTTACGTATCATGACCCCGCATGAATCAAACCTTACGTAGTTCGGGTAGATACACGGTAAATAACAATAAAACACATATTTTTCATTTTATTTTATTATATAATACAACAAACTTGATAAATTAGGTTTAAAAGCTGACCTTACTTAACAAACTTTTGACAAAGAGACATACAGACTCGAAAATCAAACAACACACATACTCTAATCCAAAGGATTACAAATTCAAAAACAAACTGACAGATTCCTTCCCTGTTTGCCAATTTCGACCAAATGGCTATTTTTGTAAATGTGGCCCCTTCCCAATTTTACATGAATTTTAAGGCTAGGGAGGATTTATTTTATGACACTTCACAAACTTGTCCGTTCTTTTACAAAAATAGCCTTTCGACAACTAAAAGATACCTTAAGGCTACTCGGCAAGAACGGTTTACTACACTACCAAAGATGTGTCGGCTTATTTTGACAAAAATACAAGCGACATTCACTTGCCCACTAACCCTCTTTTTTTTCAAATTAAAACAAAAGACCTAGTTTCACAAACAGGGCCTTTCAGCACTTCGGGGATGAAGATTTTGAGGCTGTGTGGGCTAACCAGTCAAAAACCCTAAAATGACCCAAGGGTGGCTGTTTATGAAAAGTCAGCCTTCCGGCGTGCCTCTCGAGAACATTCAGCTATTTTTTGATAAAACGGCACTACCCAACTTTTTCAAGACTGTTTTTTTCTTATTTTTCAAAATAAAACCCAATATTTGCATACGGCCTTTTAGCGCCTCGAGGACGAAGATTGTAAGGATGTGAGGGTCAAAAATCAAAGCTTGACCCAAAGCAGTTATTCATGCAAAGTTAGCCTTCCGGCGTCCCTTTCGGGAACGTTCGACTATCTTTGATAAGGACGACATCACCCGACTTATTTACAACGAAATTTGAATTTGACCCTTCCTTTTTTTTGTTTTTTAGCTATTTTTGCATAGGGGATGTTGGACCCGATGAGGGTTGCCTACGTATCCCACACCCTGTGAGAATCAAGCCGGCGTAGTTTGCTAAAGAAAACAAACTATGTTTGAAAACACGAATCCTTTTGTTCTTTCAAATAAATCCAACTAAAAAATATTATATTTTTTTTCTGAATATATTATTTTGAAAACAAGACACATTAAAATGAACTCTTTTTTTTTATTAATTTTATTTAAATTTCTAAAAATATTTTGACAGGATTTTGACACTATTCGGGCAAAACTAGTGATTAATCCTCTACACTGTTATTTTTTTTAGTTTTCCAATATTTTAAGCTGGTCGGCATGCCAATCTAAACAAATAAATGCACAAAATAGGATGCAGCATGATGGTCTTTTCACTTCAGTTTTGCTTGTCCTAGACGGATCCAACCCCTGTGTTGAGTCCCTTAAGTCTAATGTGCAGATAAGCGTTCCTACTAGGGATTCGGCATGAAGCTGTATTTTACTAGCTAAAAGAAAAATATGGGTTTTGGTCTAGAGTTAAGGTACCTGAGCGGACAACTGGGGATGAGGAGGGGGCGATGAAACGGGAGCACTAAAGTCTGCCCAGCCTTGTCACTTGCCCAACACTCGCTCTATTTGGAATACTTTTTAAAATGGCGGGCTACGCGAACGTATGCACCATTTTTTAGAAGACTCAGAAAGAAGTAGGGTTTCGGCACAGTTTATACATATAGTTCAAAAATATCAAAGATATAAAAATATCATTTTGCACATTTAAGCTCAATCATATAATACAATCAGATAATAATAAATAAAGCCAAATACAACGATAATCCTAAGCTCGAAATTCGGATAAGGAATTCTGTTAACCCGGGAGAAGGTGTTAGGCATTCTCGAGTTCCATGGTTCTAGCACGGTCGCTCAACTGTCATATTTGGCTTAATTATCCGATTTTTAACAATTATGAACTTATGTGCAAATTATTACTTTGAACCTCTTTAATGATTAATTATATTGGAAGTGAATTACAACGTTGTTAGAATGCCTCTCGAATTGCGTCACATAAATGTATCCGCAATTTTCAATATATTCCAACTTCGCTGGGATATGGATTTGGGTCACATAAATGTGTACCCGAGTTTAGGGAGATAAAATTATTAAATACACGCCTAAAGATAGTAACGCGTTATTATTTTTAGAACGCCGTAAAATTCGCTAAACATTGTGTCCCGCAGTCTAAGTATTTTTAATACATGTACGTTTGTGAAGGGCCCCGCAATTTTATGTTTCGTTGAGCGAGGCTCGTCTTGTTTGTTTTAAAAGGGCAGTCCTAAAGTGACTACATTCTTTCTATTCAATTCGTCTCTAAAGTAAAAGAGAGTAATCTTAATTAATTACATGCTTGAAAAATTCGGGTCTCTTATTAATTAACAACTTAAGACAAATGCTAACGAAATATCTACAAATTGAGGCATAACGAGAAATGATTTCAGTGCCACATTCTGTAAGCGAATATTACGAAAAGTAAAAAAAATGATGAATAGAACATGGAATTTATAATTGATATTATAAAAATAGACTAATGATACCCTGGCTAAATTAAACTTACATTATTAGATGAATAAACTTTTAAAGTTAATTATTTACGATTATTTTTGAAACCAAATTCAACCTTACTCATTAATGCCTATTCAAAAGGTTATCAAACTTAACATTATCTCGTTTTATTTGAACTTAAATCACGCCTACCGGATTACGATCTTACCCTTACTATGCCGAGCCAAACTTCAAATATAGAAGACTTACCGATTTCATGAAATTATTAGCCATATTATTTCTGCCTAACGCTTGTATACTTGTGTTATGCACAAGATTCGAAGTCATGAACTACAACTCGTTTCTATTCTAGTTTCATGAGTCCGAAATTATACTTCTTTTATCCAACCACCTATTATTGACTACATAAATAAAATTTAAGAAATACAATACGTTCAGTGTACTACAGTCCATAAAGTTTCTATAGTTTAGTTCATACTTGGCAAAACTATTCTAATACATGCTAAGATATATCAAATAGACTACTGCTTACACATGAAAACTAAACATACAGAAACAGAGAAATTCCAATGGCCCATTCCAACAATTCTATTACTATATTTCCATAGATTTGAAAGCTTAGGATAAGTATCTGGTGTTAAAAATACAAGAATAGAAAGGACTGAGTAGCGGCAGTGGTGATAACAATACAACAGCAACAAACAAGAAACCAGAGTCCAGATTAAAACCTAGCAATGAACCTTGAAACACTAGTGAAATCCTAGAAACACAACAGCAATCGCGAAGCAGAACAGAAGAAGCAGAAGTGCAATAAAATAGGAAACTTTGATTTCTGTTTTCAAACTCTCAAAGACTGGATTTAAATGTAAAAACTCAGCCTATATTTCTTTCAAAAACTCCCTCAACTTCTGATCTTAAAAAATTTCAGTTATCTATTTTTTTTTTCTTCTTTTTCTTTTTAATGTTGAATGAAGCCTATTTAAAGACTAAGCTGATCCACCCCCCCCCCCCTTTATTCAATTTTAACTTTTCAGCATGTATATTCTTTTAAAACTGATCATATCTCCATTTATACCTTCCATTTTATTTGTCTAGGCATGGGACTCTTATTTTTAAACTTCTGAAAAATCAAAATGTAGTGAAAGTCCTGCTGTACTGCAGGTTACACTAATATTCTCATGTGCAGTTCAGCTTTCTTTTAATAGATAAATCATCAACATCTGACTTTATTCCTAAAAAGGTAAGCCAAAGTGTGTCTACACTATGATTACCCCCAAATTCCCACACATTCCCAAACTCCAGTCCACTTACTTAAACAAATGGCTTTTAAAATAGACCACTTGAACGGCCCTTTATTGAGCATGTGACAGCCTCATTGAGGTTGTCTAGTTACCCCCTTAACCCCTTAAGTTATTATCAGTTTTAACTTATGTTAAAAAGTCTGAAATTATTACTATAAATCATTGAGATTAATTTCTAATTTCAGTTCTTAGTTTGTGCATTCCCATAGTTAATACCACTTAAGGTTCATAGAGCATAGGGGTTTCAAGCTTAAGAGTAAGCTGGCCAGTCTGGTAAACCAGACTTGGCCAAGCTTCACATCAATACATGCGAGTAGGTAAGAATACTCAACATAGATAGTAGAGGCAACAATTTATGCACAAGAGTTAACTTTGGCAGTCAAGAAAATTAGTAATTTTAGGCTTTTCTAATTCTTTCATGTTTCATGAGGGTTCAGTTGATGAATATTGCCTATTTGACCATATAAACTGTCACAAATGGCTAATATCCAAGGAAGCACAATGTACAGGCAGACTTTGAAATTTTAGTAGTTTCAAGGTGGGAAAAACACCATGAACTAACTAAACAACAAAATCTAATTATATCACTATGGATACAACTTAGAATAATAACTACTAAAGTGACAGAATTTAACTGACCAAATAAAAGGTCCATTGAAGATGAGATATTTGACATAAAATAATAAAAATATAAAAATCAAGTAAATGAATATAAATATGCAAATAAATACAAACAGAAAAGAGGGAAGAGAAGGACTTATCTTTAAGAGTTCCTGAACAAACTTGGCTAGGCTTGACTCGGGTTTGGCCATTTTAGGTCAAACGAACCACAATCGGGGTATTCTTAATTAAGAATAGCCAAATTGAATATTAGACCAAAATTCCCCACCAATTTGAGGGGATACCTTAATTTTTGAATTTTAGGGTTCTTGCCAGTGATTTGGAATTCGGGGTTTTTTTGTTAGATTCGAACCAAGCCAATGATGACTTGTTGTGGAGGGAGGCTGGAAAAGGTATGGTATATGTTTGGGGTTGGTTAGGGTTGTTTTGCATTTTACCCAATTCTTCGATTGAAGATTCGAGAATATTCAGAAGGATTTTACACAAACGGGTAACAGATTCGTGTGTAGGGAGTTAAGAAGATTAAGAGGTGTTATTTTGGGATGGATTTGGCATGGGTTGAGTCTGGAGTCGAATCTTCAAATGAAGATTCGAGAAAACCCAGGTTGATTCGAGCCAAAATGATGATGGATTTGGGTTCAATGGGTTGAGATGTATTAGGGGTGTTATTTTGGTTGGGTTTAAGATGGTTGCCGCTGGGTTTCAAGCTTGAGGAAGCCATGGCGCCTAGGGTTTTGGATATCCGAGTTCGTCTCAGAATTTGAGTGAGACGAAGTGAGGAAAGGGGGGTGCTTTGGTCTGGGGGCGGGGTAACGGGTAAAGATTATATATGATTTAGATGGTTTGATCCTGGCCGTTGGATCATGGGTGATTAATGGCTAGGATCTCTTGGTCAAAGGGAAACAATATCGTTTTGATTAAAGGGAGGCTGGGTTGGTCCGGGGTTGAATGGGTCGGGTATTTGGGATAGCCTGGGATCGTTCGATGAGACTGAGCGAACGACTCAGATTAAACGCCCTTGAACGGCGTTGTTTGGCTTAATGAATGAGCTGAACTGAACCGTTAGATTTGATTTGATCAACAGTCCAGATGGAAAGCTTGGAGACAATGTCGTGTTAACGTCTATGAGACCAGGACTCCACGGATTGGGTCGTGGTGTTGGTTTGGGCCTGATTTCTTTGCATTTTTAGTCATTTTTCAACTTCTTTAACTAACCACAATTAAATTAAATCACACCTTAAACAAATCAAAAGAACTGAAATTACACAACTATTAATTAACACTCAAATAATTAACACAAATTATACATTTAAATGAAATCACACAGTGACAAGGAACAAAAATGCACATTTTTGAAATTTTCTTTTTAACCACTTTATGGTTAATTAATTCTTAAAATGCACAATTAATTCCTAAATGCCTGCAACATGTATTTTTGTATTTTAAATCAATTTAACAGATAAACACACACAGACAAATGCAAACAATAAGGAAAAATTACACAAAATTCGCAAAAATACACATAACGCAAAACTATTTTATTTTAAATCTTTGGGAGTGATCCTCACATAAATCATCACAATGGGCTTAGTGATTCCCTGGAGGTTTTTGCCGATACCCTTCCTAGACTTGTACCCGCACCAATTCAGGATACTTTCAATTTTATTGTCCCACCACTTGTCTTTGTCTACAGCGTTGAACCTTTCGATGCGGTGGTATGTCTCTCCGCCTATTCTCCTTCTGCCTCCAATCATCAAGATGGTTTGGTGACTGTATATGGGGTTACTACCATCGCTATGAATGATCACTTCCTGGTGATTCCATCTGAACTTTACTTCCTGATGTAGAATCGATGCTACGGCTCCAGCAGCATGGATCCGGGGGCGTCCTAACAGTAGGTTGTGGGATGGCGGAACGTCTATTACTTGGAAGTCGATGTCAAACTATGTTGGTCCCATTTGCAAGGATATGCTTATTTCTTCAATAGTAGATCTCTGAGACCCGTCGAAGGCTTTGACATTGATAGCCCCGTCTTTGATCTCGTGTAGGCCCTTTCCCAAAGTTCTGAGAGTTACAAGTAGGCATATGTTGAGGCTGGATCCTCTATCGATCATGACTCTCGTGATGGAATGATCTTCGCATTGCACAGTGATGTGCAGTACCTTGTTATGACCCAAACTCTCTAGTGGCAATTCATCTTCATGGAAGGTTATTTTGTGGCTTTCCAGCACTTGCCCCACCATATTCGCCATCTCTCCCCCGGTTATATTGCTGGGCACATAGGCTTCGCTTAGTATCTTTATTAAGGAATTCTTGTGAGCATCTGAACTTTGCAGAAGAGCCAGGATAGATATATGTGCTGGTGTTTTGTTCAGTTGTTCCGCGACCGAGTATTCCTTCGGCTGTATTTTTCTCCAAAGATCATCGGGCCCAATTTCAATAGGCCATCCCGAGGTTTGCTTACTGGACTCAGCTAAGTGCTCTGGGTATACACCCTCCCTGTCTTGGTCATTCCTTGCGCAACTATCGTTTCTTCTGTCCTGGTCTTTCCTTTTCTCCTGGCTTCGGCAGTGTAATCCCATGGTACGGCATTCCAGCGGAATGGTACCATGTAATTCATTGCTACTAGAATAAGAACCCTCGGTGGTAACACAACAACGGGTGTAGGTGCCTTTGGAACCCCAAACGCAACTTCGATCGGCCCAGACACCTTTGCAGAAGGAGTCGTGCGCTTCAAATTCAAGTGGTACAGACATATTTACTGTGTCATACTTGGAGGGCTGATTCTGCACAACAATTGGGTTAAGGGTGACTACTAGCTTTTTTGGTTCATCCCCTTCAACAATCAAACCTCTCGACCCTTTGGGGTCCCAATCGTCCCCGATCTCAATCATATGAACGTCTCCACCTTTGTGGTTAGGCAGGGGTTTGTTACGAACATTAGGAGTGGGCTCCTTTTCTAAGATGACCTTGTTGTTGATCAGAGTCTGAATCTTGTCATTCAATGAACGACACTCGTCAAGGGTGTGTCCCTCCATGCCGGAGTGATACGCACAGGTCTTGTTGGGGTTGATCCACTGGGAAGAATTTTCTGGTGCTTTGGCTAGGGTAGGAGTTACATAATCGGCAACTTCAAGTTTTTCATATAATTTGTCAATTGGCTCAGCGATGGCTGTGTATTGTCCGGGAGGTTTTCGGTCGAAATTTGTTTTGGGCCTTGGGAAATTTTAGAGGGTAGGTGGAAATTGGTAGTGAGTAGGTTGAGTGTTATAAGCTTGATAAACAGGTGCTAGTTGAGAGTATGTGGATGAAGTGGGTTGATATGTGATAGATGGGGTGGACTGGTAAACGTGAGGTGGATAGGAGGGTGTGGGTGCTTGGTAATTTAGGATAGGCTGATATGTAAGTGGAGGTAATGGGTAGGTGTGGTATCTTGGTAGTGATTTGGCTCCATGTGCGATCATCACGACACTTACATTTCTTCTTGGACGTGCCACCAGTTTGTAAAGCTTTATTAGTGGCTTGCAATGCTTCAATATTTGTTACCATACCGTTCTTGATGCCCTCTTCAATTATTTCTCCGAGTTTGATGATATCAAAGAACTTTTGACCCTCGATCACCATCAATCTTTCATAATATTGAGGATCCTAAGCCCGGACGAAGAACCTATTTATTTGCTCTTCTTCTAGGGCTGGCCAGAACTTCGCAGCCTCTGACCTCCAACGAGTAGCATACTCGCAGAATGTCTCGGTGGGCTTATTCTTCAAGTTTTGTATGTATAACACATCCAGTACGTTCTCCGTATTGAAACAGAACCTGTCCATGAAATCCATTGCCATACTTACCCAATTCGTCCATTTCTTGGGGTCCTGACTGATGTACCAGGATAGTGTATCTCCTTTCAAACTCCTCGTGAAGAGCTTCATGCAAATTTTCTCATCTCGTCCAAGCCCTACCAACTTGTCGCAATAGGTCCTCAGGTGAACTCTAGGATCTCCGAATCCATCAAACATTTTGAACTTGGGAGGTTTGTACCCTTTCAGAAGTTCAACATCTGGCTGAATGCATAAGTCTTCATAGTTCATCTCCTCAATGCCTTTGCTACCTTCGACACCCTAGACCCGACTAGTTAACTTCTTGAGATCAGCTTCTAAATTCCTGATGAGGGAGTCTTTGTCATCAGACTCGGGGTACATTTGAGATTGGTTGGGTGTAGGGAGGTATAGCATACATAAGGATATGAGTGTTATAGAGCTGGTTGTTTATGGTGTTTGGTGGCTCGGGAATGATTAATAGAGCATTGTAGCAGGTTTGAACGTGGGTAGGCTGTATTTGTGGTTGCGGGGTGTTTTGTGGGGGTACGGGGTTTTGGGTGTTGACATCAGGAGTAATAAGAGAGAATGATAAGCTTGCCAAGTTCTGAACTTGGTCCAACTCTTCCTGGAATTTCAGCCATTTTTGCTCAAGATGAGCAACAGTTCCCTTAGTAATTGTTCAATCTCCTTTCTAGCACTTGTGGTTTCCATTCTTCCTTTGCTCTTGTCACGGACAGGAGGAGGTGATGGAGGAGGTGGAGGGCCCTTGGATCTTGTAGAATATGCTGATGGTCCCAGAATGCACGAACTAACATTTGGGGAGGGGAATAAAAATAAAAGAAAAAACAAAAAAGGTAACAAGTTAGTGCGGGTTCTGAGAAAAAATGTATTGTAGTATTTAAACATATTTTGCAAGAATATAAATCGCGTCCTAATTTTGGGTGCCTTATTGTGCCCGAGGTAGGCATAGCCACAGATAGTTTTGGAGAACTTATAATGCTAAATGCCTCATTATTGGCCATTGGCCTTATTACACCGTTAAAGCAAAATAAAGGACTCCTAACTACTTGGTCCCAGAAGGACCTTCCCCTAATTTGGCAGTCTTGTCTCCCTCAAACAACCATGCCAACTCGCGTAGTCCTAGCAGTAAGTAGGCTAGGGCCAGATGTTCGCCTGCATTTCCTTCAGCGTTTTGGCAGTCTTTGACCCTTTTGATGAACTTTCCTTCCAGCTCTACTAGACCCCGCTCCAAATACCCTAGCCGGTTGTTGGCGCTGACAACCATTTCTTTCCACTTTTCGATCAATTTATGATGGGCTTATTGTATTTCCTGATGCTCACTTTCCTACTCTCGGATCCTCTTGCACAGCTGATTATACTTAGCATGTGATTCAGCATGCTCGTTAATAATTCTGTGACCTCGAACGGATCTTGGCTGACCCATACCATTATCTTCTAACCAACCCAAATAATGAGGCACATAACTGGCGTAGTACCTGTCTGGCTCGATGGATTCTTTCTCCAAAACGATCTTATAGTGCCACAAATGTTGAGCTTGGCACTAGTGAGGGCTATCATCATCCTAGAAATAAGCGCTGAGGTGACTTGTCTTATTGACCCTCGGTATGATTTGTTTTATTCCAGCTTGCCTCATGGTTTGGAGAGGAGCGTAAGGGTAAGTTCCCCTTAAACCAATCAATATGAGGAATGAGGCATCTTGGGATCGAACTATGAACTCATCCGTGGGGAACTACTCAAACATCCACTACACCTGGTATTCTTTCAGATTTTCATATAATTCCACCCATCCGTTAGTGTCCTCTGGTTGTGCGAACATTCTGGCCATGTACTTCATACGCCTCGGCTGGTGGAAGGAGATATGGTCGTCCTAATCCCTGCATAAAATCTCTTGTCTGTATTCCCCTTTCTGGAGGTGTTCCATGAGCCATAGCTGAAGTAACAAATTACAACCCTCAAAATGATTGCCTTGTTGTTGACACTTGCTCAAGGCACGGTATATTTCCGTGACTATCATGGGCACTATGTTGAAAGTGTGCCCACCAATCCCTTCCATAAGATTTTTGGTTACCGTGGCTAGTCTGGTGTGTATCCTAGCCTTCTTCATAGGGAACACATTCATATCCAAAAAGCAAAACATGAAGACGAAAACCCTCCTATGGACATGCCCCAATGAGGTGATAGTAAATTCGTTTGAATAGGTGCGGTATGACTTGCTATAGTCGTACCTTTCAATAGATAGTCAAATGGGATGTAGGAGTCCTTCAAACATGTTAACTCTGGATTTTTCTTCAATCCCATCATCTTAATAAAACCCATTCCTTTGCGATTTTCTGGCATGAGTAAACCTGGAGTCTCCCAGGGAATCCCAGCTAGACCCCCTATCTCTTCAAGTAAAGGAGTCATTTCTAAATCACCAAAGCGGAATATAGATTTGTCAATGTCCCAGAACAACGTTACAGCCTCTATGATTCTGTTGTTGGGCTGAATCTCTATAAGAGAAGGCGGATTCCCTAGGTATTTTAGGACGAGTGTTTGATCACTTGAGTGGAGGTCATTCCACCAATTCATCAGCCTTGGATGGATGTTGGTCACCATGCAAAATCTGGGGATTTCTGCAAAATAGAGTGTTAGGCCTTTATCCCCTCCAGATGAGTATTTAAATCAAAAATTAGCATAGAAAAACACTTAAGTTCTCCAAATAAATGCACAGAACGTGAAGGCATCCGTTTGGGTTCCAAGGAAACCCGGTGTACTTTGGACAAGGCTATCTTAATGAGTCATTATATGGACAAAATAACTAACTCGGCAAGTTTTGACCATGATGCATGTACCGTTTAACGGAGTAAGGTTTCTATTTTGAAGTGCTAGATTGGTACCCTTGAGCGGACAACTCAAGAGGGAAAGGCACGGAACCGTCGACTACACTGTTGATTGACTGGTTTTACCGCAAATACTCCTTTACCAAATTTAGGGGGTAATAGTATTGGAAGTGCGCAATCACTCATTATAAACGTTGCTATAGTATTTGTTTTGCCACAAGTCGAGTACGATGTTGAAGATGCAATTTACAAGAATAAAACAAATTGACATGTATTTTCACATACATAAAACAAATGATTACAATAAATGCTCGAAATTACAACGATGCAGTAAAGGAAAGCAGTTAAAAGAAAGGAAAGACGTGAAGATACAAGTTAGTTTTCATGATGAAATAAATAAAAGGCAAGAAATAAAGTCAATAAAGTCACAAATAGCATGTAATGGTAAAAGCCTAAAAATTTCCCCAGCTCGACGCCCCATTTTTCTAAAAGAGCGAAATCGGGTTTACGACATTTGGGAGAACAACTCTTTTCCCACTTTGGGAATTGGGTTTTTAGTTTTGAGAGTCGCCACCTAATGATTATAGTTCATTTGGACACTTTAAAATAAATAAAGATAAAAAACTAGAGTTCGGGTAAGGGCTTGAAATTATCTCGAGGGGAAGGTGTTAGGCACCCCTCAAGATCCACTAGTGTGGTTCCCAGATATGCTACAATTGTGACTTTGAATGCAAACAAACAAGTGTACAAACAAGGATTACAAATACGAGAAACTGTTACAGATAAGAAGTACAAAATAATTTAAAAATTCTGAAATTTGGAAGAAAATATTTTTTGTGATTAAAGAAGAGATATACAAGTAAAGAAAGGGGTCAAATAATTGGTGCAAGTAACTTGAAGTACAAGAAATGAAAGTTGAAGACTGGATAGCTTTTAAAACTCTGAAAATTATTAAACTACTAAAGACGAAAGGGGGTCCTAGGTTTATACATCACTTGGATCATTCGCACAACACTGGTACCCAATCGTACGTATAGTGTTATCATGTAATCATCATCTCCATGTCTATCTTTCCCACCCTGTTAAGGTATTGGAGTGCGGAATGGTATCATTTGCCTATTGCATGCTATTACCGCCTCAAACTATTTGTCCCGGGGCATTAGGACTTCTAATCCTAAAAGGGAAAGAAAGGGATGGGGCCTTTATGGAGTTTAAAGGACAAAATTCTAATCGACATTCAAAAGCAAGTAACAAGCAGAGGGAATGAACAAACAAACAGGCAAGGCTCACATAAACCCTATAAATCAGATAACATATAGTTTAGCATGCCTTTACACATACTGGTTTGGTCTTTAAATATTTAAAAATTAAGCAGTGTGCGGACTGGTTCAATACATATATTTAGATATGAAGCTCCCATTAGGCAACTTGGATCTAATTGTCAGAAATTAAAGATATTTTAAACGAGTAATTTAGGAAGTACTAGTTTCAGAAAAGTAGTCTAATGCCGGAAAGTACAGACTGCAGTCAGTTTAGAAATAAGTTTAAAAGAATCATAAGTATAAACCATAGAAGGAGTTCCAGAGTGAGAAATACTTAAGGAAAGAGTAAGCCGTAGAACTGTTTTAAAGACAATTTCAGGAAGACCAAAACTTTGTTGGAAAATGTTTGGGCAGAATTTTTAGAAAGAAACCATTTTAGAAAAAGTGTTGATTTAAAGAACTCAAATGTATACAGATTCAAAAGAATTTTGTCAAAAGATTAAGGCTGAAAACATTACAACGTTAAGGACAAGTTAATAGATTGTTATTGCTTAAGAAGAATCAAACAAGTTTGATGCGAAATCCTATAGGCATGATATCTATATTTGATGTTAAAAGTCCGTTAAGAACTGGTAAGAAGAGGTGGTTGCTTAATTATCTCATACAGTTTGCCTAATGCATATGCATTCCCTAGAGGCATGATTTTTATATGCACTGGTTACATGAACGTCAAGGTCCTATAGGCAGGATCTCTAGTGACTTGCAATATGACTAAACATTAAACCATGTAGGAAGAATTTCTTGATGACTTATTCGTATTTAAACGTTAAACCCTATAGGCATGGTATCTAGTTGACTTGAATCAGAAATATCGAACTATCCTATGTGCATGATTTCTAGTAAGAAAAATTAAAGTCCTAAAGTCATGATATCTACCCTTTATTGATACAAGAAAGTAAAATCCCTCCCACACCCTTTTACTAGATTCCCCGAGTTCTATACAAGTTATTACAACCCAATGAATCAACTGAAATAATAAAAATACATAAAAAAAACAAACAGCTAGATCAAAACAACCTAATTCAATCTTAATGCCCAATATTGTGTATTTAACTAACTCCGGTGTCCAGATCTCAAAAGCCTTCTCATTGTCTAGGGTGTTTCAAAGTTCCAAGGAATCTCAGGGATTCCAATCATTGCTTACACCCAGGATGCCATTATGAATAGAGCGGTGCAGTGTGGAACAGCCAGCCCTCACGCATCCAAGTTCCGAGGGAGCTCAAGGGTCCCAAAGTATGGCTTGCAAGAGAGGGGCATAACTTATATCTAGGAGTAAGTGCAAAGTAAAAGAAGAATTCGGAGGCCATGATGGGTGGTGGTCATGCCTAGCCATAAAGTAGGATGGCACACCCCTGACCACTTGTTTAGATGAACAAGTTAGGAGCAAACCTTTTGAAGGTCAAACAAAGGTCTGGATAGTGATTAGGACACTATCAGACCTAAGTCAAGGCTCAAACACATAATGGGGAGAATGGAAAGTGGGAATTGGGAATTGATTGAGTTAAGGAGTTCAATGAACCCAATTTAGGGTCATAGACAGTAATATGGGGGTGCTACTATGCCCTGAACATAAACTCACATACAAAAGGGTAAATGGGTAAGGGAATTCATAACGCATCAAATTCGCAACAAACAAACAACTGCACAAATTATTTAAATGCTGGACTGTAAAAGAAAAAAAGGGTCATGTTATAGTATGCTAGAAAAACAGATGGGCAGAATTAGCACATTGTTCTTGAGGCATATAAACTAATTGAAATGTACCGGTATAAAAGTAAAAAGTGCAGAAGAAAGTGAGCGAAGTCCACATCAGTGTAAGTATCAGAAAGAGAGAATTTAAATGAATGTGAATTGTGAAATCAGATGGTATTCTGTGTTCGTGTGTTAAAGTATAGAAGGGCAACCTCTTTTATAGTGTAGAAAACAAGTAAGAAAAAGGTAAAAAAACCTATTAAAAATCTGTCTCAAATATTCTCTCTTTAGTCAAGGATTTAGTTTCAAATGAAAAAATATAAATAAGGAAAGAAAATTTGGATAAAATCCTTCACAGTATCATAAGAAGGCAAAATACACGAGGTATATTTAAGGAAAGGTTTCAATAGTACTTTATTTGTAAAGAGAACGGAAAGGGAATCAATCAAACAATTAACAAAATCAAAGTACTAAGTTTTAAATCGAATGAACCAAACCAGAAATAGGTAAAGAGGGCTTAGCCAAAGAAAATCAGTGGCAGACGATCAAGACCCTATGAAAGGGATCCAAAATTAATCAAGCAATCGCCCAAAAACCTTGAAGGGTGGGGGGGGGGGGGTTCTTGCATATAAAGCAAACAATTCAAATAGAAGAGTCTAAGTGTTTAGAATCATAAAAGAATACGAGTTCAGCCAGAAACTCATAGTGAGTCTGAAGGTATAGAGTCCCCAAAGTGGAGCCCTAATTCAATTTACCAACAAGACCCCCAAATTCTAGGGTTTCCCCATCGAATCAAATACATAAATGATAAGGCAAGTGAACAGACTCAAGGAGTCTCATGAGAATCAGGCAAATACAATGGCGGGCTTGAAACAATCAAAGAGAGTAAACCACTTTAAGGCATGAAGAACATGCTCAGAAAACTTTGTCACTTAAGAAAACATGCTTAACAAGAACACGAACATATTTTAGGAAAGCAAAACATCAAGAAACTCAGTAGTAAACATTCATGGTTGAAGAGTGAGAAAAACAGACTAATCATGTGAGCATACATATAAAGTAGAAAGACAATACATGCGTAATAGAAGAGGAAAACATACGAGCATAATACAGACAAACATCTAAAAGAAAAGAACAACAAGAATCGAAAGACTTTCAGAAACCCTAATTTAAAAAACCAACAATTTTAAAAAGGAAATTTGGGGAAACTCAAACCGTCAAATATAGCATAGGTTCATCACAAATCTAGGAAAATAAATGAAGAAATAACCTCGAATAGTTTAGGGTTTATGAGAAACCCTGGAAATGAGAAGGCTTGGAAAGGGTCTGGTCTCGAACAAATCTAAGACATAGCTAGGCTGTTAAAGCTCGAACACGCCAGAACAGGGTTGGAGAGGCCATGGAACTACATATCTGAGAAGATCTAAAAAACGAACCATCGAAGTCTACATTCAAAACCTCGAACAAACAAGGTCTAATGGCGAGGGCGAGTGGGTATAAGCCATCCATGGCCAAGGTTGCCATGGATTCCGGTGGAGTTGAGACGAAAATAAGAGTAATAAAGCTAGAGTTTTGGAGAGGTCTAGAGAGGATTTGGCAGATGAGGGTTTTTTTCTTTTGTAAATGATTAGGGTTTGGGGGTAAGGGTGAATTAAAAAGGAAAGAATGGGTTATGGTCGTTGATCAAAATGATCAATGGTCAGGATTTAAAAGAGGTCCGGATGGGTTTAGGAATTGGGTCAAGGGATCGGCTTAAAAAATGAAACTGGGTCGTTTAATTGGGGGTAGAATTGGGGTTGCAATGTGGCTAAAATAGAAATATAAATAGGCTATACGTTAAATAGCCAACTTTACCCTTTTGATTTAATTAAAATAATTAAATAATTTTTTAAAATAAATTAAAAGCACTAAATTGATTAATAATATATAAATGCTCAATTTTGTAATTGTAAAATTCTATTAAATTGAAAATAGGTTGTAATTGCAATTATAACAATTTAGCCTTTAAAATACCCAATGAATTTTGTAAAAAATGTAAAAAAATCACACTAATTATATTTTGGTGTAAATATGAGAATAAAATGGATTATTCACTAAAAAATGATAATTTGGGAATAATCATTGGATTTTATACTGTTAAAAAAATAAACTTGGTTTTAAAAATTTGGGAATGATACTAAAACACTCGGGTATGCTTATATATGCATGTATACGTCATTTGAAAGTATATCTGGTATATAAAAAATACTTGGAGAAAAATTGGATATCAAGAGGATGAACTTCTTGTTTATGTGAATACAGTTTGCCTGTTTTAATTTCTATTTGTTCAACTACATGTTTATTGTAGTTAATTGACAGGATCCTCAATTAGTTGTGCCTATTTATTGTGCATAAATCAGGAGAGAGTGCATACTTAGGTGAATGTTGAACAACACCACTCCCAAAGTATAAGAGGGATCTATAACTGCGGGTTTAAAGGCGTGATTAGGAATAACAAAGCTTTGGGTGCAATCTTAAAGTGAACTCTGATAAACAAAGCTAGCCAGTGTATCTCGGGAGAGTGCATTTAGTACATTACTGTGATTACTCGGGAGAGGTTTACGGTAAGAAGAGCGTTCATGATTGATAGGAATGTGTTGGTGAATTTGTATGAAACATAAACATAAGGAATTCCATCAATATGGGAAATCATTACCTTAGCGCTTTCTCATTATTGTTTGCAACTTAGCATCTTAGTTTACATCTATTTACTTACTGTTAATCTTATTTAGTAAAAACATCCTCAACTGTGATTCTCAACGTTTGGGAAATTGATTCTAAAGAGTTTAGTAGGTCTAAAGATAGTGATTGATAGGTTAATTCTCTGTGGATTTGACTCAAGGCATAATACTCAGGTTATATTTGCAATGTCCGCATTATCCTTTTTATAAGGCATAGTTGGCGTGATCACCGATATAAAATATTTTTAAATTATTATGCTAAGCTACATGGAATAAAATGTAACTCTTTAAAACAAAATAAATTATCTCAAAATTTTAATGTTAACTGGATATAACAAGTTAAATTATACACCAATCATGCAAAACATATGTTATACTAATATATAAGCAAATCCTATAATGTTTTAGAGTAGTTGTAAATGCTTATCCACACCGGGTATTTATAACAAGCTATATATGTTAAAAAATATTAACTAACAATATTTAAGCAAATCAATCAAATATGTGAAAAAAGGTAAATCATAGCCGACCATAATTAATACCGAATCAGGAATTGAAGCAACAATACATTAAATTGAATAGAAACCGTACTCGGGAAGCTTTATTGATTATGAAGATTGACCCTGCCTTTCCTTGGAAAGGTTCAAGGAATATGAGTTTTCTTTTCTTCTTCTAGATCGAGGCAACCTCTCCTTCAAAAGGTTTCGGGAATCTATCGATCTCTGAGCTTCAATGGCCCTTTTGGGAGAGAAAGAGTATTCTTTCTCTTGGAAGGAAGAGAGAAATTGAGAGAGAAATTGAAGATTCAGTCTTGACCCATTGGAGAAGGCCCCTTTCCAAAATAACTCCCTCCCCCTATTTATAATCGGGGACCTTTCACCCCTCGACCCCTTCCAGGGTCGACCATGTCGAGGGGTCGACGCTCATCTTACAGGAGGGGGTCGATCATAATGCATACTCCATTGTTAATGCGGATGGGATGAGGTTAGACCCATTTAGTCGTTATTCTGGAAACTGCTTTAGAGACAGGGTCGATACCGCGACGGTCAAGTGGTCAGATTTCTAACCAATACAATATTAACTCACTATGGTTAATTAATTTAATTAGATGAGAATGTATGTTACCAAGGTTAAATGATTGAAGTCCATATATATGTTAGGTGTTTGCCATAATTTTCTTACCATATTTGGTTTTCCTATTTGTTGAAGAAAAAGGGCAATATAATTACCTTAACTGGGTTTTCCTTTATGTAAAAGGAAATTATAAATCTCCAATATTTGGCTAGTCCTTTTTCTTGTAGGAAAAGGTTTGGACTTCTATAAATTGAGGATCATTCCTTCTCATTCAGTAGCATCCATAATGTAGCCATATGGGTTTGAGAGTAGTGTTTAGGGGAAGAACTTTACGGGACAAGTGTTAGTGTGTCACTTCTGTTTGCCTCTTCCTGAGGTTCTTCTCTCGATATTTTGTACTCTCTTTTTATCATAGTGGATTGCTCATCTTCGTTGTGGACGTAGGTTAGTTGACCGAACAACGTTAAATATTTGTGTTTTTTTTGGTAGATTTCTTTTTTGTTGTTGGACTTATCGTCGTTCAAGGTTTGCTTTACTAGTTTCCGCATTACACCTACTTTCCTAACAAGTGGTATCAGAGCCAGCTTCGAGCGAGGTTCAAGACAGGTTCATCTTGGCTGGTTCAGTTCTAGCCATGATATATTTGACGATAATCGTAATTTTTGTCTGAGAAATTTGATTGAGTGCTGCGCACGTTGAGACAAACTTTGTGGCGGATATTTGGAGATGCGACTTGTTGAAGGCTATGTGAAGAAGGTGGATCAAGTTTATTTTGTCAGAAAATTCAGGTCAGGGGTAGAATTGTTAGGTATTTGCCATAATTTTCTTACCATATATGGTTTTCCTATTTGTTGAAGGAAAAGAGCAATATAATTACCTTAACTGGGTATTCCTTTTTGTAAAAGGAAATTATAAATCTCCAATATTTGGCTAGTCCTTTTTCTTGTAGGAAAAAGTTTGGACTTCTATAAATTAAGGATCCTTTCTTCTCATTCAATAGCATCCACAATGTAGCCATAGGGGCTTGAGAGTAGTGTTTAGGGGAAGAACTTTACGGGACAAGTGTTAGTGTGTCACTTGTGTTTGCCTCTTCGTATGGTTGTTCTCTCGATATTTTGTACTCTCTTTTTGTTATAGTGGATTGCTCATCTCCGTTGTGGACGTAAGTCAGTTGACCGAACCACGTTAAATGTTTGTATCTTTTTTGGTAGATTTCTCTTTTGTTGTTGGATTTATCGTCGTTAAAGATTTACTTTGCTAGTTTTCGCATTAGACCTGTTTTTTCGGTCCTAATAATATATATCATTTATATTTATATATATTGATTTAATATAAATAGTCGGTGGGAAAAGTTTTAACCGGTTGGGGACGCATGTTCTCGTCCTTGTGTCTAACCGTCCTAATTTATTTTGTAGCACCCAACGAGGAATCATATTGATTGTATTAACTCATAAATCGAACATATTTTAATGTGTCTTAGTACTTTGATCAATCATTAATGATAAGCCTGCTCTTCAGCTGCAAAGTTCAAAGCCGATCATTTTAATAAAATTAATTAGTGTACTATCTGTCTCACAATGATTATACGAAAACTTGGTTAATATAGTATAGTATACTATAATTTTGTTGAAATGATGACAAGGATTAATTCCGCCAAGGTGTAAGAGTATTAATATATTGAAAGATAAATTTAAACAAACAATATTTCTTTGCTTGGGTTGAATTCAATTTTTTTAATTAATAATGTTGTTTATCAGGGTGCTAATATTTTGTTAGGGTTATTGGTTAAGCCAGCACAACATTCTTGATGCTGCAAAGTTAAAAAATCTATATAAACTACGTGAAAATGTTGAGTTTAAAGTATAATAAAAGTAAAACGATAAGAGATTTAAAAATCCGTTTCTTATATTTTTTAAGAATATCAAGTATAATTAAAGAAATCATTAAGAGAAATACTTTGCTGGTCATGTAACTTAATCAACGCAGTGAATATTCACATATCAAGAAGTACCATAGAAGTATGTATAATTTACGTTATTTATTTGAAAAAATATACTCCCTCCGTTTCAATTTATGTGAATCTATTTCTTTTTTAGTCCGTGTAAAAAAGAATGGCCATCTTCCTTGTTTGGAAACAATTTACCTTTATGTAATAATTTATAGCCACACAAAATAAAGGTGCCTCATTTTACACCACAAGATTAAAAGTCTTCTCTTTTTTTTTTAAATTCTGTTCCCAATTAAATATGTTCATATAAATTAAAACGGATGGAGTATATATTTGAAAAATACTTCTAAAAGTAACTTAGAAAAGCTTAGAATCTTCAAATAATTCCTTTTTATTTAAGATAGAACCCATCATCGAATGGACAAATCAATAGACTCGTGTGGTAGACAGCTAGCATGCATTGCCACTCCAACCCCACAACTTATTCCAATCATTATCCCAAAAATATATATTCCCCGTTTCAATATAGGTGAATTTATTTTACTGAGCACGAAATTTAAGAAAAAAAAGAAGATTTTTGATTTTGTGGTATAAAATGGGGCAACTTTCTTTTGTGTGGCTATAAATCATTGCATAAAGGTAAATTATTTCCAAATAAAGAAATGTGTCATTCTTTTTAGCACGGACTAAAAAGGAAATAGGTTCACATAAATTGAAACGGACGGAATAGTATAGCAAACCCTAGTCATGAATTAGGAAAATGAGCTTATAGTTTTATTATATGGGTGAAAGGAAAGCTTGAAGCACCGCAGAATTATCTTTGTGCAACGTATAAGTTACAGGTTTGAGCCATAAAAATAGTCATTAATATTTATATTATGATAAATTATTTATATTATATAGCTTTTGGCGTGACCCTTCTCCGGACCCTGCCTGAACGCGAAATGTCTTGTGTACCGGACTGTTATTTTTCTTCTTCTTAATTTTACTATATATAATTGAAATTTTTATTTTTTGGAGGTTTAGGGTACCCTTTTGATTATATTTGTTTCTTATTTATTTTTGTGTTATACTCTATGATGTAGGTAAACAACATTTAAATAACAACAACAACCCAGTATAATCCCACTTAGTGGGTCTGGTAAACAAAATTTAAACGTTAAGAAAAACTAGTCATTTGTATTGATTGTAACCAGTGGAGTAGTACTGCTTTTGCTTTGGAAATCACAAGATAAGACAAGACATTTCATCAGAAAAATGGACAGTTAATTTGCTTATTTGTGCAATAAAATGTTGGTAGTCGAACAAGATAATTGAAAAGGAAAATTTAACCAATGAGAAACCGAAACGTGTCCTCTGTTCAAACAGCCGCTGTGTGTTTCCAGAGTGTTCTTTCGACCGTTGAGGAATTGGGGATAAAGTTCCCATTCTAAACACACAACGGTCCCATACTATGGACCCGTTTGTTCATTTTTTTTTTCTTTAAAAATATGCAAATCTACAAAAATTTTGCAAGGACACATAAGGAGTTACCACCCGTTTTTCCCTTTTTGTGTTGCTTCATGTTTCTATAATAATATTAGAGTCGATCGGGTGTAATTGAATTGATTCTGGTTGGAAATAAGGCGTATAGCCTTTTAGAAAGGGAGTTTGTTTTAGAAAAGTCAACCAGAAGTTGACTATGTGGTTAGAGGTCTCGGATGTGAATTTCAGTGGTTCGGTTAGCTTTGGGGGATGATTTGTGACTTAATAGAGCGATCGGAATTTAATTTGGAAGTCCGGTTTAGAAATAGGCTTGAATTGGCGAAGTTGGAATTGCGAAATTCGATAGGTGAGATTTTGATCCGGGAGTCAGAATAGAATTCTGAAAGTTGCAGTAGCTTCGTTAGGTGATTTTGGATATGTCTGCAAATTTTCAGATCATTCGGACGTCGTTTGGTCGGATTTTTGATCGGATGTAAAATTCGAAAATTCTAGTTGAAGGCTTGAATCCATCGTGATTTGGTAATTTTAGTGATTAAGGACGTATTTTTATGATTGGAACAAGTTCGTATGATGTTTTGAGTGAGTTGATATTTTTGGTTGGGATCCCGGGGGCCTCGGGATAATTTCGGATGATTAATCTGGAAATTTGATGGGATGTAGCAAGTCTGTGGTGAGAGCTTCTGTTGTTTCCGCATATGCGGTGGAAGAGCCGCTCAAGCGGTCTCACTGATGCAGTTCAGTGATCGCAAAAGCTGCCCCTTGGTGGCCTGGGTTTTCCGCAAAAGCGGTCTTCGTAGAGGCGGATAGTTGACCACATAAGCGGTCCTAAGTAAATTGAGTGAGACCACAGAAGCGGTCCTTGATCGCATAAGCGGCTCCTGCAGAAGCGGTATAAGACTGCAAAAGCAGTATAAGACTGCAGAAGCGGTCGAGCGGGAATTAAGTGAAACCGCAAAAGCGATGCGGAATCCGCATAAGCGTTAGCGGGACCGCAGAAGTGAAAGTTGTCAGAGGGTTTAATGTATCAGTGCATTCGAAGTTTCAGAAGTGTAAAATCATTTTGGGGTGCAAAGTAAGGCGATTTTTGGGCGATTTTGAAGAGGCTTCAAAGGAGAATCATCAGGTAAGGATATTTGGACTTGGTTTATGTTATTTTAGTATAAAAACATGAATTAATCACTGAAAGTTGGGGAATCAAAGGGTAAAAATAGAAGTTTTTGCTTGAAGCCTAAGAAAGGGTAAAGTGATGATCTGAGGGGTCAAATGGACTCTGATTCTTGTGAATCATGGCGAGACGAGGATTCCAGAAATATGAATTTCGTAATTTTTTGAGAAGTGGGCTCGGCGCTCGGGTTTTGCCAACTTCGTATTTTTGGGAATTTTTTGAGTTATTTCAATTGGGTTATATTCCATCAGCCTATTTTGATGTATTCCTATTGGTTTTGATCATATTTGGCTCTCGTGGAGGTTGATACAAGAGGAAAAGGCATAACGGACTAGTCTCGTGGCCGGTTCGAGGTGAGTAATAGATGTGGATGTTGACCTGAGGGTTTGAAACCCCGTTATATCACAATGTAACGCTATATTGAGGTGATACAAGTACTCTACGGTGAGTGCGGGGTCAAATGTGATTGGAGACTATGGCTTAGTCTGCCCGTGTGGTGTTGTACTGTGTTGTTGGCTATGAATGAGCCGGTAAACCTCCTACTTGGATGGTTATGAATATATTTGGGTCGCGTGCTAGTTAATTGGATCCCGTGAGGATTGTTATCACTGTTTCTATGAATTATAACATGTTTTCATGATATAAGTCCTGAGCTAAAACGTTGTCTAACTATAATTTGCAAATATTGAGATTTTGAACACCTAATTCTATAATTACTGTTAAATGGAACTAAAAATGGTATTTTATTTGTGCATGTGAGGCTTGCATGCATATAGTTGGACTGATAGTAGATCGGGCTGTACGCCGCAACATATGTTACTATGATATTGCGCTTGGGCTGTTAAAGACCCTCTGGAGTCCGCACACTCACAGTAATCGCGGGTACCCAAATGGATCGGGCTGGGCGCCGTAGCGTTCATATGCATTTGCATTGCATTCATGCATTTATACTTATTTGCTCTATCTGTTACTACTTATTGAGATTTACCTTGTTAAAAAGAATAGAATACTGTTATAGCTTTACTGTATAGTATTTTGGAATTTCTTGCCTTGTATATCATTATAAATGTCTATTACCGCTGAGTTGGCAGTACTCACTTTACTCCCTGCACCATGTGTGCAGATCCAGGTACCTCAGGGCAGAGTTGAGCTTTTAGCGGCTTTTCAGAGTATTATTCGGAGTTTGTCGAGGTAGCTGCCTGGTGTCCGCAGGACCCGACTCCTCCATTATTTCTGTATTTTGATATTTTTGTGTACTCGGATTATGATATATTTCACTATTATTATGCTATTCTAGTAGAGGCTCTTGACTCGTGAGCCCCAGATCTGTGGGAGGTTGTTCTGTACTGGTTGTTTTGGGTTGTTTTCTATATAATTGCTAAAATTTCAGATTTCTCTTCATCGTTAATAATTTTGAATAAAGAATGTAAGCTCGTTGCTCGGAATGTGAGTATGATTGGTCGGGCTTGCCTACCAATATGCTGGGTGTCATCACGACTGAGTTTGAGATCGTGACAATGTTCAATATAATTTTAAATTTTAAATATTTTTTTAAAAATTTTAATTTTTATATCCAAACGCTTACTATATCCTTTCGTGAGGGCAACATTTTGTGGCGCCCACTCAAGCTTGCTATAGTAATTTTAAAAAATAAAGTACAAATCTATTATAATCGGTTTGCTAATGATAATGGTGAGTTATTTACACTATCCACGAGGGTAAAGTTAAATGAGTTCGAGATAGTGTAAGAGCTTTCTAGAATTAACTTTATCCATGATTACTGTACTTTTCGATTTGTTATCCAAAAATTATTTGGATTTTAATTTCAAGGTGTTTCTGCAGTTAAATTGGTTCTCATGCATATGACTTGGGTACATCACATGGTTTGGTTCTGTGACGACCCAAAGGGTCATCACTTATTTTATTAATCATTTCGAGCTTCTGAGGCCTTGAAAACCTCATTCCATGTTGCCTCGATTTACGTGCACAATCCGAGCATGTAGCCGGAAAGATTTTGTGATAGGAAATATGAATTCTATGAGAAATTTGGATAAAAATGATATTAATATTGATATGGTTGACTTCGGTCAACATTTTTGGTAAACGGACCCGGACCCGAGATTGGATGGTCCCGAGAGGTCCGTAGGAAAATATGGGACTTGGACGTGCGTCCGGAGTCGAATTCGAGGCCTAGAGCCCAAGTTATGAATTTTTATGTGAAATTGTTTTTGATGTAATTGTTAAAGGAAAATGAATTAATTGACCTTGGTATCGGGCTCGTATTTTGGTTCCGACGCCCGGTACAAGTCTTAAATATTATATGTGTGATTTCTGTAAAGTTTGGTGACATTCGGATGTCGTTTGAGATGTTTTGGACCTTGAGTTCCAAGTTAAGAAGTTTTGAAAATCAAAAGTATGAAAATCATAAGTTTGAGGCTTGATTTGATTAAAACGAAGTGATATTGGCGATGTGATCGCACGAACAAGTTCATAATGTGTTTTTGAGGTTATGTACATGTTTGGTTTGGAGCCCGGGGCGCTCGGGTAAAGATTTGATAGGCCGTTGGATGAAATTCTGAATTTTTGCACTGCTGGTTTTTCACCCAGCTGTTGGCTTCGCAATTGCGAAGTATTTCTCGCAATTGCGAAGGGGACAATGTAAGGCAAGGCTCGCAAATGCGAACCTTTATCGCAAATGCGAAGCCCCATTGACCCAGCCTTGTTCGCAAATGCGAACAATTGTTCGCATTTGCGAAAGTCCCCAGAACCTCCCTATGTTCGCAAATGCGAACAAATGTTCGCAAATGCGAACATTCCCCATACTGCCTTGGTTCGCAAATGCGAACCATTGTTCGCAAATGCGAACACTGCCTTATACAGCATGTGTTCGCAAATGCGAACATTAGTTCGCAAATGCGAACATCCCTTTGTCTGCCAGTGATCGCAAATGCGAACAAATGTTCGCAAATGCGAACTTCCCAGCCTTAGCTTATTTTTCAAACTCCAGAAATTGGTCGGGGTTCGCAATTGCGAACCCATGTTCGCAAATGCGAACACAGAGACCTGTAAAATACGATTTTCAATCATTTCTTCACTTTTTACAAAACAAAAACACCCATTTGCGATTCTTCACGGATTTCTTCTTCATCAAAACGATTGTAAGTCACTTTTTACTTAATTCTTTCAATTCCTAACATCATTAAACATGTTTTTCATAAGAAATCAAAGATTTTCATGGTAGAATTCTTGTTTTTGTTAGAAAATAGGGTTTTTCATAAATTGGGAATTGGACCTCGAATTGAGGTCCGATTTTGAAACAAATCATATACATGAACTCGTGGGGGATGGGTAACCGGATTTTGGTCCTAACCCCGAGTTCCGACCATGTGGGCCCGGGGTTGAAATTCACTATTTCGGGCAGAATGTTGTAAAAGATGTATTTGGTCTTAAGAATTAGTTTGTTGAGTAGTATTGATGATATTAAATCAATTGTGTATAGATACGATTGGATTGGAGCCAAAGTTGAAAGAAAAAGACATTTCCACGGATTGAATTGTTCATAAACACTCGAGGTAAGTGTTTGTTCTATCCTAGCTTGAGGGAATAGGATTATGTGCTATGTGTTATGTGATCGAGTGCGGTGTATGGGTTGTGGTGACGAGCATCCATACACTGGCGACTTATTGTAAAGTGAAGTATTGTTTCCCTTGCCGGGACTTGTTGTAAAGTGGATTATTGCTTTCCCTTTCCGGGACCTTGTTGTGATGATTGTTGTGTCCCTTGCTGGGATAGTTCATGATTATTGTTTTCATTCTTTGCCCTTAATCGTGATTGTTATTTGGGTGAGGAAGAGTGATAATGCACGGAGGGAGATGCCGTGCCTTGTTTACTGATATTGTACGAAGGTTAATGCCGTGCCTTATGGTATTAATTATGCCCGAAGGTTAATGCCGCGCCATGTTTATTTATTGATTATGCACGAAGGATCATGCCGTGCCCCGTTATTGAACCATGTACGAAGGATCATGCCGTACTATGGATGTGAGGATGAGAGTAAAAGCACGAAGGGTGATGCCGTGTACTTTATTTGTTTATTTGGTGAGGATGAGAGTAAAAGCACGAAGGGTGATGCCGTGCAACTGCTTGCTATTTCTTGAATTGATATTACTTGTGTTTACATTATACTTTGTTTTTCCTTGTGAATTTTATTAACTGTAGTTAATTGTTGAATTCTTTAAGATATTCCTTATTGTGTTAATACTTGATTATTTCTTGTTATTTTGTGGTACACATATACATATTGAATTGTACAGGTTTATGTGAGTGTCTGGTCCTAGGCTTGTCACTACTTCGCCGGGATAGGCCAGGCACTTACCAGCACATGGGGTCGGTTGTGCTGATACTACACTTCTGTGCGTTTTTGCACAGGTCCAAGTTACGATCAGGAGCAACAGCAGCAGTAAATCGATTGCGTGGGAGTTGATCATATTTGAGACCGAGGTAGCTTGCAGACGTCCGCAGGCCCGGCGTCTCTCTCTTTATTTATGTTATTAGCTGTAGTCTCTTTGTTCCGAGACAAACAGAATTATGTTATATTTCCTTCGGACTTTTATGTGTAGTATTCCATAGTAGTTCGTGAGTTGGTGACTCCACGTCTTGGGTAGAGGATTTCCAGTATGATTTTCACCTTGTGATTTGTTATTTCCATTTCGATAAAGTATTCCGCATTTATTTAATTAAAATTGTGTTGAAAACAGGATAGTATGAATACAGTGGCTTGCCTAGCTACCACGAGTAGGCGCCATCACGATCCCGATATTGGGGGAAAATCCGGGTCGTGACAGGTTCGCTCGGATCAGGTATTGTGCCGGGTTCCTGTCACGTAATTTTGAATCGTTAGGCAATCAATAATGATATCACTATCACATGATTGTGGCGAGATAAATAAAATACCTTCACAATTAATTGTACCTTTCATATTTGAACGAGTAAAAAAGAATTATACTAATGATATGAGTACTTTTCTTATCTTATGCACCAAGTTAATCGGCCTCCAATATGGTATCGAATACCTGGTATGGAAAAAAATAAACGATGGCATCAACCATCTTCCGGAAAAGAACTAGATTTACTCTTAAATTTGTGTTATATTCTGTAGTTTCTAGAAATATGTTGTCTTATGTATGTGGAATATCTGGGATATTCTGGCATTTTGATTCTTGAAAAGACAGGGCATGTTCGTTGCCCATATGAATTGAGAAAAAAGAACATACAAACAAACGTATCTCTCTGCCTCAACCAAATCCTTTTGGGCAAAACAAGACATTAACACCTCGACCATATGCAATTTCACGGAATGAGGTTCATACGTGTTAGACTGATACTTGAAATTTATGATATGTATTCCAAAAGGAGAGTCAGAAACTGCAATTTGTTATACATATAATTCTATTTAACGTGAATGTCCATATTTAGAGAAATTCTAGAGTTTATTACTTGGTGGCTAAGTCAAACTCTCCCTATAAATAGAGGGTTTTATTCCATTGTAATTCATCCCAAAATTCAATAAGAATTTCCTCTTTTCTTTCTCTGCAATATTATTCTTGTTCTTTTATTATTTTATAACACGTTATCAACACGAGATTCTACCATCTCATGAAGCTCTTTGAGAAGATTAAGGAAAAAATAAGAAAAAGGTATAGCAAAAACCGGAACTTACATATATAAAGCTATCAATTATGTATAATTAATTATGTGTATGAATTAAGAGAGAAAAAAAAACAATTTCACAATTGTCCAAGTAGATATTTTCTCTTTTTGATTGTTAAGGTATAAGACGTCAATCTAATACATAACTGGACCATGTGAATATTTGTAAGTGATCACGTGAATTTTATTTCTTTATTTTCACTTCATTTCATAGTAATTGTTTTGGAAGTTTCGGATTATTGAAATTCGGTGAGATAAATAACAATAGTGAACAAGCCGATTGTAGTTCGGAAAAATATCTACGCCTTTAATATTTGTGTTCAAGCAAATTATCTTTAAGCCTAGTTTATTTCTCTGAAAATACTAATGTTTATTCGTATATTTCTTTTTGTATGTCAAAATATAAGAGCAAATATGGATATCTCACAAAGCAAACTTGGATCAAAGTTCAACTGTTAAAATATTTGTTTAATTGATTCATATACAACACATACAATATTCAAAGAGAAAGAAATATTTCTCTTATTTAAGTATGTGTAAGGCAAATATTACTATAATTTCTGGTAGTAGTAAATTAATTGAAAGCTCTGGAAGAGCTACTATAACTCTGCCTAAGGGAACAATACTTATCATAGAGAATGCAATGTTCTCCTCCAAGTCCAAGAGGAACTTGTTGAGTTTTAAAGATATCCGCAGAAATGGATATCATATTGAGATAATAGATGAGAATAATTTTGAATATATCATCATTACCAAAAATGTCTCTGGCCAGAAAAGGGCTATTGAGAAGTTTCCATCTTTGTCTTGTGGCCTGTTTTGGACAAGAATTAGTGCAATTGAGGCACATTCTATTGTAAACCAAAAGGTTACAGATTTCAATACTTTTGTACTTTGGCATGATTGATTGGGACACCCTGGACCAATTATGATGAGACGAATCATAGAAAACTCAATGAGCATCCGTTAAAGAATTTAAAGATTCTTTTAAATGATGAGTTTTCTTGCACTTCTTGTTATCAAGACAAGCTAATTATTAGACCATCACCAACAAAGTTTGGAATTGAGTCCCCTGCGTTTTTGGAACGTATACATTTGTGGACCTATTCACCCACCTAGTGGGTCGTTTATGATATTTCATGGTCTTAATAAACGCATCTTCTAGATGGTCCCATGTGTGCCTATTATCATCTCGCAACCTCGCGTTTGCCAAATTAATGGCACAAATAATTTGATTAGGGGCACAATTTCCTGATAATCCAATTAAGTCTATTAGACTTGATAATGCTGCTGAGTTTTCATCCCAAACATTTAATGATTATTGCTTATCAATTAGGATAAAAGTGGAATATCTTGTAGCTCATGTTCACACTCAAAATGGTCTTGCAGAGTCTATAATTAAACGTCTGTAATTGATAGCAAGACCATTACTCATGAAAATGAGGCTGCCCACTTCTGTTTGGGGTCACGTCATTTTGCAAGCAACAATGCTAGTTCGTCTCAGACCGATACATTATCATAAATATTCCATGTTGCAATTAGTTTTGCGTCATGAAACTAATATATTCCATTTAAGAATTTTTGGATGCGCAGTATATGTGCCTGTAGCACCTCCATATCTCACCAAAATGGGACCGCAAAGAAGGTTAGGAATATATGTTGGGTTTGAATCGCCCTGCATTATTCGCTACCTCGAACCATTGACAGGGGATTTGTTTACTGCACGATTTGCAGACTGTCGATTCGATGAGACAGTTTTCCCAAAATTAGGGGGAGAAGTTGGTGAAACCAAACAGGAAATTTTGTGGAAAAATCTACCATTATCTCATCTTGATCCACGTACCTTTATTTGTGAAAAAGAGGTGCAAAAGATTATTTATTTGCAGAGAATAGCAAATAAAATGCCAGATGTATTTACGGATATGAAAAGCATAACAAGATCACATATCCCGTTGGAGATTAATGTTCCAATCCATATTGATGTCCCTATTGGACAATCTTCTAGTGTCATAGCTAATGACTCAAAAACACGCCTGAAACATGACAGACCATTAGGTTCCAAAGATCGAAATCCTAGAAAAAGGAAAATAAATTATCAAAATGACACTATGAAAGAATCTCATGAAGAAATCCACGACTTACTAAATTCTGAGATTCATGAGGAATCCACTAAGCCCGAGACTCAAGAAAATAAGGAACTATCAATAAATTCAATCGATATTGAGACAAATTTTAATCGAGTGGATATAGTGGTGGATTATGTCTTTGCATATAATGTTGCATCCAGCATTATGCAAGAAAATGGGGATCTTGAACCTCAATCTGTTGGAGAATGTCAACAAAGACTTGATTGGACAAAATGGCAAGAAGCAATCCAATCAGAGTTGAATTCACTTGCAAAATGTGAAGTTTATGGGCCTGTAGTCCAAACGCCTAATGGTGTTAAGCATGTTGGCTATAAATGGGTCTTTGTACGCAAGAGAAATGAGAAAAACGAGGTACAAAGATATAAGGCACGCCTTGTTGCACAAGGATTTTCACAAAGTCCTGGTGTCGATTATGAAGAGACATATTCACCCGTTATGGATGCTATAACGTTCCGTTATCTCATTAGTTTTGTTGTCCATGAAAAACTTGACATGCATTTAATGGATGTGGTTACCGCCTACCTTTACGTCTCACTTGATAATAAGATATACATGAAAATTCCCGAGGGCTTCAAAATGCCTAATGCAAATAATTCAAATTCCCGGGAAATATTTTCAATCAAATTGCAAAGATCTTTGTATGGTCTAAAACAATTTGGACGAATGTGGTATAATCGTCTTAGTGAGTATTTATTAAAGGAAGGCTATATAAATGATGTCATTTGCCCAAGTGATTTTATAAAGAAAACAAAATCGGAATTTGTTGTACTTGCAGTATATGTTGGTGACATAAACCTTATTGGAACTCCTACAGAACTCGAAAAGGCAATTGATTATTTAAAGAAGGAATTCTAAATGAAAGATCCCGGAAAGATCAAATTATGTCTTGGTTTGTAGATTGAACATTTGGCAAACGAAATTTTTGTTCATCAATCTACCTACATATAAAAGGTACTTAAATGGTTTTACATGGATGGAGAACATCCATTAAGTACTCCGATGGATGTTCAATCACTTGATGTGAACACGGATCCATTCCGACCTCAAGAAGAGAATGAAGAGCTACTTGGTCCTGAAGTACCATATCTTAGTGCAATTGGTGCACTAAAGTATCTTGCCAATACTACAAGGCCCGACTTAACTTTTTCAGTTAATGTCTTAGCAAGATATAACTCTGCTCCCACAAGGAGACATTGGAATGGAATCAAATACATATTGCGGTATCTAAAAGGGACTACCGATATGGGCTTATTTTATGGCAACAATTGCAGTCCCGATCTTGTTGGTTATGCTGATGGTGGGTATTTATCCGACCCACACAAGGCTCGATCTCAAACATGTTATGTGTTTACCTGTGGAGGCACTGCCATATCTTGGCGATCGACTAAGCAATCAATTGTGGCTACTTCGTCTAATAATGCTAAGATGATTGCTATTCATGAAGCAAGTCGAGAGTGTGTGTGATTGAGGTATATAATACATCTTATTCGAGACAAATGTGGTGTCAAATATGACAAGTTACCCATAATTTTGTATGAAGACAATGTAGTATGCATAGCTCAATTGAAGGGAGGATTTCATAAAAGGAGATAGGACAAAGCACATTTCACCAAAGTTATTTTTCACACATGATCTTCAAAAGAATGGTGATATTAATGTGTAACAGATTCGTTCAAGTGATAATATGGTTGATTTGCTCACAAAACCTCTACCGACGTCAACCTTCAAGAAGCTAGTGTACAATATCGGGATGCGAAGGCTTAAGGATGTGAATTGATGCTCTCATCAGGGGGAGTTAATGCGCGTTGCACTCTTTTTTTCTTACAAGGTTTTGTCCCACTGAGTTTTTCTTGCGAGATTTTAACGAGGCAACCAAAAGGCATATTGTTACATATGTGTACTCTTTTTCCTTCTCTAGAATTTTTTTCCCACTGAGTTTATTTTAGTTAAGGTTTTAGCGAGACACATTATCTATTGAATAGACATTCAGGGGGAGTGTTATAAATAGAATTCTATTTATTGAATGTCCATATTTAGAGAGATTCTAGGATTTATTACTCGGTGGCTAAGTCAAACTCTCCCTATAAATAGAGGGTTCTATTCCATTGTAATTCATCCCAAAATTCAATAAGAATTCCCTCTTCTATTTTCTCTGCAATATTGTTATTGTTCTTTTATTATTTTATAACACAATTAAGGATTTGGCATATTTATCATATAAATTTATATAATTGTAGAGACAATACTGAATTTTTATATTATCTTCCATTTGTATGTAATTGGAGAAAAGGTGATAATAATTGCTGTTAGTACAAAGTATCAGGATCATATTTCTTGGCATATATTATTCAAGTGAGATAATTAAAGTTTCATAATTGTGGCATGTGATGCTTGCAAGAAGACTTGATCTGTGAAAACGATTTTAGTTCCTCTCATCATATATTTGTGTCTAAGAAAACTATGATAAAATGAGCATCTTATAATTTTTTTCTGAAAAACCAAAAGTGATTATTCAGGGTATTATCAATTTAGCTCGTATCAGAAACTATTTATATTTGGGAGTAATATATATATATATATATATATATATATATATATATATATATATATATATATATTCTATCGGTTTTTATATATATGTATTTTTCGATTACTCGAGTTCATCATTCATGCATTTTTTCCATCTAGTGACAATTTTTCTTATTTTTGCTGGCTAGAGTTATATATACTGTAAGCCTAATGCTAAAATGATGAGAAATCCAAGATATACGGCTTTACAACAGAGTTGATAGAAAACGGAAAACACAAGATTTTGTAATGAATGATGAACTATATGCACCAACGACTACACCCCTCAATTTCAAGCAAGTTAGAATCAACCAAATAAATTAGTGTTACTTTCCATGTCACTCCATTTAAGCGTGTTTTAGTCTAATATTATAAACTTGTACATAGTTTCAATCAGCATCTACCCAGAGGTAGAAATACTGTCATGGGCGGATCCACCTTCCCAGTCCCCACCTATGTTTCACATGAATCCAAAATTTTGTTCAAACAGTGTAAATATGTTTGAAAAATTTACTAAATAATTATAAATGTTTGAATATTAACCCAGTAAAATTTATTCGAGGTCGTTGCATGAACCCTTAAATATTAAATTCTGGATCTGCCTCTGACTACTGAAATTAGAAGATAGGTTGAAGCAATTGCATTACCATCAGAGCCAATATGGCCAAGAGGGGTTACATGTGTCAATGCAGCCATGATCCCTTCGTTTAGTATATAGTATATAAACATATTTCTTTTTTTAATTACCGAGCTAAGCAGTATAATTTTTCGACCCCTTGAATGCATATAGTTCCGTCACCGTGCGAGTTGTGACCTTGTGCCGGGGAAGAGCAGCAAATAAAGTGTAGTTAGAGTAACAACCATATTACTATACTATGCAGGAACTCAAGAAGCTGATATATCATTTGTGTATACATAGCGTGACAATCCAGCGAACTTATTCAAGAGAACGCAGCAAAAAGAGACAAGTATTATTTTCATGTCTCCAAGTTGAAAATTTGAGGCCATAGACATTATTCTCATTGAAATTAGATGGACCTTACTATGTGACGACCCAAAGGGTCATCACCTGTTTTCCTCAATTGCCCCGCGCTCTCGAGGCCTTGAAAACCTCATTTTATGTTGCCTCGATTTATGTGCATAGTCTGAGCATGTAGCCGGAAAGATTTTGTGCTAGAATATGTGAATTCTATGAAACATTTGAAGAAAATTGATATTAATATTGATATAGTTGACTTTGATCAACATTTTTGGTAAACGGACCCGGACCTGAGATCGGACGGTCCCGGAAGGTCCGTAGGAAAATATGGGACTTGGGCATGCGTCCGGAGTCGAATTCTAAGGCCTAGAGTCTATGATATGATTTTTTTTGTTAAATTATTTTTGTTGAAATTATTAAATGAAAATGGATTAAATGACCATGGTATCGGGCTCGTATTTTGGTTCCGACGCCCGGTACAAGTCTTAAATATTATATAAGTGCTTCCTGCAAAGTTTGACGACATTTGAACGTCGTTTGATATGTTTTGAACCTTGAGTTCCAAATTTGAAAGTTTATGAAGCTAAAGGAAGAAAATCATGAACTTGAGGCTTGATTTGATGAAAACGATGTTATATTGGCGATTTGATCGCGCGAGCAAGTTCGTATTATGTTGTTGAAGTTGTGTGCATGTTTGGTTTGGAGCCCGAGGGCTCGGGTAAAGATTTGATAGGCCGTTAGAGCAGATTTTGAACACAGTTGGTATTTTGCCCCAACGTAAATCTTCGCAATTGCGAAGAAATGCTCGCAATTGCGAGAAGACTCAGACTTGGCCTTGGTTCGCAAATGCGAACCAATCTTCGCAAATGCAAAGATGGCAGGAAAATGCCTAGGCTCGCAAATGCGAGTAAATCCTCACAAATGCGAAGAACTCAGAAGCCACGTTAAGTTCGCAAATGCGAACTGTATCTTGCAAATGCGAGGCTGACACACTTGGGCCAACGTTCGCAAATGCGAACTTTTTCTCGCTAATGCGAGGGCAATAGTCAAAACCTGCTAAGTTCGCAATTGCGAACAAATGTTCGCAATTCCCATATCCGCAGCTGTGCAATCTGATACTTAAACGAATTTTAAACCCCTTTTCTTCATTCTTTCAAAATCCAACACACCACACACGATTTTCCAAGAACAAGATCACTCCAAATCACTTGTAAGTCACTTTTTACTTAATTATTTCAATTCCTAACATCATTAAACATGTTTTCCAAGAGAAATCAAAGGTTTTCATGGTGGAAATTGTTGTTTTTGGGTAGAACCTAGGTTTTTCATGAATTGGGGAATTGGACTTCGATTTGAGGTCCGATTTCGAAACAAATCTTATAACTGAACTCGTGAGGGAACGGGTGACCGGATTTTGGTCCGAACCCCGAGTTTCGACCACGTGGGACCGGGGGAATTTTGGGAAATTTTGGGTTAAACTTTAAGAAAACCATTTTTAAGCATCCAAACCAATTTTTTGGCATTTATTAAAGTAATTGAACCAATTGTGATTAGATTCGAGCAAGTTGAAGGCTGAAATTCAAGGTAAAGCTATAATTGAAGGATAATTGGACTTCAAGGCTTAGAGGTAAGTGTTTGATCTATCATACCTTGAGGGAATAGGATTAATGTGCTAATTGCTATGTGATCGAGTGCGGTGTATGGGCTGTGGTGACTAGCATCCTTACACTGGCGTCTAGCATGACCGTTAGTTGTTGTTGATATATATTGTGAGTTAATGTGGGATGTTTTTAAGTTATGATCTTGAACCCTTTCCGGGTTGTGAAGTTGATTATTGTATTCCCTTGTCGGGACTTTATTGTGAAGTTGATTATTGTTCCCTTGTCGGGACTTTACTGTAATGATTATTGTGTCCCTTGCCGGGATGGTTCATGTTAATTGTTTCATTCTTCTGCCCATAACTGTGATTGTTATTTGAGTGAGGAAGAGTGATAATGCACGAAGTGTGATGTCGTGCCTTGTTTATCGATTATGCATAAAGGATCATGCCGTGCCTTGTTTTATTGATTATGCATGAAGGATCATGTCGTGCCTAGTTTTATTGATTATGCACAAAGGATCATGCCGTGCCTTGTTATTGATTATGCACGAAGGATTATGCCGTGCCTTGTGATATTGATTATGCACGAAGGATCATGCCATGCCTTGTGATATTGATTATGCACAAAGGAACATTTCGTGCCGTTGTTATTTGAACCATGCACAAAGGATCATGCCGTGCCATGGATGTGAGGATGAGAGTAAAAGCACGAAGGGCGATGCCGTGGACTTTTATTTGATTATTTGGTAAGGATGAGAGTAAAAGCACGAAGGGTGATGCCGTGCAACTATTTGAATTTTCTTGATTTGATGATAGCTATTTTTATTACACTCTAATTCTCTTTACTGATTTATTATATGTTGCTGATTATGTTCCCCCAGCATGATACCCCCTTTTTAATTGTGTTACTTGTTAATTCTGTTATTTTATGGGATATACATATATAGAACTGCACATGTTTATGTGAGTGTCTGGTCCTAGGCTTGTCACTACTTCGTCGGGATAGGCTAGACACTTACCAGCACATGGGGTCGGATTGTGTTGATACTGCACTTCTGTGCATTTTTGCACAGGTCCAGGTTTCGAGCAGGAGCAACAGTAGCAGTAGAGTATTTTGTGGGATTTCTGTGCTTCCAAGACCGAGGTAGCTTGCAGGTGTCCGCATGCCCGACGTCTCTTCTATTTATCTTATTATTGCTGTGGTCTCATTGTTTTGAGACAGACAGATATTTATTATTTTGTTTCAGGCCATTATGTGTAGTATTCTTTAGTAGTTCGTGAGTTGGTGACCCCACATCTTGGGTAGAGAATTATATCAGTTGTTTCACATTATGATTATTCATCTCTATTTCGAAAGACTTCCGCATTTAAAAATATGAGTATTATTCTTGCTATTAAATATGAGAACAAAAATGATGATATGAACATGATAATGTTGAATGAATTAGCTTGCCTAGCTACCACGAGTACGCGCCATCACGATCCCGATGACGGGGGAAAATCCGGGTCATGACATGTAATGAACTGAATAACTATGGAATATAAACTAAAAACGGAATTGGAAAAGAAGACAGTTTGTTTGGGACAATTTTCTGATTTATCGAACAAAAATAAGAAGCTATCTATTACAAATGAGAATGAACAAACTAGGAAGAGAGGTTCACCATTAACGAGCAACCTGTAGAATGAAGAAACAAGTATCAGTGAGAAGAAGTAGAAGAAGATGAGGAAGGAAGAAGAAGAATATGAAGAGAGAAGGATTGCCGAAGAGAGAGGAAGAGCTTACTTGCAGAATGAGTTGCTTCTTCCTCTGCTCAGTTAGTTATAACTAACCGAGCTGACGTGGCTTAATCTGAGCCATTGCAGCTTATTAATCTCTAATTTAATCTCGACCGTCCATTAGGAATTTTTGTTACTTCCCTTTCTAGATTTTAGTTACTTTTCTTTTCTCTTCTACCCTTCGAATCCCAGTAGATGCAATCATTTTTAGGATCATTACATACCCTCCTCATTCAAACAATACTTGTCCTCAAGGATTAGGATTGAACTCAGGAAACTTGGCTTTGATGAACTGGTAGTCTTCCCACGTAGCATCCTCAGGTGGCAGGTTCGACCACTATATTAGTACTCGCACCACAACAACATTGTTCCTTTTAATTAGTTGCCTTTGCAAAATAGCAACTGGCTTGACAATAAATTGGCCATCTTCACTCGTAATAGGAAAATCAGTCTGCACTACTACCCTGCTACCTACCTTCTTCTTTAGCAATGAAACATGGAATACAGGATGGACCTTCAATGTAGGAGGAAGATCTAACTTGTAAGCTACCATACCCACTCGAGCCAGTACATTATAGTGTCCATAGTACTTGGAGCTTAACTTCAAGTTCGTTATCAATGTAACAGAGGTTTGTCTGTATAGCTGCAACTTCAAATAGACTATGTGTGACGACCCGGCCCGTCGTCACGAGAGTTATCACCCTGTTTTTCCCGTTATATGCTTGTTCATGTTTCAATATGTATGTTGGGCGAGTTTGAGTCAATTCTGATTGAAATTGGTTGGAAACGAGGCAAATGGCTTTTTAAAATGAAGCTTGTTTATGAAAAGTCAACCTGGAGTTGACTATGTGGTTATAGGGCTCGGAATCAAATTCCGGTGATTCGGTTAGCTTCGGGAGGTCATTTGTGACTTAGGGGAGCGATCAGAATTGAATTCGGTGGTCCCGTGTAGAAATAGGCTTGAATTGGCTAAGTTGGAATTTTGGCGGAATCCGATCGATAGGTGAGATTTTGATCTGGGAGTCGAAATGGAATTCCGACAGTTGTAGTAGCTTCTTTGGGTGATTTTGGATATGTCTGCAAAGTTTCAGGTCATTCGGACATCGTTTCATTGGGTTTTCATTGAATGTTGGTTTCGAAAGTTATAGTTGAAACTTAGGCTTGAATCCGTCATGATTAGATGATTTTTGTGTTTAAGGCCGTGTTTTTATGATTGGAACAAGTTTGAATAACGTTATAGGATGTATTGGTATTTTTGGTTGAGGTCTCGGGGGCCTCGGGGTGATTTCGGATGGCTAACAGGAATTTTTGAGTTGAAAAATGCATCAGAACAATTGCAGAGAATTTTGTTCTATGCGATCGCAATGCTCTGATGCGATCGCATAGTGTTAGCTACAGTACCCAGGATTTTGTTCTATGCAACCGCATAGACTTAGCTACAGTGCCCGGAAATGTTGTTCTATGCGATCGCAATGCTCTGATGCGATCGCATAGTGTTAGCTATAGTACCCAGGATTTTGTTCTATGCAATCACATAGACTTAGCTACAGTGCCCGGAAATTTTGTTCTTTGCGATCGCAATGATCTAATGCGATCGCATAGTGTTATCTACAGTACCCGGACAGAATGTTAAAAATATTTCAGTCGCGAAAACAACCCATTTTTCCACCATTTTTGGTCATTTTTGAGAGCTTTTGAACGGGATTGAAGGGGTTTCGACTGGGAATCGTTGGAGGTAAGCTTTATGAGTTAATTACATGTTTTTATACAAGAATCATCCATGGAATTCATGAATTTATGGCTAAAAATAAGGGCTTGGAGCAAAAACCTTAAATTTAGGATTTGAAGGACCATTTTGGTCTGAATTGGGAGTTCTTGGTATGTACGGACTCGTGGCGAGACGAGGATTCCGAAAATGTGAATTTCAGATTTTTTCGTGACGTGGGCCCTAGTCTCGGGTTTTGCCAATTTCGTGATTTTTGGTATTTTTTGTGTTCTTTCGATTGGGTTATGTTCCATTAGCCTATATTTGTACTAATTTTGGCTAGTTTCGATGCGCGTGGAGGCCTGTTTGAGGAGCAAAGGCATCGTGGGCATGAGTTTTTGTCGGTTCGAGGTGGGTAATACTTGTAAATGATGTCCTGAAGGTTAGTAAACCCCGAACTTGCACATCCTAGTGCTGTATTGAGGTGACTTGCACGCCGGATAACGGGCGTGGGGTAGAGCACCATTGGGGATTGTGGCTTGGTTCATCCCGCATAATGAATAATAATACCTAATTACTTGAAATTGAATTGACATCCTAATAAAAGATATTAATTATCATGAATTGGACTAATTATCATGCTTGGGCTTCGTGCCGATTATTTGAATCCTTCAGGGATTGGTATCACTGTCTTGATAACACTGTGCATATTTTATCTTAATTGAAGGTTTTAAATGGTATTTTGCTATTCATCATTTTTATAAGGTTATGAAAAAACTTGCACAAGGTTTTAATGACATTTTTAGCTGTGAGCTAATATGATACTGTTACCCGAGGGGTTTTCTTGATTATTTGTTAGACATATTGGGGCCGAGGGCCATATGTTAGGGCATGACGATTTATGTGAGCATATGCATGCACATGCATGGATCGGACTGCACGCCGCAGTGGTATATGGATCGGGCTGCGCGCCGCAGCAGGTGTGATATTGATATTGCGCTTGGGCTGCAGGAGCCCCTCCGGAGTCTGAACCCCCACAGTGAGCGCGGGCGCCTTTGCATGGATCGGGCTGTACACCACAGCGTCATATGCATTGCATGACATACATACATTGGTTTACGTGTACTACGTGGCATAACATTTAGCACTCATACATTACTGTCACACATGCATTATTTGCCTTATTGACAAGATCTCCTGGTGGAAATTGTTAAGGAGTGCTGAGCCCGATGGGCTGATTTGAGTGTAGACTTGTACTGCTTGGTATTGTACCCAGGTATTGGTATGTTATCATGAAAGAAAGAAAGCTAAAAATTGAGATTTCTAAATAACATACTCACATATGCTGGAAACGAATAAAAGATAGTTTTGTATTGTGTAGCATGAGATAGTGCCTTGCATGGTTTACTTTCCTTCAGCATTATTTACTTTTATTACCGCTGAGTTGGAAGTACTCACACTCGACTCCCTGCACCTTGTGTGCAGATCCAGGTACATCACATTAGAGCTGATTCTATAGCTGCTCGGGGGTGCATTTGGACAGTCGAGGTAGCTGCCAGCGTCCGCAGGACCTGACTTTCCAGCTTACTTTTATTCATGTTGATATCTATTTCTGCACTTGAGTACCGTTGTAGACACTATCACACTTTATATACTCTGTAGAGGCTCATGACTCGTGACTCTTGGCCTTTGGGAGGTTTTGTTGGTTTGGGACGTGATCCCCGTATTAGAATATTTTCTTTGTGATTATTTGATCTTGATTATACCTAAAAGTGGTTAAATGTGAGCTGCTGGCTCCGTGACTTTGTTGATTGGTCGGGCTGGCCTAGCAGTGTGTTGGGCGCCATCACGACCGGGTTTGGGGTCGTGACAAGTTGGTATCAGAGCCTAGGTTACTAGGCCTCATGAGTCTTGAGCTGGTTGGTAGAGTCTTGTGGATCGGTACGGGGACACTTGTACTTATCCTCGGGAGGCTGCAAACCTTTAGGAAACACTTCACATTTCTTGGAATTCTTATCGTGCGTACTTGATTCACCTTGAGATATAATTCTTGGAAATTCCTTCCATACGCCTGTACGCGCACTCGAACGCTCAGTAATATAATTGCCTTGATGGCTTGTGATTCCCTGGTTGAGGGGCGAGATATAATCTCTGCGAGTTCATGTTGGGCCAGTCGGGAGGACTTGAGGCCAGATCTTTGTCTATGACATGAGCACCAAAGTGCTGATTTTACAAACTGCTATTATGAAATTTTGTGTGTGCGGTATTGTTCCTAACTGTGGAAATGGCAGCCTAATACTGTACGAGCTGTCAGGTGTTAGATCCTTATTGTTATATGTTGTGTAGCCCCGAGCTATGGGCGTGGTGAATATTTATCATATCTCTTAGTTGGAAGGTAAAGTGCCTTACGTGTAGTAAAACGAGTTTAGACTCATGAAGACTAAATTGATTATGCTATGTGTATCCTGGTGGAAGGTGTTGTACTGAAATACTAGGTTGAGGCAAGTAGGTGGGTTGATTCTGATGTGTAATTGAAGGGTATTTGATATATGTTATGATTCGAGCAGGTGCAGCGCATGCCCATCTATCAATTTTGATAGTATAACTTGTATAGTATTGAGATTAATGTTGTTGATATACATTGCGATGTCTTGTTGAGTTATGGATGTATTGTTAGAATGGTTTGGTGATTCTCTGGCAGGTGGATATACCAAATTACAAAGGAAACTCTTGTTATACCCCATTTTAACACGGGTCAAACTTGAGTATAACATATTGAAAATTCTGAAGGTTAATTAATTAAAGAGAGTCGCCACCTAATTATTTTAACGGTGAATTAGGATACCAATTTTAGCTAAATAGTGCTCACAATTAACTCTATTTTATGGTCTACTTATCCTTAAGAGTATGGGTAAGAGTTCTAGTTAACCCTATAGGGAAGGTTGTTAAAGCACCCTATATGATCCGTTAAAAACGGTTAACCGGCCAAACTTAGGTTAGTAATTATAAGACTAAAATAATATCATTTGACATGTAAATTGTTAAGTACGTAAATAAACTTTGGAATACTAATAGGTAGAGTTCATAACATTGAAAAATTAATTTTCGTTCAAATCCGGAAATTATTACTGTCCAAATTATTACTGTTATAGAATTTACAAAAAAAAGGGTCTGTCAAGTTCAATTAAGAAATCACGTTTCTTTTAAAAAAAATGAAAATACTTATATGGTGGAAAACTAAAATGTCACGACCCAAATCCGGTCGTGATGGCGCCCAACAATCAAGCTAGGCCAGCCAGACCAACCATTTCCGATTACATCGAATACCAGTCCCAAATGGACAACCCAAGAAGAATATATGAGTTTAAGAACTCCAATAATAATAATATTAAACAAAATAGTGACACTCCCAAAGATCCGAGTCACAAGTCTAGAGCCTCTAACAAAACCCAACAGGAATAGAGTGTACTATATAGAAGTACTCAAGTCTGAATACAAAATACAAAATAACAACTGGAATAAGAAGAGAAGCTAGGTCCTGCGAACGCCAGCAGCTACCTCAGCAACTCGGATAAATACTGATAAAAGCTGGAGTGCTCGTCTATCCCTCCTATGTACCTGAATCTGCACACAAAGGTGCAGGGAGTAGGGGTGAGTACTAAGTACTCAGTGAGTAATAAATATATAAAAGCAGCTGAAAGTTGGAAATCCATAGAATACCACAATATGAAGCTAAACTACAGTCCGAATCTCCTACGAACTAGCATCAACAATACAATATAGCTACCATAGAAAAATTTAACAAATAAAGATGCAATGCAATACACATAACCGCTACGGCGTGTAGCCCGATCCATTTAACGTCGACGGCGCTCACTGGGGGGTGTGTACAGACTACGGAGGGGCTCCTACAGCCCAAGCGCAAATATCGCTGCGGCGTGCAGCCCGATCCTCATATCATAATACCCTCTGCGGCGTGCAGCCCGATCCATCCTCAGTCCACAATAATCAGATAAGTCACAAAACAGTTCATTTTTCTTAATTCCAGTTTTCAGTTCATAATTTATGAAAAATACTTAACTTTTATTTAATTTGCAAAAACCCGTGACTTAACATTTCAAAAAGGTGATTTCAATTTCCAGGACTGAGATCAGTGATTTAAGCAAATATAGCTATCACATAAATATTGTCCTCTAAGGACGCTACAGATCGGCACAAGGCCCCAAATAAGGCTTATCGCCCACAAATATATCAAATACAGTGTATTTCCAACACTAATAACATATTATTCATTTCCGGGATGGACCAAGTCTCAATCCCCAGTCACAATCAATCCCACACCTGCCACGGTGTGCGAGCCACGCCCTACTAGCGTCACAATGTGCTAAGCCGGGGTTTCGAACCCTCATGCTACCATATACACAAACTACTCACCTCTAGCCGGTCGTAGACTCGTCCGCGATGCCTTTTCCTTTGAATTTAGCTCCCTCGTGCGTAGAATTTAGTCAAACCACAATAATTATATCAAATACAGGTCAAAGAATCATAACCCATTTCAATTTACATGAAATTCGCATAAATACACTAAGTTGGTAAAACCCGACCCCGGGCCCACTGCTCAGAAAATTCCGAAATTAGTACCAACGCGACCCTCATCTCACCACGAGTCCGTGCATATAAAATTTATCAAAATCGGAGTTAAATGGCCTCCTAAAACTCAAAATCCCGTTTTTAATACCTAGGCCACAATTCTTCAAGATTTCTACCCAATTTCATGAAGATTGATGTTAATTCTACCATAAAATGATGTTTTTGAGTCAAGAATCTTACCTCCGATGAATACCCGATGATTTCTCGGTGATTTCTTCGAGTTTTCTTCTCTCAAGGGCTCAAAAATGTGTTTTGGGGGTGTAAACCCGTAAGCCCTCTATTCTGTGATATAAATTCACTACCAGAACCGTTTCCTTCTATGCGATCGTAGGCCCCTTATTGCAATCGCATAGAGCAAGTTTTCTCAGGCCTCCTATTCGTTCTCTGCGATCGCAGGCCTAGCCATGCGATCGCATAGCTTCGCATTCATACCCTCCGCGATCGCAATCGCGCCTCCGCGATCGCACTGCACAAATTTCCGGACCCTATGCGATCGCAATTCCCTTCACGCGATCGCATAGAGTTAACTTGCCGCTCCCTTCCACTCTTCTATGCGATCGTAATCATCTCTATGCGATCGCATAGAGCAACTGCTGCCTGCAATTTTCTGCCCGGTTGATGGTCCGAATCCATCCCGAGGCCCCCGGGACCCCAACGAAAACCACCAACATACTCCAAAACATGATACGGACTTGTTCCAATCACAAAAACACCATCTTAAACATCAAAATCACCATTTACACACGAATTCAAGCCTAAGTTTCTTCAAAACTTTCAAAACTAACATTCAATTCAAAACCCGATCAAACGATGTCCGAATGACCTGAAAATTTGCGGACATATCCAAAATCACATAACGAAGCTACAGAAATTGTCGGAATTCCATTCCGACCCCCGGATCAAAATATCACCTACCATCCGGTTTTCGCCAAAATTCAACCTTCGCCAATTCAAGCCTAAAACTACACCGGACCTCCGAATTCAATTCCGATTGTTCTCCTAAGTCATAAATGATCCCCCGGAACTAGTCGAATCATCAGAATCCGGTTCTGAGCAATCTAACTCAATAGTCAACTCTTGGTTGACTTCTCATATTCAAACTTCCTTCAAACATACTATTTGCTTCATTTTCAACCCAAATCACCTCTAACTCACCCGATATATTCTAATACTGATTTAAAAGCATAAGATATATAAATGCAAGGTAACGGGGTGGTAATTCCCGTAATGACGGGCCGGGTAGTTACATTCTCCCCAACTTAAACAAACGCTCGTCCGCGAGCGGGTTAAGAAACATACCCGGAGCATCAAACAAGTGAGGATATCTGCTCCGCATCTCCTGCTCGGTCTCCCAAGTTGCTTCCTCCACGGGACGACCTCTCCACTGCACTTTCACTGAAGCTATATCCTTGGATCTCAGCTTACGAACCTGTCGACCCAAAATGGCTACCGGTTCCACATCATAAGTCAAATCCTCATCTAGCTGTATCGTGCTGAAATCTAACACATGAGACGGGTCTCTGACATACTTTCGGAGCATGGATACATGGAACACCGGGTGAACTCCCGACAAACTGGGTGGCAAAGCAAGCATATAGGCCACCTCCCCAACTTTCCTAAGCACCTCAAAAGGTCCAATGAACCTTGGGCTCAATTTTCCTTTCTTTCCAAAACTCATAACACCCTTCATAGGCGAAACCTTCAGCAACACCTTCTCACCTACTGAATAAGACACATCTCGGACCTTCCGGTCCGCATAACTCCTTTGACGCGACTGAGCTGTGCGAAGTCTCTCCTGAATCACCTTCACCTTGTCTAAGGCATCTTGGACTAACTCTGTCCCCAACAACCTAACCTCGCCGGGCTCGAACCAACCAACTGGAGACCTACACCATCTCCCATATAAAGCTTCATACGGTGCCATCTGAATGCTGGACTGATGGCTATTATTATAAGCAAACTCCGCCAAAGGAAAATAATCAGCCCATGAACCACCGAAATCAATGACACGAGCACGCAACATGTCCTCCAATATCTGAATAGTACGCTCAGACTATCCATTTGTCTGTGGATGAAATTCTGTGCTCAGCTCTACCTGTGAACCCAACTTTCGCTGAAATGTCCTCCAGAACTGAGAAGTGAACTGGGTACATCTGTCTGATATAATAGAAATGGGAACTCCATGCAATCTCACTATCTCACGGATGAATATCTCTGCCAACCGCTCTGAGGAATAAGTAGTACACACTGGGATGAAGTGAGCCGACTTGGTCAACCTATCCACCACCACCCAAACTGAATCAAACTTCCTCGTTGTCCGAGGGAGTCCACTAACAAAGTCCATAGTAATCCTTTCCCACTTCCACTTAGGAATCTCAATACGCTGGAATACACCACCAGGTCTCTGATGCTCATACTTGACCTGCTGACAGTTTAGACACCGAGCCACATGGCTCACAATATCTTTCTTCATCTTTCTCCACCAGTAATGCTGCTTCAAATCCTGGTACATCTTCGCGGCTCCTGGATGAATAGAATACCGCGAGCTATGGGCCTCCTCCAATATCAACTCACGAAGGCCGTCAACAGTGGGCACGTATATCCGGCCCTGCATCCGCAATATACCATCACTATCAATAGTGACATCTCTGGCATCATCATGCTGACCTCTGTCCTTAAGGACAAGTTAGTGTGGATCATCATACTGGCGTTCTCGGATACGATCATATAAAGAAGAACGAGCTACTACACAAGCCATCACCCGACTGGGCTCAGAAATATCCAGTCTCACCATCTGATTAGCTAACGCCTGAACATCAACTGCAATGGGTCTCTCCCCAACTGGAATATACGCCAAACCGCCCATACTAATAGCCTTCCGGCTCAATGCATCAGCCACTACATTGGCTTTCCCGGGATGGTACAAGATAGTAATATCATAGTCTTTAAGCAATTCAAGCCATCTCCGCTGCCTCAAATTTAGATCTTTCTGCTTAAACAAATGCTGAAGGCTGCGGTGGTCTGTATATACATCACAAGATACACCATATAGGTATTGCCTCGAAATCTTCAAGGCATAAACAATAGCAGCTAACTCCAAATCATGAACATGGTAGTTCTTCTCGTGGGGCTTTAGCTGACGAGAAGCATATACGATAACTCTACCCTCCTTCATCTACACACAACCGAGCCCAACTATGGAAGCATCACAGTACACCGTATATGACCCTGAGGCTGATGGCAACACAAGTACTTGAGCTGTGGTCAAAGCCTCCTTGAGCTTCTGGAAGCTCTCTTCACATTCATCAGACCACACAAATGGAGCATTCTTCTGTGTCAACTTAGTAAACGGTGAAGCAATAGATGAGAAACCCTTAACAAACCGGCGATAATAGCCTGCCAAGCCGAGAAAACTCTGAATCTCTGTAGCTGAGGAAGGTCTGGGCCAATTCTGCACTGCCTCGGCCTTCTGTGGATTAACCCGAATACCATCACTGGACACTACATGTCCCAGAAAACCGACAGTATTAAGCCAGAACTCACACTTAGTGAATTTTGCATATAGCTTCTCTTCTCTCAACCTCCGCAATACCACTCTCAAGTGCTGTGCATGCTCCTCCTGACTGCGCGAATATACCCGAATATCATCAATAAACACAATCACAAAAGAATCAAGGTACGGCCGAAATACACTATTCATCAAGTGCATGAATGTAGCTGGGGCATTAGTCAACCCGAAAGACATCACCAGGAACTCGTAGTGCCCACATCGCGTCCTGAATGTTGTCTTCATAATATCCGAGTCCCTGATCTTCAACTGATGATAGCCCGATCGAAAATCAATCTTAGAAAATACACGAACTCCCTGGAGCTGATCAAATAGGTCCTCAATACGAGGCAATGGGTATTTATTCTTCACTGTTACCTTGTTCAGCTGCCAGTAATCAATGCACATTCTCATTGTGCCATCTTTCTTCTTCACGAACAACACCGGTGCACCCCAAGGTGACACACTCGGACGAATGAAACCCTTATCTAAGAGTTCCTGAAGCTGTTCTTTCAATTCTTTTAACTCTGCTGGTGCCATGCGATAGGGAGGAATAGAAATGGGCTGAGTGCCCGGCACCAAGTCAATACCAAAGTCAATATCTCTGTTCAGGCGGCATGCCCGGCAGGTCTGCTGGAAATACATCCGGAAACTCCCTCACAATGGGGACCGAATCAAGACTAGGTGTCTCAGCCTCAACATTTCTAATGAAGGCCAAATAAGACAAACAACCCTTGCCAATCATTCGTTGGGCCTTTATATAAGAAATCACTCTGTCTGACACATAATCAGTCAAGCCACGCCACTCGATCCTCGGATTACCTGGAATAGCTAGAGTGACTGTCTTGGCATGACAGTCCATAATCGCATGGTAAGGAGATAGCCAATCCATGCCTAGAATTACATCAAAATCTACCATGCCCAGTAGTAATAGGTCAACTCGGGTCTCCAGACCCCCAATAGTAATAAGACAGGATCGATATACCTGATCCACAACAACAGTATCCCCCACTGGGGTAGACACATGTACGGGCAAAGAAAGAATACCACGGGTCATACCCAAGTGATGTGCAAAATAAGTAGAGACATAAGAATAGTGGATCCGGGATCAAATAAGACAGAAGCATCCCTGTGGCAGACTGAGATAATACCTGAAATGACCACATCTGAAGCACTAGCATCCTTCCTATCCAGAAGAGCATAGAACGAGCCTGGCCTCCACCAGTACGATCCTCGCACCTAGGGCGACCTCTAGATACCTGGCCACCAGTCCTAGCCGATTGTGCTGGCGCTGAAGAAACAGGAGTAGAAGACGAGGGCTGATCCCTCTGCTGATATCGCTTACGAAGCCACTGAGGACACTCTCTCCTGATATGGCCCAAGTCACCGCACTCAAAACAACGGCCTGAAGATGGAAGAAGGGGCTGCTGAGGACCCCTCGCTACAGATGAACCCTGTGCTGAGGAAACAAGAGCAGAGCTCTGAGCTGGAAGAGCACTCAGTGCAGGCTGACTCTGCTGACGGCTCTGCTGACCCTGATAACCCTGATGGCCCTGACGACCACGATCTGATGAAACCCCACTGGACTCTGCACGTCCAGACTGATGAGACCTGAAAGAACGACCCCTGCTATACTGGGGTTGGCCCCTAGACGGAGCACCACTGTAGCTGCCAGTACCACGAGGCCTCTTAGCCTCTCTCTCCTCTCGCTCTCTGCGGCGATCTGTCTCAATATGACGGGCAGCATCAACCACCTCCTCAAAGGTAACTGCCGAAACTCTCTCCCTGGTCATCAAAATGCGGATGGGATAAATAAGGCCATCGATAAATCTCCGAATCCTCTCTCTGTCTGTAGGAACCATCCACATGGCATGACGGGCCAGCTGTGTGAATCTCATCTTATACTGATTAACCGTCATGTCTCCCTGCTTCAACCACTCGAACTGACGTCGCAGCTCCTCTCTCTGAGACTGAGGCACATACTTCTCCAAGAATACCGTAGAGAACTGCTGTCAAGTGAGGGGCACTGCCCCAGTGGGCCTACGCCTCTCAAAATCCTCCCACCACTGAAATACTGCACCTGTAAACTGAAAAATGGTGAATGAAACACCGCTGGACTCTAGAATACCCGCGGTGCGAAGCATGCGCTGGCATCTGTCAAGAAAACCCTGGGCATCCTCGCCCTCAGCATCACTGAATGTCGGAGGCTGTAGCCTCTCAAATCTCTCCAAATGACCCTGCTCATCGTCGGGCATTACTGGAACCATATAAGCAGAAGCTGGTGCAACGGGCGCAACTGGCTGAACTGGCTCGGGTGTGTGAGCCACGGGGGTCTGATTTCCTCCCCCTGCCTGTGAAGAAGGTGCTACAGCAGTAGTTGCAACCACCTGAGCCAAGCCTGTGCACACTGATAAGATCTGAGCCAAGGTCTCCTGAAGACCTGGTATTATAATGGGCACTACCGATGCCTGAACCTGAGTTGCCGGAGCGTCTGCCGCTGGAATCTGGTCTTGAGTCTGGGCCACTAGTGCAGGAATCTGACCCTGAGTCTGGTCAGCTGGTGGGTCAGCAGGTGTTGGCACTGCTGCCCTACCTCTACCACGACCACGGCCTCTGGGTGCCAATTGTGGTCGTCCTCCACGTCCGCTAGCACGTGTTCTCGCCATCTACGAGAGAATAGAATATGGAAAAATTTAATTTCATGATGACAAAAATCGCACGATATGAATCCAAGAAAATGAGGTTTTTCCTAAAGTTTCTGTAGCCCTCCGAGGATAGATACGGACGTCTACATACCGATCCGAGAAAGCCTACTAAATCGGCTCATGACTCGCGAGTCCTAATAACCTAGGCTCTGATACCAACTTGTCACGACCCAAATCCGGTCGTGATGGCGCCCAACAATCAAGCTAGGCCAGCCAGACCAACCATTTCTGATTACATCGAATACCAGTCCCAAATGGACAACCCAAGAAGAATATATGAGTTTAAGAACTCCAATAATAATAATAATAAACAAAATAGTGACACTCCCAAAGATCCGGAGTCACAAGTCTAGAGCCTCTAACAAAACCCAACAGGAATGGAGAGTACTGTATAGAAATACTCAAGTCTGAATACAAGATACAAAATAACAACTGGAAAGGAGAAGAGAAGCTAGGTTCTGCGAACGTAGGCAGCTACCTCAGCAACTCGATATGACACTGCAAACGCTAAAAATGCCTGTCTACTGCTCCTGAGTACCTGAGTCTGCACGCAAAAGGTGCAGGGAGTAGGGGTGAGTACTAAGTACTCAGTGAGTAACAAATATATATAAGTAGCTGACAGTAAGAAATCCATAAAATACCACAATATGAAGCTACACTACAGTCCGAATCTCCTACGAACTAGCATCAACAGTACAATTCAGCTACCACAGAGTAATTCAGCAAATAAGGATGCAATGCAATGCACATAACCGCTATGGCGTGTAGCCCGATCCAATTTAACGTCGACGGCGCTTACTGGGGGTGTGTACAGACTCCGGAGGGGCTCCTACAGCCCAATCGCAATACTGCTGCGGCGTGCAGCCCGATCCTCATATCAACCACTGTGGCGTGCAGCCCGATCCATGCTCAGTCCACAATAAGCAAATAAGTCACAAAACAGTTCATTTTTCTTAATTCCAGTTTTCAGTTCATAATTTATGAAAAATACTTAACTTTTATTTAATTTGCAAAAACCCGTGACTTAACATTTCAAAAAGGTGATTTCAATTTCCAGGACTGAGATCAGTGATTTAAGCAAATATAGCTATCACATAAATATTGTCCTCTAAGGACGCTACAGATCGGCACAAGGCTCCAAACAAGGCTTATCGCCCACAAATATATCAAATACAATGTATTTCCAACACTAATAACATATTATTCATTTCCGGGATGGACCAAGTCTCAATCCCCAGTCACAATCAATGCCGCACCTGCCACGGTGTGCGAGCCACGCCCTACTAGCGTCACAGTGTGCTAAGCCGGGGTTTCGAACCCTCATGCTACCATATACACAAACTACTCACCTCTAGCCGGTTGTAGACTCGTCCGCGATGCCTTTTCCTTTGAATTTAGCTCCCTCGTGCGTAGAATCTAGTCAAACCACAATAATTATATCAAATACGGGTCAAAGAATCATAACCCATTTCAATTTACATGAAATTCGCATAAATCCACTAAGTTGGTAAAACCCGACCCTGGGCCCACTGCTCGGAAAATTCCGAAATTAGTACCAACGCGACCCTCATCTCACCACGAGTCCGTGCATATAAAATTTATCAAAATCGGAGTTCAAATGGCCTCCCAAAACTCAAAATCCCGTTTTTAATACCTAGGCCACAATTCTTCAAGATTTCTACCCAATTTCATGAAGATTGATGTTAATTCTACCATTAAATGATTTTTTTGAGTCAAGAATCTTACCTTCGATGAATACCCGATGATTTCTCAGTGATTTCTCCGAGTTTTCTTCTCTCTAGGGCTCAAAATTGGGTTTTGGGTGTATGAACCCGCGACCCCTCTGTTCTATGATTTAACTCACTGCCAGAACAGTTTCTTCTATGCGATCGCATGCCCCTTGTTGCGATCGCATAGAGCAAGTTTCTCAGGCCTCCAATTCGTTCTCTGCGATCGCAGGCCTAGCCATGCGATCGCATAGCTTCGCCTTCATACCCTCCGCGATTGCAAATCGAGCTTCCGCGATCGCACTGCACAAATTCCAGACACTATGCGATCGCAATGCCCTTCACGCGATCGCATAGAGTTAACTTCACGCCCCCCTTCCACTCTTCTATGCGATCGCATTCATCTCTATGCGATCGCATAGAGCAACTGCTGCCTACAATTTTCTGCAGAATTTTTCCAAGTTTTAAATGCCCGGTTGATGGTCCGAATCCATCCCGAGGCCCCCGGGACCCCAATGAAAACCACCAACATACTCCAAAATATGATACGGACTTGTTCCAATCACAAAAACACCATCTTAAACATCAAAATCACCATTTACACACGAATTCAAGCCTAAGTTTCTTCAAAACTTTCAAAACTAACATTCAATTCAAAACCCGATCAAACGATGTCCAAATGACCTGAAAATTTGCATATCCAAAATCACATAACGAAACTACAGAAATTGTCGGAATTCCATTTCGACCCCCGGATCAAAATATCACCTACCATCCGAATTTCGCCAAAATTCAACCTTCGCCAATTCAAGCCTAAAACTACACCGGACCTCCGAATTCAATTCCGATTGTTCTCCTAAGTCATAAATGATCCCCGGAACTAGTCGAATCATCAGAATCTGGTTCCGAGCACTCTAACTCAATAGTCAACTCTTGGTTGACTTCCCATATTCAAGCTTCCTTCAAACATACTATTTGCTTCATTTTCAACCCAAATCACCCCTAACTCACCTGATATATTCTAATACTGATTTAAAAGCATAAGATATATAAATACAAGGTAACAGGGTGGTAATTCCCGTAACAACGGGCCGGGTCGTTACATAAAACTTACTGATATTTCAAGCATTCTTTAAGGTCACTATTATTGTAACGACCCGGCCCGTCGTTACGGGAATTACCACCTCGTTACCTTGCATTTACATATATTATGCTTTTAAAACAGTATTAGAGTATATCGGGTGAGTTAAGAGTGATTTGGATTGAAAATGAAACAAATAGCATGTTTGAAGAAAGCTTGAATATGAAAAGTCAACCAAGAGTTGACTATTGAGTTAGAGTGCTCGAAATCGGATTCTGATGATTCGGATAGTTCCGGGAGGTGATTTGTGACTTAGGGGAGCGATCGGAATTGAATTTGGAGGCCCGGTGTAGAAATAGGCTTGAATTGGCTAAGGTTGAATTTTGGCGAAATCCGAACGGTAGGTGAGATTTTGATCCGGGGGTCGGAATGGAATTCCGACAGTTGCAGTAGCTTCGTTAGGTGATTTTGGATGTGCCTGCAAAATTTCAGGTCATTCGGACGTCGTTTGGTCGGGTTTTTGATTGAATGTGCAATTTGGAATGTTTTAAGGAATTTAGGCTTGAATTCGATGCGAATTATGGGTTTTGATGTTGTTAGACGTGTTTTGAGGATTTGAGCAAGTTCGAATAAGGTATTAAGATGTGTTGGTGTGTTTGGATGAGGTCCCGGGGGCCTCGGGTGTTTTCGGATGGTTAAACGGAAGAAAATCATGGAAATTGCAGGTTGAAGAGTCTGGTTCTGTCATTTTCGCTCCTGCGGAATTTTGGTCGCAGGAGCGAGTCCGCAGAAGCGGATATGGGAGCGCAGGAGCGGGTGTTTCGCAGAAGCGGACGCCTTTCCGCTGAAGCGGGGTCGCCGGTGCGACCCAATGATCGCAGAAGCGGACGAGGGCAATTGGGGCATGGTCCGCAGAAGCGGACGTTTCTCCGCTTGGGCGATACCGCAGAAGCGGTCAAGGACGCGCAGAGGCGGATTTTTCCACAGAAGCGGAAGCTTCTTCGCAGAAGCGGGACCGCTTAAGCGGCCTTGGTTCGCAGAAGCGGAAGTGGCCGGCTAGGCCTGGAACCGCATAAGCGACCCTTTGGTCGCGGATACGGAAGCATAGAAGCGGAAAATGTTCCGCAGAAGCGAAAATCGCCTGTAAGTAAGTGTATCAGGAGTTAGAAAAATTTCAGAAACATTTTTACATTTGGGGGTCTCGGCTTAAGGGCGATTTTGGGCGATTTTGAGGAGGAAATCAAGGGAAATCATCAGGTAATCAACTATGAACTCGTATTATGATTATTATTGATAATATCATGCAATTATATCATGAAAATGGAAGAATTTGGGGTAATTATGGAGGATTTAGCCCTAGTCTTGGACTTTAGAAAAATCAAGGTTTTGAATGGGCAAATGGAGTCCGATTTTGGTAAAATTGATATGCTTAGCCTCGTATTGAGACGAGGGTTCCAGAAATGTGAATTTCGTAAATTTTCGGAATGTGGGCCCGGGGCTCGGGTTTTGACAACTTTGGGAATTTTGATGGAAATTGAGTTGTATTGATTGGGTGTCGTCCCATTGGCCTAAATTGTTGTATTTTTACTGTATTTGATCAGATTCTACGCGTACGGAGCTTGATTCTCGTGGCAAGGGCATTGCGGAATAGTCGTCGCGCCGTATTGAGGTGAGTAATAGATGTGGGTGATGACCAGCGGGTTCGAAACCCCGTATACCACTTTGTAACGCTGTATAGCGGCGAGACACGCACACTCTTGAGAGTGCGGGGTCGATCATGAACTGGAGACTACATATTAGTCCAACCTGTTGATACTGTATTATTGGCTATTCTAGAGCCGTCGAACCTCCTTCTCGGATGGTTGCATATATGTATATATATATTGTGATAATGGCCACTCTTGAGCCGAGGAACCCCTTCTTGGGCGGTTGAGTATACATGTGGGCCGTGAGCCAGTTATTGGATCCCGCGAGGATCGTTATCATTGTCTTATCACATAGACATGCTAGTTTACTACTAGTCCGCAACTATTTTTGTTATTATGCAAATTCCAATCTCTGGAACTTGATATTACTGTTTTCCAACTGAAAAATGATAAAAGAGTTTTCAAAAACTACTTTTGAGCCTGCGAGGCTGTATCTGCATATTAGCTGACTAGTAGTGGATCGGGCTGCACGCCGCAGCAAGATATATGTTGGATCGGACTGCACGCCGCAGTGATATCTCTATGAGATGTGCTTGGGCTGTAGGAGCCCCTCCGGAGTCTGAACCCCCACAGTGAGCACGGGTACCCAAAATCGGAGTCGGGCTACACGCCGTAGCGGTCATATCATGCATTGCATTGCATTTAGCTACATCTGCTAGCTGTTATGCTATTTATTGGTATTTGTTGGAACAGGTACAGTGAAGATTGATTCTATGACAGGGTAGCCGATTATAGCTTTACATAGTGCTTTATTGCGGATTTCTTATCTGCGTTGTCTTACCCTTGTTTATTACCACTGAGTCTGGCAGTACTCATTTTACTCCCTGCACCTTGTGTGCAGATCCAGGTACCTCTCAGCAGTGATCCAGTAGCTGTGCGAGGCGACGTTTGTGGATATTCGAGGTAGCTGCAGAGTCCGCAGGACCCGACATCCCTTCCTACTGTCTTTGGATTTTGTATTGACATTTCTTTCCGCACTTGGTATTTTGTAAACCCTTATACACTCATGTTCGGTAGAGGCTCATGACTCTTGACCCTTGGTCTATGGGAGTTGATGTATTATGGGACTTGGTTTTCCGTTTTCGTTACATGTATTGTTGTTATTTCTTATAAATTGTTATGCTTAAATGGGATAAGGCGAGCTCAAAGCTCCGTAATTGTTGTTCATTGGTCGGGCTGGCCTAGCTGTGTGCTGGGCACCATCACAATTGGGTTTTGGCGTCGTTACAAGTTGGTATCAGAGCCTAGGTTTACTAGGACTCACGAGTCTCGAGCCGGTTAGTAGAGTCTTGTGGATCGGTACGGGGACGCCTGTACTTATCCTCGGGCTGCGAACCTTTAGGAAAACTTCACTTTTCTTGAACTCTGTCGTGCGATCTTGTTGTTCTGAGAACTGAACTTCTATATTCTATTCTCTCGCATATGGCGAGAACGCGAGCATCGGGACGAGGTGGACGACCTCCATTGCCACCTGTTAGAGGCCGTGGGCGCGGTCGTGCTAGAGTTAGAGGTAGGGCGGCTGAGGCAGTGCCAGCTGACCCGCCCGTTGTACCAGTTCAAGAGCAGCCCCCAGTGGTTGATGCTCCAGCAGCCCCAGTTCAGGGCCAGACTATATCTATTGCTATTCCTGGTCTTCAGGAGACTCTTGCTCAGATATTATCAGTGTGTTCCGGTTTGGCTCAGGTAGTTTCAGATACCGCTACTGTAGTGACATCTCAGTCAGGGGGTGGTCGGCAGACCCCTGCAGCTCGCACACCTGAGCAGGTTGTTCAGGGACTTCAGACGCCAGAGACGGTCCCCGCTCAGGTGGTTGCCCCAGTTATTCCTCCAGCTACACCAGCTCCAGAGCGTATGGTTCAGACTATGCCCGACGACGAGCAGCACCGTCTTGAGAGATTTGGTAGACTTCAGCCACCCTATTTCGGTGGCGCTGAGGGCGAGGATGCCCGTGGTTTCTTGGATAAGTGTCAGAGGATGCTACGTACAGCTGGTATTCTTGAGTCTAGCGGAGTTTCATTTACCACCTTTCAGTTTACTGGTCCCACATTTGATTGGTGGGAGGAGTTTGAGAGGCGTAGGCCTGCAGGAGCAGCACCTCTCACATGGCAACAGTTTTCTACTCTCTTCCTAAAGAAGTATGTACCCCAGTCTTGTCGCGAGTAGCATCGTCGCCAGTTTGAGTGGTTGGTTCAGGGCGACATGTCCGTGACCCAGTATGAGCTTAGATTCACTCAGGTTGGCTAGGCATGCCACATGGATGATCCCCACTGATAGGGAGAGGATCAGGAGGTTCATTGATGGCCTCAACTACTCTATCCGTATTCTTATGACCAGCGAGCGAGTTCTGTCATCATCGTTTGAGCAGGTTGCTGATATGGCACGCTCCATTGAGGTGGATCGTCGCCGAGAGAGAGAGGAGCGGGAGGCCAAGAGGCCTCGTGGTTCTGGCAGTTTCAGTGGTGCTCCATCTAGAGGGCATTCCCAGCAGAGCAGAGGTCGCTCATCTAGACCTTCTCATTCGAGCCGCCCAGAGCAGAGCGGAGGTTCTTATGGTCGTGGTCGACAGGGGTTTCAACAGGGTCAGTCATCGCTTAGTGCCCTTCCAGCCCAGGGTGCAGCACCTACTTCATCAGCCCAGGGTTCTTCTGCGGCGAGGGGTTCCACATGAGGAGACAGTGCCCTCGACTCCGTAAGGACAGGACACAGCAGAGGGATCAGCCCTCCTCTTCAGCACCATCTCAGTCTAGTAGAGGTGGAGATCAGTCTTCTCGTAGTCGCCCCAGAGGCGAGGAGAGATCTGGTGGAGGCCAGGCATGGTTCTATGCTCTTCCTGACAGGCGTGATGCAGTTGCCTCTGATGCAGATGCCTCTGTTCTATTTGATCCAGGGTCCACATATTCTTACGTGTCCTCTTATTTTGCACATCATTTGGGGGCGACTCGTGGTATTCTTGATTTACCCGTTCATGTATCCACCCCCGTGGGTGATACGATTGTTGTGGATCATGTCTATAGATCCCGTGTCATATCTATTGGGGGTCTGGAGACCCAGGCAGATTTGTTATTGTTGGGTATGGTGGACTTTGATGTTATATTGGGTATGGACTGGTTGTCTCCGTACCATGCTGTATTGGACTGTCATGCTAAGACAGTTACGTTGGCCATTCCTGGTATTTCTCAGATTGAGTGGCGGGGTTCGACTGTTTTCGTCCCTAGCCGTGTTATTTCGTTCTTAAAAGCTCAGAAAATGGTTGAAAAAGGGTGTTTATCGTACTTAGCTTTTGTGAGAGACGTGGGAGCTGAATCTCCTAGCATTGATTCTGTACCTATTGTGAGGGATTTCCCAGATGTATTCCCCTCAGACCTGCCGGGCATGCCGCCGGACAGGGATATTGATTTTGGTATCGATTTGGTGCCGGGCACTCAGCCTATTTCTATTCCTCCGTATCGGATGGCACCAGCTGAGTTGAAGGAATTGAAAGAACAGCTTCAGGAAATCCTAGATAAGGGGTTTATTCGGCCGAGTGTGTCGCCGTGGGGTGCACCAGTCCTGTTTGTTAAGAAGAAGGACGGATCTATGAGGATGTGTATTGACTATAGGCAGCTAAACAAAGTAACAGTGAAGAATAAGTATCCTCTGCCTCGTATTGATGATTTGTTTGATCAGCTCCAGGGAGCTAGGGTGTTCTCGAAGATTGATCTTCGTTCGGGCTACCATCAGCTGAAGATTAGAGAGTCTGACATTATGAAGACTGCATTCCGGACCAGATATGGTCACTATGAGTTCCTTGTGATGTCTTTTGGGCTGACCAACGCCCCAGCAGCATTTATGCATCTGATGAACAGTGTATTCAAGCCGTATCTTGATTCATTTGTGATCGTATTCATTGATGACATACTTGTCTACTCTCGTAGCCAGGAGGAGCATGCTCGGCACTTGAGCATTGTGTTGCAGAGATTGAGAGAGGAGAAGCTGTATGCCAAGTTCTCCAAATACGAGTTCTGGCTTGAGTCCGTGGCATTCTTAGGGCACGTGGTGTCCTGTAATGGTATTCGGGTAGATCCGAGGAAGGTCGAGGCAGTGCAGAGTTGGCCCAGACCGACCTCAGTTACAGAGATCCGTAGCTTTCTGGGATTGGCAGGGTATTATCGCCGATTCGTTCAGGGATTCTCTTCTATTGCTTCACCCTTGACTAGATTGACTCGGAAGGGTGTTCCTTTCTTATGGTCCGAGGAGTGCGAGGAGAGCTTTCAGAAGCTCAAGACAGCACTGACCACAGCACCAGTCTTGATTCTACCGACAGCTTCAGATTCTTATACTGTATATTGTGATGCCTCGGGAGTGGGCATTGGTTGTGTGTTGATGCAGGAGGGTAGGGTCATTGCTTATGCTTCTCGTCAGTTGAAGCCCCACGAGAAAAACTACCCCGTTCACGATTTGGAGTTAGCTGCTATTGTTCATGCCTTGAAGATTTGGAGGCATTATCTATATGGTGTATCTTGTGATGTATATACGGACCACCGTAGCCTTCAGCATTTGTTTAAGCAGAAAGATCTAAATTTGAGGCAGCGGAGATGGCTTGAGTTGCTTAAAGACTATGATATTACTATCTTATATCATCCCGGAAAAGCCAATGTAGTGGCTGATGCATTGAGCCGGAAGGCTATTAGTATGGGCAGTTTGGCGTATATCCCAGTTGGGGAGAGACCCCTAGCAGCTGATGTTCAGGCGTTAGCTAACCAGATGGTAAGGCTGGATATTTCTGAGCCTAGTCGGGTGATGGCTTATGTAGTGGCTCGTTCTTCTTTATATAATCGTATTCGAGAGCGCCAGTATGATGATCCACACTTACTTGTCCTTAAGGACAGAGTTCAGCATGATGATGCTAGGGATGTCACTAGTGATAGTGATGGTGTGTTGCGGATGCAGGGCCGAATATGCGTGCCCAATGTTGACGGCCTTCGTGAATTGATATTGGAGGAAGCCCATAGCTCGCGGTATTCTATTCATCCAGGAGCCGCGAAGATGTACCAGGATTTGAAGCAGCATTACGGGTGGAGAAAGATGAAGAAAGATATTGTGAGCCATGTGGCTCGGTGTCTAAACTGTCAGCAGGTCAAGTATGAGCATCAGAGACCTGGTGGGGTATTCCAGCGTATTGATATTCCGGAGTGGAAGTGGGAAAGAATAACTATGGACTTTGTTAGTGGACTCCCTCGGACGGCGAGGAAGTTTGATTCAGTTTGGGTGATTGTGGATAGGTTGACTAAGTCAGCTCACTTCATCCCAGTGTGTACTACCTATACCTCGGAGCGGTTGGCAGAGATATTCATCCGTGAGATAGTGAGATTGCATGGAGTTCCCATTTCCATTATATCGGACAGAGGTACCCAGTTCACATCTCAGTTCTGGAGGACATTTCAGCGAGAGTTGGGTTCACAGGTAGAGTTGAGCACAGCATTTCATCCACAGACGGATGGGCAGTCTGAGCGTACTATTCGGATATTGGAGGACATGTTGCGTGCTTGTGTCATTGATTTTGGTGGTTCATGGGCTGATTATTTGCCTTTGGCGGAGTTTGCTTACAATAATAGCTATCAGTCCAGCATTCAGATGGCACCGTATGAAGCTTTATATGGGAGGCGGTGTAGGTCTCCAGTTGGTTGGTTCGAGCCCGGCGAGGCTAGGTTGTTAGGGACAGAGTTAGTCCAAGATGCCTTAGATAAGGTGAAGGTGATTCAGAAGAGACTTCGCACAGCTCAGTCGCGTCAGAAGAGTTATGCAGACCGGAAGGTCCGAGATGTGTCTTATTCAGTAGGTGAGAAGGTGTTGCTGAAAGTTTCGCCTATGAAGGGTGTTATGAGGTTTGGAAAGAAAGTGAAGTTGAGCCCAAGGTTTATTGGACCTTTTGAGGTGCTTAGGAAAGTTGGGGAGGTGGCTTATATGCTTGCTTTGCCACCCAGTTTGTCGGGAGTTCACCCGGTGTTCCATGTATCTATGCTCCGGAAGTATGTCGGAGACCCGTCTCATGTGTTGGACTTCAGCACGATACAGCTAGATGAGGATTTGACTTATGATGTGGAACCAGTAGCCATTTTGGGTCGACAGGTTCGTAAGCTGAAAACCAAGGACATAGCTTCAGTGAAAGTGCAGTGGAGAGGTCGTCCAGTGGAGGAAGCAACTTGGGAGACCGAGGAGGAGATGCGAAGCAGATATCCTCACTTGTTTGATACTCCAGGTATGTTTCTTAACCCGCTCGCGGACGAGCGTTTGTTTAAGTTGGGGAGAATGTAACGACCCGGCCCGTCGTTACGGGAATTACCACCCCGTTACCTTGCATTTACATATATTATGCTTTTAAAACAGTATTAGAGTATATCGGGTGAGTTAGGAGTGATTTGGATTGAAAATGAAACAAATAGCATGTTTGAAGAAAGCTTGAATATGAAAAGTCAACCAAGAGTTGACTATTGAGTTAGAGTGCTCGGAATCGGATTCCGATGATTCGACTAGTTCCGGGGGATCATTTATGACTTAGGAGAACAATCGGAATTGAATTCGGAGGTCCGGTGTAGTTTTAAGCTTGAATTGGCTAAGGTTGAATTTTGGCGAAATCCGAACGGTAGGTGATATTTTGATCCGGGGGTCGGAATGGAATTCCGACAGTTGCAGTAGCTTCGTTAGGTGATTTTGGATGTGCCTGCAAAATTTCAGGTCATTCGGACGTCGTTTGGTCGGGTTTTGATTGAATGTGCAATTTGGAATGTTTTAAGGAATTTAGGCTTGAATTCGATGCGAATTATGGGTTTTGATGTCGTTAGACGTGTTTTGAGGATTTGAGCAAGTTCGAATAAGGTATTAAGATGTGTTGGTATGTTTGGATGAGGTCCCGGGGGCCTCGGGGTGATTTCGGATGGTTAAACGGAAGAAATCATGGAAAATTGCAGGTAGAAAATTTTCTGGTTCTGTTGTTTTCGCCCCTGCGGAAATAAGGGCGCAGAGGTGAGTCCGCAGGAGCGGACTTTGTAGCGCAGAGGCGCTTGGCTTCGCGGAAGCGGATCCTGTTCCGCTGAGGCGGTGTCGCTGGTGCGAACGGTGTGCCGCAGAAGCGGTCTAGAAGCGGATTGGGGAGATCTGTAGAAGCGGAATATTGACCGCAGAAGCGGTCAAGGACGCGCAGAGGCGGATTTTTCCACAGAAGCGGAAGCTTCTTCGCAGAAGCGGGACCGCTTAAGCGGCCTTGGTTCGCAGAAGCGGAAGTGGCCGGCTAGGCCTGGAACCGCATAAGCGACCCTTTGGTCGCGGATACGGAAGCATAGAAGCGGAAAATGTTCCGCAGAAGCGAAAATCGCTGTAAGTAAGTGTATCAGAAGTTAGAAAAATTTCAGAAACATTTTAACATTTGGGGGTCTCGGCTTAAGGGCGATTTTGGGCGATTTTGAGGAGGAAATCAAGGGAAATCATCAGGTAATCAACTATGAACTCGTATTATGATTATTATTGATAATATCATGCAATTATATCATGAAAATGGAAGAATTTGGGGTAATTATGGAGGATTTAGCCCTAGTCTTGGACTTTAGAAAAATCAAGGTTTTGAATGGGCAAATGGAGTCCGATTTTGGTAAAATTGATATGCTTAGACTCGTATTGAGACGAGGGTTCCAGAAATGTGAATTTCGTAAATTTTCGGAATGTGGGCCCGGGGCTCGGGTTTTGACAACTTTGGGAATTTTGATGTAAATTGAGTTGTATTGATTGGGTGTCGTCCCATTGGCCTAAATTGTTGTATTTTTACCGTATTTGATCAGATTCTACGCGTTCGGAGCTTGATTCTCGTGGCAAGGGCATTGCGGAATAGTCGTCGCGCTGTATTGAGGTGAGTAATAGATGTGGGTGATGACCAGCGGGTTCGAAACCCCGGTATACCACTTTGTGACACTGTATAGCGGCGAGACACGCACACTCTTGAGAGTGCGGGGTCGATCATGAACTGGAGACTACATATTAGTCCAACCCGTTGATATTGTATTATTGGCTATTCTAGAGCCGTCGAACCTCCTTCTCGGATGGTTGCATATATGTATATATATATTGTGATAATGGCCACTCTTGAGCCGAGGAACCCCCTTCTTGGGCGGTTGAGTATACATGTGGGCCGTGAGCCAGTTATTGGATCCCGCGAGGATCGTTATCATTGTCTTATCACATAGACATGCTAGTTTACTACTAGTCCGCAGCTATTTTTGTTATTATGCTAATTCCAATCTCTCGAACTTGATATTACTGTTTTCCAACTGAAAAATGATAAAAGAGTTTTCAAAAACTACTTTTGAGCCTGCGAGGCTGTATCTGCATATTAGCTGACTAGTAGTGGATCGGGCTGCACGCCGCAGCGAGATATATGTTGGATCGGACTGCACGCCGCAGTGATATCTCTATGAGATGTGCTTGGGCTGTAGGAGCCCCTCCGGAGTCTGAACCCCCACAGTGAGCACGGGTACCCAAAATTGGAGTCGGGCTACGCGCCGTAGCGGTCATATCATGCATTGCATTGCATTTAGCTACATCTCCTAGCTGTTATGCTATTTATTGGTATTTGTTGGAACAGGTACAGTGAAGATTGATTCTATGACAGGGTAGCTGATTATAGCTTTACATAGTGCTTTATTGCGGATTTCTTATCTGCGCTGTCTTACCCTTGTTTATTACCACTGAGTCTGGCAGTACTCATTTTACTCCCTGCACCTTGTGTGCGGATCCAGGTACCTCTCAGCAGTGATCCAGTAGCTGTGCGAGGCGACGTTTGTGGATATTCGAGGTAGCCGCAGAGTCCGCAGGACCCGACATCCCTTCCTACTGTCTTTGGATTTTGTATTGACATTTCTTTCCGCACTTGGTATTTTGTAAACCCTTATACACTCATGTTCAATAGAGGCTCATGACTCTTGACCCTTGGTCTATGGGAGTTAAGGTATTATGGGACTTGGTTCCCCGTTTTCAGTATATGTATCACTATTATTTCTTGAATTAATTTGCTTAAATGGGTTGAAGAGAGCTTCTAGCTCTGTTGTTAATATTGATTGGTCAGGCTGGCTTAGCAATGTGCTGGGCGCCATCACGACCGGATTTGGGGTCGTGACAATTATATACTAACTATATGAGAAACAGTAAATGATGAAATTAAATACTAAAGCATGGTCCCCCCTGCTAAGTGTAGAAATAAACCGAAACAAAACCAAATAACAATATCAAACGACATCAAAATTCATAAGAAAGAGTGAATATAAAAGAAGAAAGGTCATCATAGGGACTCCAAGCTTTTCACTTGTTTCCTTGCTATCTGGTGCATTCTAAGAAGGATGGTATAGGATGACTCCATGTGATGGTAGTAGCATTGAGTCTCTAACGATTCCACTGTGAGAGTCTCAAATTAAGACTCCATTTGCTCCAGAGTGTACATGGAAAGAAAGAAAGAAAAAAATAAAATTAGAGAAGAAAACTTAATTCTTGGTAATATAACATTATCTCTTAAACCTGTAATATTCCAAGAACTCGGGATAATAGAATACTACATCCAAGAAATTCTATTTTTTTTCAAAGTAGTACTCTAAATACTTCCTTAAGACTATTAACAGAAATTAAATTTAATACTTAAAGGTCCATAAGAGAGGACAATAGCAAAAACTATATTGTTGTTCAACAAATATGAACCAACAGATTTTGCTTATCATTAATGCTTAAGACATCATAGGCATATGTTGTCATGACTACTGACTTACTATTATGAGTTATATCACCTTAAATGCAAACACAATGATAGCAAGTCCTAAAGAGGGTGCTTAACACATCTACTTAACTAGTCATTGCATATGTCTAACTATGTTATTTACAGAAACGTGTGTTTTTTTACTTTTCTCAAGATCTAAGAATATCACAAGAATTTGTCGGAAAAAAAATTAGATCACCTATAATTAACTATAATGAACAAGATATTTTATTGTCAAAATACTCTCAAACATCATAAATAAGATATGAGATTATGTACTATCATGTTCATAGAATATATTCCAGTATAAAAGAATAAAGAATTTTCCTATAGTCGTAGTCATGTTTTCTAATAAGGCATTAATCTTGGGCCATGACTTCTTGTTAATTATTTTATTTTAAAGATGTCTACACATACAACAAGGAGAATTGGTGCAAGACTCGAGAATACAAATTTTAAGCTATTTAGTTGTTATAAAGAAGCTACTAAAATAATACTTGGATCATATTTTAAACATGGAAAGAAGCCTAGTACAGGATTTCAAGTAAACTTTACTACCCAACTCCTGTTGAACTTTTAATCTCAATTTCAATTAAAAAAAGCAACTTCCAGTATGCCCAAAAGACAGAATATTAATGTATCATAGCTTTTAAGCTTTTCAACTTTAATTCTTAATCCATATTACCGCAGAATACTTCTATTACATAATATTAAAGTAGAAAAGTTGTGGTTAATCCTAATTATCACATTGCTTAATAAATTATCTAATAACTGAAATATCACATATTGATGCAAACATATTATTCTTATAACAAGTACAGAGAAAATGAGCTTTCACACAAGATTATTATAGACACAATACATATATTGTGATTTTTATGTATTGAATAATTCCATGTCTTTAAACTAACATTTATTACGAACCTAAAACAGAAACAAAGGAAAAGAAAGATTGAAAGTTACAGACCTTTTTGCGGGCAGTGCCATTAGCCTTGGATCTACCCCCTCTTTGTCGGTAGAAACAAAAATAGAACAGACAAAGAAAGTTGAATTCTTGAGAGTTATGATAATTGATAGTTAAAGACTATTATTTGTGGATTTTCTTGTGCTCTAGAACCTCTTCCTCTAAATTATTGCCAAACACAGGTATTTATAGCGGCAAATTAGAGCTAGGCTTCTTTAGAAAGAATTCTTCAGATTTTGATTTTGAAATGGGGTAAAAAAAAAAATCGTTCGAATATGAACGTTGGGAATTTAATGTTCATGAGGCTCGGTCTGAAAAAGTTTTCTGAGATGAATCAAATCCCTGAAAATCAGTTCTTTCCATCTCAGAAAATCAAAATGCCAAAAGTCTTTTGGCCACTTTTGTTGACTAAATCATTTAAGATAATAGAGATACGTGAAACTTGCTAAAAAAATAGAAGGAAAACAGTGTCTTTGTTAAAGTAAAGATTGACCTTTCATTAAAAAAAAAGAAAATGAAGATGGTGGGACCATTGTGTTTCTTCTTTTGGAGAAGATGACAAAATACCTAGTTAATGTAGTCTTTGTGGAATAATCTTTTAGCTAAAAAAATAATTCGGATGTATCTAATGGGCTTATTTAATATTACAAAATTTTGCATATAGATACTAATAAAATATTATCATACATTTAATAATTAAAGAATAAAAGTAACGACAAACATGTTTAAATAAAAAAATGGTAATAAAATATAGTAGTGATGTCAAATGATGGATATAATTTTAATGATAATTCTACGAGTTCTAGTAATTAGTGATAAGGATAATAATAAGTACAATTATAATAGTAGTTAGTAGTAGTCGTAATAATAACATGTATATTAATACTATTACTACTTCCAATAATAGTAGTAGTAAATGGAAAGTAGTAGTACTATTAATTAATAATACTAGTAATAGTAATATTAGGTAAATAATAATAATAATAATAATTAGGTCTAGTTTATGCTAAAAATGGTAAAATAACTATTCTTACATTACTAGTGATATTAGAAGCTTAAAGAAATAGTTTTGAAGAAGGGAGGGTCAAAATTGGATGTCAACAGCTGCCCCTCTTTGACCGGAGATGATGAAAGAGTTTTCGGGCAAAGAATATTGACTTATTAGCCAATTTTGTCCCGACCATCAAGGTTGGAGTGATACAAAGGGGACGTAAAAAAAATGATTGCGGCCGATCTCCGGTTTTGAGCTGCCTACATATCTCGGGTTGCACGAGAATCAGGCCATGTAGTTTGAGACTTATGGTGCCCTGGAGTAGGACTAAACTATTGATGCAGATCCTAAAATGCTGCCCCAGTGTCGCATCATAGAGATAATGGGTACTCTGATTGAAAGAAAGATGTTTAAAATAAGTATTTGGATTATGAATTGTGAGAGTCGAGCCAAGCGGAGTCCGAAGTAGATCCTTGACCTTTGTCGGAGAGTTTGGCATTCCTCTCCAACAAACTGCCCCAGTTCACTGCTAACATATAGTTCCACGCTGCGCGATATTTCCTGCAGAGCTTGACAATGCTAAGAAAATTCGTTAGGAAATAAGATGCAATATACCATAAATATAATCTTATGAAAATAATATTTAGGAGTCAATTAATAAGAAATGCGAATTTATTGTGAAAATATATAAAATATAACGTTATGGTGATATATGTCATGATCTTAATGCCATATGAAATTCAGCTAATGAAAATTAATGCATTTGGAAATGATTTCTAAAAGATATATTTAGCAATGCTTATGCAATCGGCAACGCTCGGGTCGAAATAAATTGATGTCCTTTTGAGGAAGAATTAACTCCAATATCCTATTTGAGGGCGGATAGACTCGATATATCCTATTTGAGGGCGGATAGACCCGATATATCCTATTTGAGGGCGGATAGACCCGGTATATCCTATTTGAGGGTGGATAAAACCCGATATATCCAATTTGAGGGCGGATGAACCCAACATATGATGCTTTATTTGTAATTATAAAAACAAATAATGTAGTGCGAAGAGCTTGATACAGTGCTCATTTTGTGGCGGTAAAATCCCGGTGAGATGACTTAATAGTGGCGAATCTCCATGGTGTGGAAAGCTTGATGCAGTGCCTTTACGAGGAGCGGTGCCAGTAATTTAAAAATTAAATACCAAAGTTCAATATTAGTAAATTTTGCACTCAAAGAAAACTATGAGATTTATAATTTACGATAGCTCGGCTTGATCGCTATGTTGTACTATATTTCCTGCTGGACAAATTCATCAGTATAGTAGCTATTGAAATGTGATATGCTGTAAAATAACCTTATAAAAATGACACATTTTGGGCGTTTACTTATACAATACGGCCTAGTCGGCCAAAATGATTTGATAAAAATGTAGCTTTATCCCAATAATAATTTTCAACAATAACGTGCAGTTTATAAATATGCTTTGCAATGATTTATGATAATAGTGCATTTCTAAAATAACACTAAAAGCATGACCGTCAAGGTCAAAATAAATTAATAAAAAAACATGCGAATATGTGCTAAAGTGTCCTGTTGCTCAGGTGGACAACCTATATATCATAAAGCGTGCTTAAAAAAATCCAAGTAAAGGCGGATAAGCCTAAATTTTAATGCATAAATGCCCTGTTGAAGGTGGACAAGCCTAAATGTTTAATGCATAAATGTCCTATTAAAGGAGGACAACCCTAAATATTATAGAATCAAGTGTGCTAAAAATTCAATTAAATGCGGATAAGCCTGAATGCATAAATGTCCAATTGAAGGCGGACAAGCCTAAATATCATATTAAAGGCAAGCGTGCTTAAACTCAAATTAAGGCGGATAAACATAAATATTAATGCATAAATATCCTATTATTAGGCGGACGACCTCACGTCCAATTAATTAGGTGGACTACCTCATGTCCTATTATCAGGCGGACAATCTTATGTCCTATTAATTCGGCGGACGACCTCTTGTCCTATTAATTATGCGGACTACCTTATGTCCTATTGTCAGGCGGACTACCTTATTTCCTATTGTCAGGCGGACTACCTTATGTCCTATTATCAGGCGGACTACCTCATGTCCTATTATTAGGCGGACAACCTCATGTCCTATTGTCAGGCGGACAACCTCATGTCCTATTGTCAGGCGGACAACCTCATGTCCTATTGTCAGGCGGACAACGTCATGTCCTATTAATTAGGCGGATTACCTTATGTTCTATTATCAGGCGGACTACCTCATGTCCTATTATCAGGCAGACTACCTCATGTCCTATTATCAGGCGGACTACCTCATGTCCTATTGTCAGGCGGAAAACCTCATGTCCAATTAATTAGGTGGACTACCTCATGTCCTACTATCAGGCGGACTACCTCATGTCCTACTATCAGGCAGACTACCTCATGTCCTATTATCAGGCGGACGACCTCATGTCCTATTGTCAGGCGGACAACCTCATGTCCAATTAATTAGGTGGACTACCTCATGTCCTATTGTCAGGCGGACTACCTTATGTCCTATTATCAGGTGGACTACCTCATGTCCTATTATCAGGTGGACGACCTTTTTGTCTTATTATTAGGTGGAAAAACCCTAGATGCATGGTGCTTGATTTACCATTTATGACATTGGTGCAGTGCAAAAGCTTGGTGCGGTGTAGAAGCTTGGTGCGATGCTTGATTTGTAGTTGTACAATGCGGTGCGAAAAGCTTGGCATAGTTACTTCAAAGTAACATATACCGATAGTGCAGCACAGAAAGCACGGTGCAATAATTTTGTAATAGCAAATGGTGCGATGCAAAGAGCTTGATGAAATGCCTTTTTAGTAGTGAATATTCCTGGTGCAATGCTAACAATCATAGGATCTTCATGCTAAAGCTTGGCTATTAATAAATTCCTGCACTCAAAAAAAAATTATAAGTTTCATAGTTTGATTTGCGCTTGCTTGGTTTCGTCCTTTGCTTTGCATGAACTTTACGACTTTTGACTTGATGCTGAGCTTTGCGACAACGTGTAATGTTAGAGAATAGCTAAAATATGCCCCTGCATTACTCAAAGTAAATTCATTAGTATAAAATAAAGTGATTGCCTTGCATTGAACGTCAAAGTTTGGCTTTGAATCTGCAACTTGTTGCCATGGCATTCTAGAATTTGTTGTTGTGCTTGTAATAACTATGTAGCTTGAAATTTCATTTTCTGCTTTGCCGAATGATGAGGATCCTTTTGCGAAAGCTGCCCCGGTTTTGGCTTTTGGGGTAAATAGGATTTTTATTATGATGAGACCGAACCCATAAGGCTGCCTACGTATCCCCTCTTAAACGGGAATCAGGTCTGAACGTAGTTCATTAAAAAAGTAAGGCATGATTACAAAATATAGCAACTCCTAGAGTGATAGTAGCAAAGCAAAATGCCAACAAGGTAGGGAAAACTAGTATTGCTCTTCATTTAGACGACGTTTCTTCTTCGGATGCCCAACCACGCTTGGTATATTGCTTGTGCTGCAGCTAATTGTATTTGAGGTATTTGTTCCAACTAGTACGTGCACTCGCAGTTTGTTAGAATCGATTAAATTCTGAATCTTATGTTTTAATGCTAGACATTCTTCTGTATCATGACCTTGAGCGTTTGAATGATAAGCACAATACTTGGAAGGATCAAATAATGGATGTGAAGGGTCAAATATCCTTCCTTTTCTTTGTTGAATAATTCCTGAGGCATTCAGTCTTGCGAATATGCTAGAGATTGATTCAGTCAAAGGTGTGAAGTTGCGGGGCTTCCTTTTCTTGGATTGGTGAGAAGCGACTTGTGCTTGATGATGTTGATGGTAAATGCTTTGTTGGCGAGGAGGATGGAGATGCATGTTGCAGGCATTAGAGATTGCATGATTTTCCAAGGGCTGGTGATCATGATGGCATTGTGGTTGATGCATAGTCATGGCAACTGAGGCATTTTCCTTCTCTTTACCTTTCAAATTTTCTGGCATCTTTGGTTGTAAAGCATGATTGATGGTCTGCATGTTTATCTTTCCTTCTTTGATGCCTCTTTCTAGGAAGTCCCCGACTCTAATCAAGTCTGAGAAATTACGCACGTTCGCAGTAGCCAGCTTTTCATAATATATGCCATTTTGAATGTCAATGAAGATTGAGATCAACTCTTTCTCGGATAGTGGAGGGTGCACCTTTGAAGCTTCAACTCTCCACCGGATTGCATAATCCTGAAAAGATTCATGTGGTATTTTCTCTATTTTGTACAAGCTATGCATGTCTGGATCGACTCCAAGGTTGAACTCATATTGCTTTACAAAATCATGAGCCATATCATCCCACGTGTGCCATTTACTAAAATCTTGTTTTGTGTACCAAACAAGTGCAGGTCCCGATAAGCTTTGGATAAATAACTTCATTCGAATGGCCTCATTGTTCCCAATACCAAGTAATCTGCTACAGTAGTCCTTTAAATGAGCAATGGGATTTCCCTTTCCATCGAAAGTATAAGCTTTGGCACTTGGTATCCTGGTGGGAGTTCTACATTCGGCTGCAGGCATAAGTCTTCATATCTTAGACTTTGATGATTTCTTGATTGCAATTCTTTTTCAATGGATTTCTTCAAATCACGGAGTTCTTTTTCCAAACTTTCACGGCAAATCTGTTGGGTTGATTTTTCAAGTCTCTTATACGAACACACAGCTAGTTGGTTTTGCTTGTCCTTGTCACGACCCTAGTTCACCAATCGTGAACATGTCGTGACGGCACCCAGTCCCCACGACTAGGTAAGCCTAACACTTTGCGGAATGTACAAGTTTATGAACTTTAAACAAGAAATAGCGGAAAAAGATATAAATAGGAATGTAATCCGTGCCGCTTGGCACATACACTCGTCAACACACTGCATAAAAAATACCACCAAGACCCGGAATCCCACGGGTAACACAGACTAAAAGAAATACAACCGTGGCTCTATGTGTAAAGAGTATCTAAAACAACGAAATGAAGGAAAACATCTACTAGAACTATCAGAATAGAAGGAGGGCCTCCGGATCCGCGGACGTAGCAGATCATACCTCGAGGTCTCCAAGTGTGCTGCTGATATCACCTAGTATGGGCCTGTCCTGATGTACCTGGATCTGCACAATAAAAGTGTGCAGAAGAGTAGCATGAGTACACCACGGCGGTACTCAGTAAGTGCCAAGCCTAACCTCGATGGAGTAGTGACGAGGAAGGTCAGGGCCCTACTGAGAGAACAATAATATAATGATGATAACAATAATAAGCAGTTTAAATAATTATGAATCCGAATGACGACAGTAAAGTGATTTCTGCAACCGTCTACAATGTAAGCTAGCAGCAAGTAAATAACTAAATAAAAACTCAATCAGCAAGTCCAGGACTTGTGGGAATCGAACCCACAGTCCCATTGACAGTACCTCTGGGTCTCCGGGAATCGAACCCGCAGCCCATATCTCAATAAATAATCAATAACTCAGGATCTCCGGGAATCGAACCCGCAGTCCCTACCAATAAATAACTCAGGATCTCGGGAATCGAACCCGCAGTCCCTACCAATAAATAACTCGGGATCTCGGGAATCGAACCCGCAGTCCCTACCAATAAATAACTCAGGATCTCGGGAATCGAACCCGCAGTCCCTACCAATAAATAACTCAGGATCTCGGGAATCGAACCCGCAGTCCCTACCAATAAATAACTCGGGATCTCGGGAATCGAACCCGCAGTCCCTACCAATATCACGTCGGGTCTCTGGGAATCGAACCCACAGCCCTGGGTCTCCGGGAATCGAACCCGCAGTCCACAAACACAGCCAATTAAGGAAATCCACAGAGAGAAATAATTATGCTCAACTATAACTTCACCGAAAAATAGTGCCAATAATTAACAAGGAATTCAAACAAGGCAGTTAGGCAACTAAACAGTTAAGTGCTACCTAATCATGCTCTTCTAACCACTACCGGGTAAAATATCAAATTAACAACCAAAGACAGGGATATCGCTCATCGAACATTTGAATAAAGTACGTGTTCAACAACCAGCGCATGTACACGCCCGTCACCTCGCGTACAAGGCATTTAAACTATCACATAATATCCTAGGGGTGAAAATTCCCCCACACGAGGTTAGACAAGCCACTTACCTCAATTCCGGTACAAAACCGCTAAGCAATAACCCTCTTGCCACGAATGTCGGCCTCCACAAGTGTAGAATCCGATAAAAATCAATAGAATCACATCAAAATAGGCCAATTGGGCATTACCCAATCAAATTAACTCAAAATTCACCAAAACCCACAAGTTGCCAAAACCCGACTTTCGGTACGCTTATCGAAAAATCACAAAAATTATATATTCGGGTTCCTTATCTCAATACGAGTCCGTGCATATAAAATTTATCGAAATCGGACTCCATTTGCCCACTCAAATCAGTGTTTTTCTTAAATTTAGGCCTAGGGCTCAAACCCACCTTAAATCTTCCATTTACAGGGATTTAACCAAGGATTTCATGTTAAAATGATGTAATTAAGCCACAAAACTTACCTCCAACGAATCCCCAATGAATTACCAACAATTCCCGTGAGTTTCTCTCTCTAGAACTCAAAAATGGCGTTTTTGGGTATTAAACCCGCGACTGGTTCTGTTCTGAACTTAACATCACTGCCAAGCCTCATTTCTTCATCGCGTTCGCGACGCCTCTCACGCGAACGCGATGCCTTCCTCCTCTTCTTCATCGCGATCGCGGCACTCTCTCACGCGTCCGCGAAGATCAAATCCTCAGCCTCCTGACTTTTACTCAACGCGAACGCGACGTGAAGTCACGCGTCCGCGATGCCTTTCCTTTCCCTCTTACGCGAACGCGACCCACCCCTCGCGAACGCGATGACCAACTGGCCTCACCCTTCGCGAACGCGGCATTGACCTCGCGAACGCGATGCCTTACTGAACCTGGCCTTCGCGAACGCGGAACCTTCCTTCGCGAACGCGAAGGCTTGTTTTATGCCCAGTGATCTGCAGATTTCAGCAGACCATTTCATGCTTCCAAACGCCGGATGATGGTCCGAATTCATCCCGAGGCCTCCGGGACCCCAACGAAAACCACCAACATACTCCAAAACACGATACGAACTTATTCCAATCATAAAAACACGTCTAACAACATCAAAACCCATAAATCACATCGATTCAAGCCTAAGTTTCTTCAAAACTTTCAAAACTAACATTCAATCCAAAACCCGGCCAAATGACGTCCAAATGACCTGAAAATTTGCGGACATATCCAAAATCACATAATGAAGCTACAGAAATTGTCGGAATTCCATTCCGACCCCCGGATCAAAATCTCACCTATCGTTCGGATTCGCTAAAATTTCAACCTTCGGCATTTCAAGCCTAATTGAGCTACGGACCTCCAAAATATATTCCGAACGCGCTCCCAACCCCGAAATCACCTAACGGAGCTAATGGAACCATCGGATTTCCGTTCCGAGATCGTCTTAACACTGTTCCGGCTACGAACCGTTTTCTAGTTTCAAAGCTCTCATTTAGGGACTAAGTGTCCCAAAATGCTCAAATTTTTGGAACCAACTCTCCCGGCAACCCACAATAGCATAAATGAACTTAGGGGAACAGTTAAATTAGGGATTGGGGCGTAATTTTCTAAAACGACCGGTCGGGTCGTTACATCTTCCCACACTTAAAGATTCGTTCGTCCTCGAACGAGCATAGAAAACATACCGAGAGTGGTTAAAAAATGAGGGTACTGGCTGCGCATATCCTGTTCGGTCTCCCAAGTCGCCTCCTCGACCGGCTAACCCCGCCACTAGACCTTCACTGAAGCGATGTTCCTTGACCTTAGCTTCCTGATTTTCCTGTCCAAGATGGCCACTAGCTCCTCAACATAAGGCAGATCCTTGTCTAGCTGAACAGATGTGAAATCCAACACGTGCGACGGGTCACCATGGTATCTCCGGAGCATGGAGACATGAAATACGGGGTGAACTCCGGCTAGGCTGGGAGGTAAGGCCAACTCATAAGCAACCTCTCCTACACGCCTCAAAATCTCAAAAGGGCCAATAAATCTAGGACTCAGCTTCCCTTTCTTCCCAAACCTCATAACGCCCTTCATGGGCGAGACTCGAGCAGAACCCGCTCACCCACCATAAAAGCCACATCGCGAACCTTCTTGTCCGCGTAACTCTTCTGTCTAGACTGGGCCGCACGAAGTCTGTCCCGAATCACCTTGACCTTGTCCATAGCCTCCTGAACCATATCAGTACCTAGTAACCTGGCCTCGCCCGGCTCAAACCAACCCACGGGAGACCTGCACCTCCTACCATATAGGGCCTCGTACGGTGCCATCTGAATACTAGATTGGTAGTTGTTGTTATAAGCAAACTCCGCCGGTGGCAAGAAGTGATCCCATGAACCTCCAAACTCAATCACGCACGCACGGAGCATATCCTCCAAAATCCGAATAGTGCGCTCGGACTGCCCATCAGTCTGGGGGTGAAATGCTGTGCTCAGCTCCACCCGAGTACCTAACTCCTGCTGTACAGCTCTCCAGAACCGTGAAGTGAACTGAGTGCCTCTATCTGAAATGATGGAAACTGGAATACCATGCAGCCGAACTATCTCCTTGATATAGATCTCCGCCGGTCGCTCCGATGAATAAGTAGTGCTCACCGGTATAAAATGGGCGGACTTGGTCAGCCTATCCACAATAACCCAAATAGAATCAAACTTCCTAATAGTCCGTGGAAGCCCAGATACAAAGTCCATGGTGATGCGCTCCCATTTCCACTCTGGAATCTCAATCTGCTGCATCAATCCACCCGGACGCTGATGCTCATACTTCACCTGCTGGCAGTTGAGGCATCTAGAAACATAATCAACTATATCCCTCTTCATCCGCCTCCACCAGTAATGCTGTTTCAAGTCCCGATACATCTTCGCGGCACCCGGATGGATGGAATACCGCGAACTATGGGCCTCTGCTAGAATCAGCTCTCGAAGATCATCTACATTGGGCACACAGATACGGCCCTGCATCCTCATAATTCCATCATCCCCGATGGTAACATCCCGAGCATCACCACGCCGAACTCTATCCCTGAAGGACAAGCAAATGAGGGTCGTCGAACTGACGCTCCCTGATGCGGTCAAATAGAGAAGACCGAGAAACCACACATGCCAGAATCCGGCTGGGCTCCGAAAGATCCAGTCTAACAAACTGTCTAGCTAAAGCCTGAACATCCATCGCCATAGGCCTCTCCGAAGCCGGTAGATATGCTAAACTCCCCAAACTCTCTGCCCGACGACTCGAGGCATCAGCAACCACATTAGCCTTGCCCGGATGATAGAGAATAGTAATATCATAGTCCTTCGGTAGTTCCAACCATCTCCTCTGACGCATATTCAGGTCCTTCTGCTTAAGCAAGTGCTGCAAGCTCCGGTGATCAGTGTAGATCTCAGAAGGAACCCCATATAAATAATGACGCCAAATTTTCAAGGCGTGAACAATGGCAGATAGCTCCAAATCATGAACAGGGTAATTCTTCTCATGTACCTTCAGCTGTCTCGACGCGTAGGCAATCACCCTACCGTCCCGCATCAATACCGCACCGAGTCCAACTCGTGAGGCATCACAATATACGGTAAAGGTTGAAATTTTAGCGAATCCGAACGATAGGTGAGATTTTGATCCGGGGGTTGGAATGGAATTCCGACAATTTCTGTAGCTTCATTATGTGATTTTGGATATGTCCGCAAATTTTCAGGTCATTTGGACGTCATTTGGCCGGGTTTTGGATTGAATGTTAGTTTTGAAAGTTTTGAAGAAACTTAGGCTTGAATCGATGTGATTTATGGGTTTTGATGTTGTTAGACGTGTTTTTATGATTGGAATAAGTTCGTATCGTGTTTTGGAGTATGTTGGTGGTTTTCGTTGGGGTCCCGGAGGCCTCGGGATGAATTCGGACCATCATCCGGCGTTTGGAAGCATGAAATGGTCTGCTGAAATCTGCAGATCACCGGGCATAAAACAAGCCTTCGCGTTCGCGAAGGAAGGTTCCGCGTTCGCGAAGGCCAGGTTCAGTAAGGCATCGCGTTCGCGAGGTCAATGCCGCGTTCGCGAAGGGGGAGGCCAGTTGGTCATCGCGTTCGCGAGGGGTGGGTCGCGTTCGCGTAAGAGGGAAAGGAAAGGCATCGCGGACGCGTGACTTCACGTCGCGTTCGCGTTGAGTAAAAGTCAGGAGGCTGAGGATTTGATCCTCGCGAACGCGATGCCTTACTGAACCTGGCCTTCGCGAACGCGGAACCTTCCTTCGCGAACGCGAAGGCTTGTTTTATGCCCGGTGATCTGCAGATTTCAGCAGACCATTTCATGCTTCCAAACGCCGGATGATGGTCCGAATTCATCCCGAGGCCTCCGGGACCCCAACGAAAACCACCAACATACTCCAAAACACGATACGAACTTATTCCAATCATAAAAACACGTCTAACAACATCAAAACCCATAAATCACATCGATTCAAGCCTAAGTTTCTTCAAAACTTTCAAAACTAACATTCAATCCAAAACCCGGCCAAATGACGTCCAAATGACCTGAAAATTTGCGGACATATCCAAAATCACATAATGAAGCTACAGAAATTGTCGGAATTCCATTCCGACCCCCGGATCAAAATCTCACCTATCGTTCGGATTCGCTAAAATTTCAACCTTCGGCATTTCAAGCCTAATTGAGCTACGGACCTCCAAAATATATTCCGAACGCGCTCCCAACCCCGAAATCACCTAACGGAGCTAATGGAACCATCGGATTTCCGTTCCGAGATCGTCTTAACACTGTTCCGGCTACGAACCGTTTTCTAGTTTCAAAGCTCTCATTTAGGGACTAAGTGTCCCAAAATGCTCAAATTTTTGGAACCAACTCTCCCGGCAACTCACAATAGCAGAAATGAACTTAGGGGAACAGTTAAATTAGGGATTGGGGCGTAATTTTCTAAAACGACCGGTCGGGTCGTTACAGTCCTTCTCAAATGGAGTTGTGACTATAGAAAGTTCGTTATTAGGATTCATCATGACTTGATTGGGATTGCGGGTTATTGGCATTTGTGGAGAGATTGTATAAGTAGGAGTTGGGCAAGGAGATATGGTTAAACAAATATTTCGGTTTGAGCTGGAAGCAGAAGCTATATTTGGAAGTAGGTCGAAAGTGTTTCCAAGATTAACCAACATGTTTCTTCGCACCACATTCACCTTGGTACCATCAGTCTGTGCTTGCAAAAGTCCTTTGCTAGTGCTAAATTCTTCAAATCGGTCTGCCATAATAGCCTCCTCCTTTATGCAGATTCACAGCCAAAACAGTGTTCAATGCTAGACAACCTTTAAAGGAAAAATAAAACTTTTCAAAATAAAAGTAAAGTGTTAGCATATTTATCATAATCAAATAAATGCATAAAGTAATAGAGTGCGTAATTAGATTGATTAATTCATTATATGGTTAAGTAGGAGCCCTAAACTAGAAATGATGGCCCATGTTGCAAAATGGATGGACGAGAATGAATTGTTATCTAGAGTTCACTAACGCTCGAGTCTTGTTGACATGGAAGTGAAATAATTTTAAGTTTTGTGAAGGGCTAACTTATGTCGAATATCAAATTTTAGAGCACAAGTCTTTTTCCTTGCACGACTCTAGAATTTTATAAATAAAAAAATTGCCCCGATATTTAGGAAGGTTCTGATGAATACTCTATGACATGATGTCCCTTTTGAGCAGACTCAACCTGCGTGCCAAGAATCTGCCCCAGTATTTTTCATGAAGGGGAAAGGAAATTTTATTGCAATGAGACTGAGTCTTATATAGACTGTGTTTCAAAGAGGCCATAGGCGAATAATTTTGACGTTGAAAGTAACATTCGGCTGATTGAATATCGACAAGCTCAAAATCAAGATATGTAATTAGGATATAAAAGTCAACCGGACATGAAATGACTCTATTATTATTTAGCGTTGGCAAGTAATAAAGTTATCGAGGCCCGGAATACGGTATCAACCGTTTTGAAACTTATGGCATAGTACCTCGACTCACATGGCAAGACGTAAAGTTAACGGGTGTGTGAAGATTAATCTCGATCACCCGAAATAAGATGATGCAAACTCTTGAATTGAATATGTGAAAATATTAAAAAGAATCTGATGCTAAAATTTAACCAAATAGCGGCCTTCTATTGCTGGGTAGATGGTGCAAAATTGGACACCTACCTACTTGTATATGAGAATTAATATGAATATTTAAATTCTGAGAGATATGAAGCTATGAGACAAAAATTAGAGGTACAAGATTGTTCCATAATTGAATAAATTGAAAATTGAATAATATTCTCATATTATAAAAGATTGCGATAGTTCTTTTAGTATGCTATCTTGCTTAGGGAGTCAGATGCTCATTGTTGTTTAAAGAAAGATTTTAAGGCTAGTTTAAGGCACGAATATTGAGGAATTTCATGACAAACCGAGCCTATTGAAGAGCTTATAGGAAAGACGTCGTACTTTATTAAAATTAGAAGATACCGAGAGACTAAAGATATCTTAAATAGACTCTACGAATTGGAGTAGAGCTAAAAGAAATTTGAGCTTAAGTAAATGCACAAATGATGCTCTATAGTCGTTAAAGAGCGCTAAGCGCAGGAATGATGGTAATTATTATTATTAATTCAGGAAAATGATATAAAAAATAAGGAACAGAAAAATATATGAACGAATAAAAGATATAAGCAAGTTGAATAGTTAATACTTCGCTTTTCTAAAAAAACAACAAATAATATTAGTAAAAATAATAATGTCAAGTAAGTAACATAGCAAATAAGCAAGTAAGCAGGCAAGCAAAGCATGTGACACATTCCAAAGAGCAAATAATAGCGCGTCCTAATACGTCAGGGCCTCTTTGTGCCAGAGGTAGGCCTACCGTTTATTTGAAAGATAAGTATTCCATTATGTATCATCTCATTTCTATAAATTAATTAAGTAATTATTTTGTTTTAAAAACAAATAAATAGTAAAATGTAACTGCTTAAACATATTTTTTTTTAAAAAAGGTGTATTTTAATCAAAAGAATAAAAGTATAATAAAATATATTTATTATAATTAATTAAGTAAGTAATTTTATTTTTCAAAAGCAAAAGAAGTACATGAATCACTTAAGCCATTTATTTATTTTTACGTAAAGAAAATCAAAGAAAGTACAATAAAAGATATTTTTGTTATGTGTAAACTTCTCGTTGTTCCGCAAGGTTATGTCATTTGAAAACTTTACACGTGTTATAAAAAGATAGTCATGCTCTTTTAACTAGGATTTAATTAATTTAAAGTAAATAATCCACATAATCGGCATGTTTACCCCTCAAATAATGCACATAAATATGATAAGTGTCACTTGGGGTTGAAAACCCACTTGGGCATTTAGGTAAGGTTAACTAATGGATTTAATACACCTCGGGTATTAGATCACCTAAGGTTAAAAATGATGCATGCTCTTAAAAGAGTTTTGGTTTAGCTCTATCTTAGGTTGAATAAGAATGGGTTTTCTAGACTGGTCTGCTCCCAAGTGGACAACTTGAGAGTGAAAAGCTCGTGACTGTCGACTGCACCGCTGATCGACTTACCCACGAACTTTTTCCTAAAATGTATTTTGAGTAGTGCACGGCTGCAAACCGCATAACCGCTAGGTGTGTGCTTTGTGTGAATTTTCCAGAAGTGGAGGAAGTGAAACAGAATAACAAGTTATATAAAGTAATAAGAATAAATGAACAATTCATATAAACCAGTTTATCACACAACGACAATTCAAATAAGCATCATATATAATTAAAAATACACAAATTAATTTTTATTATTAACCTAAGTTGTTATGATTTAGAACCTAGAATTCCCCAGCAGAGTCGCCATGCTGTTATACCCCATTTTAACACGGGTCAAACTAGGGTATAACATATTGATAATTCTGAAGGTTAATTAATTAAAGAGAGTCGCCACCTAATTATTTTAACGGTGAATTAGGACACCAATTTTAGCTAAATAGTGCTCACAATTAACTCTGTTTTATGGTCTACTTATCCTTAAGAGTATGGGTAAGAGTTCTAGTTAATCCTATAGGGAAGGTTGTTAAAGCACCCTATATGATCCGTTAAAAATGGTTAACCGGCCAAACTTAGGTTTGTAATTATAAGACTAAAAAAATATCATTTGACATGTAAATTGTTAAGTACATAAATCAACTTTGGAATACTAATAGGTAGAGTTCATAACATTGGAAAATTAATTTTCGTTCGAATCCGAAAGTTATTACTGTCCAAATTATTACTGTTATAGAATTTAAAAAAAAAGGGTCTGTCAAGTTCACTTAAGAAATCACGTTTCTTTTAAAAAAAATGAAAATACTTATATGGTGGAAAACTAAAACTTACTGATATTTCAAGCATTCTTTAAGGTCACTATTATATACTAACTATATGAGAAACAGTAAATGATGAAATTAAATACTAAAGCATGGTCCCCCCTGCTAAGTGTAGAAATAAACCGAAACAAAACCAAATAACAAGATCAAATGACATCAAAATTCATAAAAAAAAGTGAATATAAAAGAAGAAAGGTTATCATAGGGACCCCAAGCTTTTCGCTTGTTTTCTTGCTATCTGGTGCATTCTAAGAAGGATGGTATAGGATGACTCCGTGTGATAGTAGTAGCATTGAGTCTCTAACGATTCCACTGTGAGAGTCTCAAATTAAGACTCCATTTGCTCCCGAGTGTACATGGAAAGAAAGAAAGAAAAAAATAAAATTAGAGAAGAAAACTTAATACTTGGTAATATAACATTATCTCTTAAACCTGAAATATTCCAAGAACTCGGGATAATAGAATACTACATCCAAGAAATTCTAATTTTTTTCAAAGTAGTACTCTAAATACTTCCTTAAGATTATTAACAGAAATTAAATTTAATACTTAAAGGTCTATAAGAGAGGACAATAGCAAAAACTATATTGTTGTTCAACAAATATGAACCAACAGATTTTGCTTATCATTAATGCTTAAGACATCATAGGCATATGCTGTTGTAACGACCCGGCCCGTCGTTACGGGAATTACCACCCCGTTACCGTGCATTTACATATATTATGCTTTTAAAACAGTATTAGAGTATATCGGGTGAGTAAGAAGTGATTTGGATTGAAAATGAAACAAATAGCATGTTTGAAGAAAGCTTGAATATGAAAAGTCAACCAAGAGTTGACTATTGAGTTAGAGTGCTCGGAACCGGATTCTGACGATTCGACTAGTTCCGGGGATCATTTATGACTTAGGAGAACAATCGGAATTGAATTCGGAGGTCCGGTGTAGTTTTAAGCTTGAATTGGCGAATGTTGAATTTTGACGAAAACCGGATGGTAGGTGAGATTTTGATCCGGGGGTCGGAATGGAATTCCGACAATTTCTGTAGCTTCGTTATGTGATTTTGGATATGTATGCAAATTTTCAGGTCATTCGGACATCGTTTGATCGGGTTTTGGGTTGAATGTTAGTTTTGAAAGTTTTTAAGAAATTTAGGCTTGAATCCGTGGTTAATTGATGATTTTGATGTTTAGGATGGTGTTTTTATGATTGGAACAAGTTCGAATAAGGATTTAGGATGTGTTGGTGTGTTTGAATGAGGTCCCGGGGGCCTCGGGGTGTTTTCGGATGGTTAATCGGGAGAAATATGGAAAATTGCAGAAAATAGTGCACTGCCTCTGTTGTTTCCGCTCCTGCGGAATTATGGGCGCAGGAGCGGGTGCGCTGAAGCGGAAAGGAGCCGCAGAAGCGGCGACCGCAGAAGCGGAAAGGGAGCCGCTGAAGCGGAAGCGCGGAAGCGGACGGGGAGCCGCAGAAGCGGCCTTCGCAGAAGCGGAAGGGGAGCCGCTGGGGCGAGTCCGCAGAAGCGGACGTCTAGCCGCAGAAGCGGAACTATCCGCAGAAACGGTCCAATCTCCGCAGAAGCGGACGCGTAGGAGCGGAAATATTTCCGCAGAAGCGGAAATCGCTGTAAGTTAAGTGTATCCGAAGTAGAAAATTTCAGAAACATTTTATCATTTGGGGGTCTCGGCTTAAGGGCGACTTTGGGCGATTTTGAGGAAGAAATCAAGGGAAATCATCAGGTAATCAACTATGAACTCATATTATGATTAGTATTGATAATATCATGCAATTATATCATGAAAATGGAAGAATTGGGGTGATTCATGGAAGATTTAACCCTAGGTTTGAACTTTAGAAAATCAAGGTTTTGAATGAGCAAATGGAGTCCGATTTTGGTAAAATTAATATGCTTAGACTCGTATGGAGACGAGGATTCCGAATATGTGACTTTCGTAATTTTTCGAGAATCGTACCGAAAGTCGGGTTTTACCAACTTAGTGTAATTTTGCGAATTTCATATAGATTGAAGTGGGTTATGATTCTTTGACCCGTAATTGATACAATTATTGTTATTGGACTAGATTCTACACACGAGGCATCGAAATTCAAAGGAAAAGGCATCGCGGACGATTCTACTACCGGCTAGAGGTGAGTAGTTTGTGTATATTGTAGCCTGAGGGTTCGAAACCCCGGCTTAGCACATTGTGACGCTAATAGGGCGTGGCTCGCACACCGTGGCAGGTGCGGGATTGATTGTGATTGGGGATTGAGACTTGGTCCATCCCAGGAAATGAATAATATGTTGTTAGTGTTGGAAATACACTGTATTTGCTATATTTGTGGGCTGTAAGCCTTGTTTGGGGCCTTGTGCCGATCTGTAGTGTCCTTAAAGGACAATATTTATGTGATAGCAAAAATTGCTTAAATCACTGATCTCAGTCCTGAAAATTGAAATCACACTTTTGAAATGCTAAGTCACCGGCTTTTACAAATCTAATAAAGATAAAAGTATTTTTCATAAATTATGAATTGAGAACTGGAATTAAGGATAATGAATTGTTTTGTGACTTATTTGCTTATTGTGGACTGAGCATGGGATCGGGCTGCACGCCGCAGTGGTTGATATGAGGATCGGGCTGCACGCCGCAGCAGTATTGCGCTTGGGCTGTAGGAGCCCCTCCGGAGTCTGTACACACCCCCGGTGAGCGCCGTCGACGTTAAATTGGATCGGGCTACACGCCGTAGCGGTTATGTGCATTGCATTGCATCTGTATTTGTTGGATTACTCTGTGGTAGCCTGTATGGAATTATTGTTGCTAGTTCGTAGGAGATTCGGACTGTAGTGTAGCTTCATTTTGTGGTATTTTGTGGATTTCTTACTGTCAGCTACATGTATATATTTGTTACTCACCGAGTACTTAGTACTCACCCCTACTCCCTGCACCTTTTGTGTGCAGACTCAGGTACACAGGAGCAGTAGGCGGACATCTCCAGCGGTTACATTGTCACATCGAGTTGCTGAGGTAGCTGCCTACGTTCGCAGAGCCTAGCTTCTCCTCTCATTCCAGTTGTTATTGTATATTTTGTATTCAGACTTGAGTACTTCTATATCGTACTCTCTATTTCCTATTGGGTTTTGTTAGAGGCTCTAGACTTGTGACTCCGGATCTTTGGGAGTGTCAGTATTTTGTTCAGTATTATTATTATTGGAGTTCTTAAACTCATATATTCTTCTTGGGTTGTCCATTTGGGACGGATATCTATGTGTTAATTGAATTGTTGGTCTGGCTGGCCTAGTTTGATTGTTGGGCGCCATCACGACCGGATTTGGGTCGTGACAAGTTGGTATCAAAGCTCTAGGTTATTAGGACTCGCGAGTCATGAGCCGGTTTAGTAGGCTTTCGCAGATCGGTACGTAGACGTCCGTATCTATCTTCGAAGGGCTACAAAAACTTTAGGAAAAACCTCATTTTCTTGAATTCACATCGTGCGATTTGTGTTATCATGAAATTAAATCTTTCCATATTCTATTCTCTCGCAGATGGCGAGAACACGAGCTAACGGACGTGGCGGACGACCACCATTGGCACCCGGAGGCCGTGGTCGTGGTAGAGGTAGGGCAGCAGTGCCAGTGCCTGCTGACCCACCAGCTGACCAGACTCAAGGTCAGATTCCTACACCAGTGGCCCAAACTCAGGACCAGATTCCAGCGGCAGACGCTCCGACAACTCAGGTTCAGGTACCGGCAGTGCCCATTGTCATACCAGGTCTTCAGGAGACCTTGGCTCAGATCTTATCAGTGTGCACAGGCTTGGCACAGGTAGTTGCTGCTACTGCTGCAGTACGAGCAGGGGGAGGAATCGGACCCCCGTGGCTCGTACACCCGAGCCGGCTCGGCCCGGTTGCGCCGCTTGCACCAACTCCAGACTATGTGGTTCCGGCTATGCCCGACGACGAGCGAGCGTCGTTTGGAGAGATTCGAGAGGCTACGGCCTCCGACATTCGGTGGAGCCGAGGGCGAGGATGCCCGTGGTTTTCTTGACGGATGTCAGCGCATGCTTCGCACCGCGGGTATTCTAGAGTCCAGCGGTGTTTCATTCACCACTTTCCAGTTCACAGGTGCAGCTTTCCAGTGGTGGGAGGATTTTGAGAGGCGTAGGCCCGCTGGGGCAGTGCCCCTCACTTGGCAGCAGTTCTCCACGGTATTTTTGGAGAAGTACGTGCCTCAGTCTCAGAGAGAGGAGCTGCGACGTCAGTTCGAGTGGTTGAAACAAGGAGAGATGACAGTTAATCAGTATGAGATGAGATTCACACAGCTGGCCCGTCATGCCATGTGGATGGTTCCTACCGACAGGGAGAGGATCCGAAGATTTATTGATGGTCTTATTTATCCCATCCGTATATTGATGACCCGGGAGAGAGTTTCTACAGTTACCTTTGAGGAGGTGGTTGATGCGGCCCGTCACATTGAGACAGATCGCCGCCGAGAGCGAGAGGAGAGAGAGGCTAAGAGGCCTCGTGGTACCGGCAGCTACAGTGGTGCTCCGTCTAGGGGCCAATTTCAGCATAGCAGAGGTCGCTCCTTCGGATCTCATCAGTCTGGACGTGCCGAGTCCAGCGGGGTTTCATCCGATCGTGGTCGTCAAGGCCGGCGAGGTTATCGTGGTCGCGCGAGCCGTCGGCAGAGTCGACCCGCACCGAGTGCTCTTCCGGCTCGCAGCTCGCTCCTCGTTTCCTCGGCGACGAGATTCATCGGTAGCGAGGGGTCCTCGGCAGCCCCTTCTTCCATCTTCGAGCCGTTGTTTTGAGTGCGGTGATTTGGGTCATATCGGAGAGAGTGTCCTCGGTGGCTTCGTAAGAGGTCACGGCGGAGGGATCGGCCTTCGTCTTCTACTCCTCGTTTCTTCGGCGCCAACACGCTTAGCTAGGACCGGTGGCCGGGTATCCGCAGGTCGCCCCGTGGGCGAGGATCGTACTCGGTGGAGGTCAAGCTCGTTTCTATGCTCTTCCGGACAGGAAGGATGCTAGCGCTTCGGATGCGGTTATTTCAGGTATTATCTCAGTCTGCCACAGGGATGCTTCCGTCTTATTTGATCCCGGATCCACCTATTCTTATGTTTCTACTTACTTTGCACATCATTTGGGTATGACCCGTGGTATTCTTGCGTTGCCCGTACATGTGTCTACCCCAGTGGGAGATACTGTTGTTGTGGATCAGGTATATCGATCCTGTATTATTACTATTGGGGGTCTGGAGACCCGAGTTGATTTATTACTACTGGGCATGGTAGATTTCGATGTGATTCTGTGCATGGATTGGCTATCTCCTTACCATGCGATTCCGGATTGTCATGCCAAGACAGTCACACTAGCTATTCCAGGTAATCCGAGGATCGAGTGGCGTGGCTTGACTGATTATGTGTCCGACAGGGTGATTTCTTATATAAAGGCTCGGCGAATGATTGGCAAGGGTTGTTTGTCTTATTTGGCCTTCATTAGAAATGTTGAGGCTGAGACACCCAATCTTGATTCGGTTCCCATTGTGAGGGAGTTTCCGGATGTATTTCCAGCAGACCTACCAAGCATGCCGCCTGACAGAGATATTGATTTTGGTATTGACTTGGTGCCGGGCACTCAGCCCATTTCTATTCCTCCTTATCGCATGGCACCAGCAGAGTTAAAAGAATTGAAAGAACAGCTTCAGGAACTCTTAGATAAGGGTTTCATTCGTCCAAGTGTGTCACCTTGGGGTGCACCGGTGTTGTTCGTAAAGAAGAAAGATGGCACAATGAGAATGTGCATTGATTACAGGCAGCTGAACAAGGTAACAATGAAGAATAAGTACCCATTACCTCGTATCGAGGACCTATTTGATCAGCTCCAGGGAGCTAGTGTATTTTCTAAGATTGATCTTCGATCGGGCTATCATCAATTGAAGATCAGGGACTCGGATATTATGAAGACAGCGTTCAGGACGCGATATGGGCACTACGAGTTCCTGGTGATGTCTTTCGGGTTGACTAATGCCCCAGCAGCCTTCATGCACTTGATGAATAGTGTATTTCGGCCGTACCTTGATTCTTTTGTGATTGTGTTTATTGATGATATCTTGGTATACTCACGCAGCCAGGAGGAGCATGCACAACATTTGAGAGTGGCATTGCAGAGGTTGAAGGGAAGAGAAGCTTTATGCAAAATTCTCTAAGTGTGAGTTCTGGCTTGATACTGTGAGTTTTCTGGGACATATAGTGTCCAGTGATGGTATTCGGGTTGATCCTCAGAAGGTCGAGGCAGTGCAGAATTGGCCCAGACCTTCCTCAGCTACAGAGATTCGTAGTTTTCTCGGTTTGGCAGGTTATTACCGTCGGTTTGTTTAGGATTTCTCATCTATTGCTTCACCGTTGACTAAGTTGACACAGAAGAATGCTCCATTTGTGTGGTCTGATGAATGTGAAGAGAGCTTTCAGAAGCTCAAGGAGGCTTTGACCACGGCTCCAGTACTTGTGTTACCATCGGCCTTAGGGTCATATACTGTATATTGTGATGCTTCCAGAGTTGGACTCGGTTGTGTGTTGATGCAGGAGGGTAGAGTTATTGCATATGCTTCTCGTCACCTAAAGCCCCACGAGAAGAACTACCATGTTCATGATTTGGAGTTAGCTGCTATTGTTCATGCCTTGAAGATTTGGAGGCATTATCTATATGGTGTATCTTGTGATGTATATACGGACCACCGCAGCCTTCAGCATTTGTTTAAGCAAAAAGATCTAAATTTGAGGCAGCGGAGATGGCTTGAATTGCTTAAAGATTATGATATTACTATCTTGTATCATCCCGGAAAAGCCAATGTAGTGGCTGATGCATTGAGCCGGAAGGCTATTAGTATGGGCAGTTTGGCGTATATTCCAGTTGGGGAGAGACCCCTAGCAGTTAATGTTCAGGCGTTAGCTAATCAGATGGTAAGGCTGGATATTTCTGAGCCCAATCGGGTGATGGCTTATGTAGTAGCTCGTTCTTCTTTATATGATCGTATTCGAGAGCGCCAGTATGATGATCCACACTTACTTGTCCTTAAGGACAGAGTTCAGCATGATGATGCTAGAGATGTCACTATTGATAGTGAGGGTGTATTGCGGATGCAGGGCCGGATATGCGTGCCCAATGTTGATGGCCTTCGTGAGTTGATATTGGAAGAGGCCCATAGCTCGCGGTATTCTATTCATCCAGGAGCCGCGAAGATGTATCGGGATTTGAAGCAGCATTACTGGTGGAGAAAGATGAAGAAAGATATTGTGAGCCATGTGGCTCGGTGTCTAAACCGTCAGCAGGTCAAGTATGAGCATCAGAGACCTGGTGGTGTATTCCAGCGTATTGATATTCCGGAGTGGAAGTGGGAAAGAATAACTATGGACTTTGTTAGTGGACTCCCTCGGACAGCGAGGAAGTTTGATTCGGTTTGGGTGGTGGTGGATAGGTTGACTAAGTCAGCTCACTTCATCCCAGTGTGTACTACCTATACCTCGGAGCGGTTGGCAGAGATATTCATCCGTGAGATAGTGAGATTGCATGGAGTTCCTATTTCCATTATATCGGACAGAGGTACCCAGTTCACATCTCAGTTCTGGAGGACATTTCAGCGAGAGTTGGGTTCACAGGTAGAGTTGAGCACAACATTTCATCCACAGACGGATGGGCAGTCCGAGCGTACTATTCAGATATTGGAGGACATGTTGCGTGCTTGTGTCATTGATTTTGGTGGTTCATGGGCTGATTATTTGCCTTTGGCGGAGTTTGCTTACAATAATAGCTATCGGTCCAGCATTCAGATGGCACCGTATGAAGCTTTATATGGGAGGCGGTGTAGATCTCCAGTTGGTTGGTTCGAGCCCGGCGAGGCTAGGTTGTTGGGGACAGAGTTAGTCCAAGATGCCTTAGACAAGGTAAAGGTGATTCAGGAGAGACTTCGCACAGCTCAGTCGCGTCAGAAGAGTTATGCAGACCGGAAGGTCCGAGATGTGTCTTATTCAGTAGGTGAGAAGGTGTTGCTGAAAGTTTCACCTATGAAAGGTGTTATGAGGTTTGGAAAGAAAGGGAAGTTGAGCCCAAGGTTTATTGGACCTTTTGAGGTGCTTAGGAAAGTTGGGGAGGTGGCTTATATGCTTGCTTTGCCACCCGGTTTGTCGGGAGTTCACCCGGTGTTCCATGTATCTATGCTCCGGAAGTATGTCGGAGACCCGTCTCATGTGTTGGACTTCAGCACGATACAGCTAGATGAGGATTTGACTTATGATGTGGAACCAGTAGCCATTTTGGGACGACAGGTTCGTAAGCTGAGATCTAAGGATATAGCTTCAGTGAAAGTGCAGTGGAGAGGTCGTCCCGTGGGAGAAGCAACTTGGGAGACCGAGCAGGAAATGCAGAGCAGATATCCACACTTGTTTGATGCTCCAGGTATGTTTTTTAACCCGCTCGCGGACGAGCGTTTGTTTAAGTTGGGGAGAATGTAACGACCCGGCCCGTCGTTACGGGAATTACCACCCCGTTACCGTGCATTTACATATATTATGCTTTTAAAAAAGTATTAGAGTATATCGGGTGAGTAAGAAGTGATTTGGATTGAAAATGAAACAAATAGCATGTTTGAAGAAAGCTTGAATATGAAAAGTCAACCAAGAGTTGACTATTGAGTTAGAGTGCTCGGAACCGGATTCTGACGATTCGACTAGTTCCGGGGATCATTTATGACTTAGGAGAACAATCGGAATTGAATTCGGAGGTCCGGTGTAGTTTTAAGCTTGAATTGGCGAATGTTGAATTTTGACGAAAACCGGATGGTAGGTGAGATTTTGATCCGGGGGTCGGAATGGAATTCCGACAATTTCTGTAGCTTCGTTATGTGATTTTGGATATGTCTGCAAATTTTCAGGTCATTCGGACATCGTTTGATCGGGTTTTGGGTTGAATATTAGTTTTGAAAGTTTTTAAGAAATTTAGGCTTGAATCTGTGGTTAATTGATGATTTTGATGTTTAGGATGGTGTTTTTATGATTGGAACAAGTTCGAATAAGGAGTTAGGATGTGTTGGTGTGTTTGAATGAGGTCCCGGGGGCCTCGGGGTGTTTTCGGATGGTTAATCGGGAGAAATATGGAAAATTGCAGAAAATAGTGCACTGCCTCTGTTGTTTCCGCTCCTGCGGAATTATGGGCGCAGGAGCGGGTGCGCTGAAGCGGAAAGGAGCCGCAGAGGCGGCGACCGCAGAAGCGGAAAGGGAGCCGCTGAAGCGGAAGCGCGGAAGCGGACGGGGAGCCGCAGAAGCGGCCTTCGCAGAAGCGGAAGGGGAGCCGCTTGGGCGAGTCCGCAGAAGCGGACGTCTAGCCGCAGAAGCGGAACTATCCGCAGAAACGGTCCAATCTCCGCAGAAGCGGACGCGTAGGAGCGGAAATATTTCCGCAGAAGCGGAAATCGCTGTAAGTTAAGTGTATCCGAAGTAGAAAATTTCAGAAACATTTTATCATTTGGGGGTCTCGGCTTAAGGGCGACTTTGGGCGATTTTGAGGAAGAAATCAAGGGAAATCATCAGGTAATCAACTATGAACTCATATTATGATTAGTATTGATAATATCATGCAATTATATCATGAAAATGGAAGAATTGGGGTGATTCATGGAAGATTTAACCCTAGGTTTGAACTTTAGAAAATCAAGGTTTTGAATGAGCAAATGGAGTCCGATTTTGGTAAAATTAATATGCTTAGACTCGTATGGAGATGAGGATTCCGAATATGTGACTTTCGTAATTTTTCGAGAATCGTACCGAAAGTCGGGTTTTACCAACTTAGTGTAATTTTGCGAATTTCATATAGATTGAAGTGGGTTATGATTCTTTGACCCGTAATTGATACAATTATTGTTATTGGACTAGATTCTACACACGAGGCATCGAAATTCAAAGGAAAAGGCATCGCGGACGATTCTACTACCGGCTAGAGGTGAGTAGTTTGTGTATATTGTAGCTTGAGGGTTCGAAACCCCGCTTAGCACATTGTGACGCTAATAGGGCGTGGCTCGCACACCGTGGCAGGTGCGGGATTGATTGTGATTGGGGATTGAGACTTGGTCCATCCCGGAAATGAATAATATGTTGTTAGTGTTGGAAATACACCGTATTTGCTATATTTGTGGGCTGTAAGCCTTGTTTGGGGCCTTGTGCCGATCTGTAGTGTCCTTAAAGGACAATATTTATGTGATAGCAAAAATTGCTTAAATCACTGATCTCAGTCCTGAAAATTGAAATCACACTTTTGAAATGCTAAGTCACCGGCTTTTACAAATCTAATAAAGATAAAAGTATTTTTCATAAATTATGAATTGAGAACTGGAATTAAGGATAATGAATTGTTTTGTGACTTATTTGCTTATTGTGGACTGAGCATGGGATCGGGCTGCACGCCGCAGTGGTTGATATGAGGATCGGGCTGCACGCCGCAGCAGTATTGCGCTTGGGCTGTAGGAGCCCCTCCGGAGTCTGTACACACCCCCAGTGAGCGCCGTCGACGTTAAATGGGATCGGGCTACACGCCGTAGCAGTTATGTGCATTGCATTGCATCTGTATTTGTTGGATTACTCTGTGGTAGCTGTATTGTATTATTGTTGCTAGTTCGTAGGAGATTCGGATTGTAGTGTAGCTTCATATTGTGGTATTTTGTGGATTTCTTACTGTCAGCTACATGTATATATTTGTTACTCACCTGAGTACTTAGTACTCACCCCTACTCCCTGCACCTTTTGTGTGCAGACTCAGGTACACAGGAGCAGTAGGCGGACATCTCCAGCGGTTACATTGTCACATCGAGTTGCTGAGGTAGTTGCCTACGTTCGCAGAGCCTAGCTTCTCCTCTCATTCCAGTTGTTATTGTATATTTTGTATTCGGACTTGAGTACTTCTATATCGTACTCTCTATTTCCTATTGGGTTTTGTTAGAGGCTCTAGACTTGTGACTCCGGATCTTTGGGAGTGTCAGTATTTTGTTCAGTATTATTATTATTGGAGTTCTTAAACTCATATATTCTTCTTGGGTTGTCCATTTGGGACGGATATCTATGTGTTAATTGAATTGTTGGTCTGGCTGGCCTAGCTTGATTGTTGGAATGCTTAAGACATCATAGGCATATGTTGTCATGACTACTGACTTACTATTATGAGTTATATCACCTTAAATGCAAACACAATGATAGCAAGTCCTAAAGAGGGTGCTTAACACATCTACTTAACTAGTCATTGCATATGTCTAACTATGTTATTTACAGAAACGTGTGTTTTTTTTACTATTCCCAAGATCTAAGAATATCACAAGAATTTGTTGGAAAAAAAAATTAGATCACCTATAATTAACTATAATGAACAAGATATTTTATTGTCAAAATACTCTCAAACATCATAAATAAGATATGAGATTATGTACTATCATGTTCATAGAATATATTCAAGTATAAAAGAATAAAGAATTTTCCTATAGTCGTAGTCATGTTTTCTAATAAGGCATTAATCTTGGGCCATGACTTCTTGTTAATTATTTTATTTTAAAGATGTCTACACATACAGCAAGGAGAATCGGTGCAAGACTCGAGAATATAAATTTTAAGCTATTTAGTTGTTATAAAGAAGCTACTAAAATAATACTTGGATCATATTTTAAACATGGAAAGAAGCGTAGTACAGGATTTCAAGTAAACTTTACTATCCAACTCCTGTTGAACTTTTAATCTCAATTTCAATTAAAAAAGCAACTTCCAGTATGCCCAAAAGACAGAATATTAATGTATCATAGCTTTTAAGCTTTTCAAATTTAATTCTTAATCCATATTACCGCAGAATACTTCTATTACATAATATTAAAGTAGGAAAGTTGTGGTTAATCCTAATTATCATATTGCTTAATAAATTATCTAATAACTGAAATATCACATATTGATCCAAACATATTATTCTTATAACAAGTACAGAGAAAATGAGCTTTCACACAAGATTATTATAGACACAATACATATATCGTGATTTTTATGTATTGAATAATTCCATGTCTTTAAACTAACATTTATTACGAACCTAAAACAGAAACAAAGGAAAAGAAAGATTGAAAGTTACAGACCTTTTTGCGGGCAGTAAACTGGGCCATGAGCCTTGGATCTACCCCCTCTTTGTCGGTAAAAACAAAAATAGAACAGACAAAGAAAGTTGAATTCTTGAGAGTTATGATAATTGATAGTTAAAGACTATTATTTGTGGGTTTTCTTGTGCTCTAGAACCTCTTCCTCCAAATTATTTCCAAACACAGGTATTTATAGCGGCAGATTAGAGCTAGGCTTCTTTAGAAAGAATTCTCCAGATTTTGATTTTGAAATGGGGTAAAAAAAAAACGTTCGAATATGAACGTTGGGAGTTTAATGTTCATGAGGCTTGATCTGAAAAAGTCCTCTGAGATGGAATGACAGCTGCTATAACATTCAAGGTTGGGATGCTATAGTTGACGAAGCTGTAGGTTGTAGTTTTCATGGTTCTTTGTATTTGGTCACAAAGGACGGTATTGCTGTAGTTTTGCCTCGTCTTTCATTTCCTTCGAATTTCTATCCTGTCGAAGCAATTGGGTACCAACAATCTTGTTATAGTGCTGGCTCTAAGTATGGGGTGCATAAGGTTCATGAATTTGAAAGCACAAAAAGACCTTTTTCTCCATGGAAAGTGGAGGTCTTGGATAAAGCACTCTTGTATGATGGGCCAGAAGTAGCAGATCAATTATGCTTCGAAAATGGTAATTTCTTGAAGCTGAAATACTCCCTTTTACTAGCCTTCACATTTTTCTCCCCAAAGTTAAATAATTCCAGATTAAATTATAAATATTTTCTGTTAGAGTTTGTTTGGCCTAATTATCTGTGTCCTACTTTGTTACTTTGTGCTGCACTGCTGCTTGTTTTTTACAGTTTTTGCACATGCTTTCATTGTTAATATATGAAGATTATCTTGCTCTTGTTAGCATTTTTCTTTCAGGCACTGGGTTTTGTGCTTTGTGACTTTGTGACAGAAGTTTCTTGTTTAAAATTGCTCTAAGAGAAATAATTAAAATGATCTTACCCTTGTTAGAATTTAGATTATTCCTTTTGGTGACGGGCTTCAAAGTTACTCTAGGAGAAATAATTAAAATTATTTTACTCTTGTTAGATTTTTCCTTTTAGTGATTGGGCTTTTTCAGGCTTGTTGACTTTTTGACAGAAGTTTCTTGTCTAAAATTGCTCTTGTAGTCTAGCTTTCTGTCAGTTGTACTCTTTCTGAAATGTCCTTTGGGAGTTGACAGTTGAGTTATTGCAAATATGAGATTGTGTTAGTAGGATCTAAGCAGTGTTGTTAAAGGCTCGCTCGAGTTGTACTTAAACCCTGAAGTTTGGTGCTGCGTGGACTGGCGTTTTGTCTTTGCTTAAGCAACGCTAAAACACAGGCATCAAAAAACTAAGGCACGTGCAACATCTCTCTTGAGCTCCATCATGAAAAGAGCAACACTAAACAACAAAGACAGTTCATTTATATTGCTTAGCTGTTAAGAAAACCGGGTGATTAGTGACTAGGCATAGGAAATTAAAATTGTGTTAGAGAAGTCATAACTAAATTCTAATTACTTTGGTTCAGTTATCTTACTCATCAATTTTATAACTACTGCTGTTTCTTTTACTTTAGTTAGCTTTATTATTTTTACTGTCATTACTTTTCTGTTCTACTGTATTTTCATCATAGCTTCTTTACCCTTGTATTTGTCAAACCTGTTTCGGAAAACACTTTTTTTGAGCCGAGGGTCTAGCTAAAACAACCTCTCTACTCCACAAAGGTGGGGGTAAAGTTTGCGTACACCCGCCCCTCCCAAGACCCCAGTTGTGGGATCACACTGCTGTTGTTTGATAACTAAACATACTGAAAAGCTTAAAACTGTCTTTTCGCATCTGAATAGAAAAAAACAATTGCCTTCTCAACTTGAGTGAATTTTTACTTCATATATTTCATTTAACTGTCGCTTTTCCAATTTTCATCTCTATGTAATTGTTGTTTGTGATTATAGTTAATTTTTGTTGCCTTACATGTATATTGTTAATCGTCTCTTTGTTTGCTCTTTTTTTCTTATTTTCCATTAGTTGAGTTAATTTTTGTTGCCTTACATGTATATTGTTATATTGTCCGTGCTTTAGTTGAGTTTTGTGCTTAAAGCTCAACCTACCTTGGCGCTTGTCTGTCCTTCTTGCCTTTGATAACACTGGATCTATGTTATTTAGGCTTTCTCGCTGATTGTACTCTGTTTTTCCCCCGCCTTTTCTCAGAGCCTTCAGTTTTAGGGTTTCCTCAGTTATTGAACTTTGGCTTTCCATAATCATTCCCCTGGTGAAAATAGTTTTCTAGCACTGAAATGTAATGACTTTTTCTCTAAAATCAATGTTTCATAGTTTTATTGAATTTTAGAAGTTGATAATCTTGGGAGAGCCTCTCTAAACCTGCCTGAAGAATTCAGGGTGCGGTAGCTGCATTAGCGAGAGCAGGCTTATTGCACTAATTTGTGTGACTTCTCTTTGACTAAAAAATCTAAGATATTGATTGAAAAGATTTAATTTTCGAAATTCCTTCTGGTGCTTCACCTATGGAAACATTTCATTATTCAAACTCGTGAGAATGAAAATGGAAGGAGATAAAGCAAAAGAAAGCAAATGATAGTGAAATGTTTAGATTACTTGTCTCCACTTCAAGGCAGTAATGCTTTGTGTGAAGGTTTTCTTTACAGTTTTCTTATTCTTTTCCAAGTTGAAACTACTAGAATATTTTGTGGAGTGCGACTATCGTATTGCAATAATCATTGGATAGCATACATCAGGTCTAGCTCCTGCATCTGCACTTTATGGTGCTAGTTTTTGTTGTCGAATCAAGTTCTTTAATTACCAGAGAATATATTTGTGCATAAGTATTCTAGGAACAAAATGTTCTTGTACTGCACCGACTAACTCATGCCCCAACAAAAACCAGCTGATTTTGGCTAAGAACTTTTTTCTTTTCCCGGAGACGAAGAAAAAGTTGATATGCAGGAAGTGTGATGTCCTTTCGCAAATTTTGCAGGATGGGACTTGAGTGTTACGCGGATTCGGCACTTGCAGCTGGCATTGGAATACCTAAAATTCGAGGAGATTGAAAAGTAAGTTTGACTTGCTTATTGTGAACCTAATAATTAGAATGGCTATAAAAATGAGTAGCATGTAGAAGTATAGAATGGAGCATTTTAAATTAGCTGGTACATCTACTGAGATATACAACATGACTAGCACTTCGAAATTTTTTTACTAGGAGTAGGAAGATCTTTGAACCTCTGCGTTTTTTGCTCTTAATCGTTGCACTTGAATCTAAAGGACTCTGAAAATCTTTCCGGGGTTTTTAATTTTCATTAGGTAATATTCTAAGAAATGAGAGCTGTAGGCAGCTTTTGCATTTTTTAAAGTTAAAGTATACTTTTGTGGACTAGATAGTGTCTGAATATTTCTCTACCACTTTTAGAGTTCTATTAAAACGCTTGTTGCAAAGTTCTTCCAGGTATTGTCTCCAATTGATTAGTTTGAGAAACTACTCGTGTCAAAATGGAAGATCCACATTCTCCTCGGTTGTAAAATCGTTTTTGACTAGTTCCCCAAGCTTGTTAGAAGCTGATTAGTTGACTGTATGCTTGTTAGAAGCTGATTAGTTGACTGAATGCTGTTGCAACAGGCTCACCCTTGCCTCATAGGCTTATCTCTGTCCAATCTATTTGTTTCGCTTTAACATGGGTGGACATGGGTAAAAATGTTTATCAAGAACGTGAATAATAATTACCTGTTAACAAAGAGAAATATGTCTAGAGGGAGAAGCTCCTACTTCTCTTTAGAATCAAGGAAGCTAGATAATTTGTCCTACAGGGAGGCTCTTTCTGGCTATCCTTAGAGCTAGGTGGAAGCTGCCGGAAGCTTGATACAGGCAAAGAAACGAGGTTTTCTTTTGTCAGATGAACATGCTCAGAGAAGAAAAGAACTTTTTGAAACTATGCTTGCTTGGTAATTTTTCGAAATGGGTAGATTCTCCGGAGGCAGTAAGAAACTGGGATATTGAGGAATGGGATGTAGAAGATGGTAAGAAAAATCTCTCAATTGGTGGACACACAATTCAGTTTCGATTTGCGAATGAGGAGCAGGCTATCAAAGTTCTTCAAGGAGGAAGGAGGTGATTGGGGAAGAACTTTCTGGTAAACTGGGTAGAACTTGCAGGGTGTGTCGACCCACTCTTTTCTGGCGACACTGCAGTGGTAAACTTGGTAGGGCTACCGGCACTCTTGTGGTGCTTTGATCTTTTCAAATAGATTGGAGATCTTTGTGGAGGTTTTGTTGATGCAATCTGTAGCTTGTATGACTTGATGGGAGTCAGAATTATAGTGAGTTAGGGAGAAGATTTCCTGTTTCAGTGGCAGTGAATGATGGGGATATGGAGTTTCGTTTGCGGATGTTTCCAGAATTTCGCCCAGAGAATGCTGGGGAGGATGAGGGGGAAGATAGAAGGGGGTTTAGGAGAGAAGTTGGGGGTGATAGAGGTAAGGGGGTTTTCACTGGCTGGGATTAATGGATGAATAGCCGCTAACGGCTAAAGTGGATATGGTGGACGGGGGTTCTGAATTGGTGAAGGGAAGAAGGTATTTGGGGGGGGGGGTGTTGGGGGATGGATGGACACAAATACCCATGTATTAGTCAATCCAGCTGCTGGTTTAGACTCATACTCTGAAACATAGCTGTATCTCTTTTTGGCGTTTTGGTGTAGACTAGAAGATGTCGACACACTGGATAGAATGTTAGGCTTCCACAGCTTCTCACAGTAATGTAAAGGAACTGAGTTTGTAAATAATATTTGGCACTATCTTCCTAATTCTTGTTTATCATTTGAGGTTTGCTCTGCTGCCTTTTGGTTTGGCTTCCTCTTTATTTTGATTTTTCTTCTGGTTAACTATGATGTGTTTTGCTACTCGGAGAAAACCAGTTACAAGTTGAATGAGCGACAAAGGGGCAGCACAAAATTAATTTTACTAATCAATAGAATAGTACTTTAAGAAAGGGTGCCTTGGGCGTAACTGGTAAAGTTGTTGCCATGTGACCAAGAAGTCACCGGTTCGAGCTGTGGAAATAGCCTCTTGCAGAAATGCAGGGTAAGGTTGCGTACAATAGACCCTTTGGTCTGGCCCTTCCCCGGACCCCGCACATAGCGGGAGCTTAGTACATTGGGCTGGCTTAATAGAATAGTACTTTAAATATAAAAACGTGGGGCTTCGGCTATCCTGCTTTATATGCACCTGTTGCTTTACCTCAGTTTTCTTTATGACATGTAAGCCAAGAAAAAAGGTAATAACAAAAAGGACATATTACTGACTAGGGCACCAAGACCAATAGGTTAGCACCACTCGTGTGGACCAGCTATACAAGAGAGACAGAGACTGAAAAACACTTAAAGAAAAGCTTAGCTATACTACCTCAAACTCTAAAGTACTAAGAAACACCAATAATACTACTTTGTCTCAGATTCGGCCACAAAATTATTGGATAAACGAAACTGGTTGTGAATTGGTTTTTAGTTTAGTAGTTTACAGTCGTTTCATCTCTAAAACATCAGTTCTAGGTTTGTGCCTCCGGAGGATTTTTGGAGACATGGCATGTTATACATCTTATGTTTGTCTATCAGGTCTTTAGAAAGGCTTACTCATGTCAATTTGGCTGAAGAAGGCATTTTGAGGATGCTCCTTGCTGTTGTTTATCTGATGTCCTGCAAAGTTTGTAATGATAATGAGGTCGCCGCTGCATCAAGGTATGCAATCTTCTAGGTGTGTTATTTTATGAGTTAATGTTCTGAAATGCTTCTCCTTGAGTGTTATTCTATGTTTACTTAATTTTGTCATCTGTGATTCTTAAATTCGATAATAATCCTTTCTTTTAAGCTTTGCTAGATGGGCTCTCCGTCCATCTTGTCAAACAGGAAAGCGTTGAAAAGCCTCAAAGTTTGTTTGGGCTTTAAGTGAAAAATTGCAATTAAACCATGTGCTTTATGAAAAAAAGGCTCAAATGGAAAAATAAATGCGTAAAGTAACTATAACACAACAGCAATTTATAAACAAAACAATTAGAAAAAACCTACAATAGACGAAAAGCAAAGAGGTATTAATTATGCCTATCAAATTTAAAGAAGGCCTTTTATATTTCTAATTCAGCCGAACTAGCTAGGGGTTGTGGCCTAGTAGTAGTATATACTTGCCCCAGTTTTTAATTTGTCGTAAATTGTGTGCTTCACTTCAAAGAAGGCTGCACGTCACTTCTCACCTTTCGCTTCAAGTCACATGGACCTAGTTATTTTTTTGCACTTCTTTCTTTTCAAACACTGTTACTCATATATGTACTTTTTTGGTTTTGAAAGTTATCGATTAACCAACGGATACATATGCCCATTAAGGAATCCTAAAGTTAGCAAGTGACGTACTATTGAATTTTACCATATCATTCTAGGATTGCATGAACGACCCCATCTATGAATTCAAATTGTTCTATTAGTACTAGCTATAGTCTCTTTGTTCCGAGACAAACAGATTATGTTATTTTCTTTCAGACCTTTATGTGTAGTATTCAGTAGTAGTTCGTGAGTTGGTGACTCCACGTCTTGGGTAGAGGATTTCAGTATTGTGTTACCTTGAAATTACTTATCTCTATTTTGATAAAGTCTTCCGCACTTATTTAATTAAGATTATGATTTTGTTGATAAAAATTGAATATGAAATATTGCTAAAAACAGGATAGTGTGAATAAAGTGGCTTGCCTAGCTACCATGAGTAGGCTCCATCACGATCCCGATGTTGAGGGAAAATCCGGGTCGTGACAAATGCGTAGTGGAATTAACATTGGCTACGTTAAGAGCGGCATCATCAGTTATATTTGCATAATAGTTATATAATTGTTGTAAATGATTATTTAGCTCGTTCATATATATATATATATATATATATATATATATATATATATATATATATATATATATATATATATATAAGAGGGGAAAAAAAGGACTAAACAGGCACGTGTGTGATCTGTATGCAGAAATATTTCTGTTGACTGTTGCATTGTGACTTGTTGCCAATACCTTTACTTGCTCTGATATCAAGTTAAATTGTGCGAAAGGATCATCTGGAACTAGCTTAAGCTGTTACTGAGGGAATACCACAGTTACTTCATCATTTCTAATGGTGGTATAGTCATTAGTTGTGATAAAGCTTGGTTGAACTATATTGTGGTTTGTTTAGAATGGTTGGGTAAGATAACTTATTGCTTATTTTGTGACATCTTCGTTATTGTCTGAATTCACTTAGAGTTCTCTTTCTTATGCTTAGATCTTGATACAGGCTTCTTGCTTTAGGAACTGGCTTTGCCACCAAGATGATACGGGAATATGGTTTGTTGCAGCATAAGAAAGATGGAATGGAGTCGTGGAAAGTTGGAGGCGTGCAAAATTCTGTTTTTTCTTCAGAGTTGATAGATAGTAGACCTGATGAGACAGGAGATCTAGAAAGGATTCAGAAGATGGCTCACTTTCTGGAGATCATACGGAATCTGCAGTGGCGACTCGCGTACAAATGCAAAAGGCTAGGCCAAGAATTGGTATTTTTGTCCGGTCCTCCAATGTTCATTGTAATCAGCTGCTTGATGTTGATACGTATTACATCTCCTTTTATTTCATGGTCTAGGTGGATCAAGGTGACGCCGTAGGTGAGACAGATTTGTTGCAGGACGAGTCCAGGATTCTAGATGTTTCTGCTGATGTCTTATCTCTGGAGGCATCAAACCAAAAGGGTCTGATTCCTGCTTCTGAGATGGAAAGAAACAATGGTGAAGCCCTTGCTTTGATGCCCGTGGATGCATTTGATTCCAAAAACGTTTCTGCTTTGAACGCTATTGAGGCACCATCTTTAATATCTGAAGGAAATTCTATGAAAAGAGTTTTTTCCTTAGAAAATCCAAAGGATATGATTGCACGGTGGGAGATAGATAATTTGGATGTGAAAACAGTTGTCAAAGACGCTATACTTTCTGGTCGTCTTCCTCTGGCTGTTCTTAAGCTCCATCTTCATCGTTCAAGGGATTTAATGTCAGATCAGGAAAATCAGGATACATTCAATGAAGTTCGTGAAGTTGGAAGAGCTATTGCTTATGACTTGTTCCTGAAGGTATATCTTTTCCTAATGTTCATTTCAAAAAGATATTATATGTCTAATGAGTTAGCTACCATTCATGATCAGGGTGAGACTGGACTTGCTGTAGCAACACTTCAAAGGCTGGGGGAAGACATTGAAACCAGCCTGAAACAGTTGGTTTTCGGCACTGTTAGGAGATCTCTACGGATGCGAATTGTTGAAGTCATGAAAGGACTCGCGTATCTTGGACCACATGAGTGGCAAATTTTAGAGAAGATCTCACTTATCGAGGTAGGTGGAATTATTGTTACTAAAGTTCCTGTAACTGTCTCTATGGGTCTAGATTGTAGTAGAATTTTGAGCTGACGGTTTGTTTTTGCACAAAGAGGGTTTATCCTTGCAGCAGTTTCTGGAGTACCTTCTTTTGTCGGCACAAAGAGTTCAAGGGAGTATCAAATGGAAATGCAACAGAGGAAATAAAACTGCAGTTGTTGGCTCCATTAGGCAGAGACCTAGTTATTGCCTGCGGTGAACTTGATGGAGTTGTGTTGGGTTCATGGATAAATGTCAACGAACAACCAAATGCTCCTGAAGCTGACGATGATAGTACTCATTCTAGCTACTGGAGTGCTGCTGCTGTGTGGTTTGATGCCTGGGATCAGAGAGTTGTTGATTGTGTAAGTAACTTTAATTGTTGCTTCCAGAAAATTGCTGTTTATTGAAAGGGGTGTCAAGTGGGCGGGTTGGGTCAAAATTTGGACCACTGAAAGTGGGTTGAGTCATTCATCCCGTCCAAACTATGCTTGAGTTAAGATGGATTGGGTCAACTTGGGCTAAATAATTTGTCATAATCTTACCTTCCCAACTCAAAACCATCTTCTTTGCTTGTTTATTCGTCTTTTATAATTTGCTTAATTACCAAATCAAACTAAAACATCTTTTCTTTATTGACAGAAATAGTGGATTAAACTGGAGAGACACTTCTTTTTCTACTTTCTACTGAAGCTTTGTTTTGGGTCAAATTGAGTTTCATGAATTATTCCTGACTCAACCCACCCATATTTCAGCGGGTTGGGCGGGTGTATATTTATATAGGTCGAATTTAACACCCCTATTTATGGGACAATAATTTTAAATTATCTACTGTAACTCTTCCTCTCTGTGATTGTTATGTTATGATTCACCTCATGTGGAAGTATAAACTTAAGCTGTTGAGAAAAGAATGGAAATATCTAATCTATTAGGTCCTAGAAACTGCCCTTGATGTTAAGGCTAGATTATTTTGGATGTACCTTGTGCTTAGAATGTGATGACAATTGGTAACGGTGTGTCTTCAACTCAGCACCTTGGCTAGCCCTGCTATCTTGTTAGATTATGTGGCTACACTTTTATTTGAAACCTTATGTTATTAGTTAGTTAGGGAAGAGGGTTTTTGTTAGATAGTTATATGTAAATAGTGCTAGTCCCATATGTAGTAGGAGTAGAATATGTCTAGTCCCATATCTAGTAGGAGTAGAATAAGTATTATATATAAGGCTCATTGTATCATTGTTAATAGAATAAATTTTTTTCTCATACCTTCTCACATGGTATTAGAGCTTTAGTGAGAAAATTATCACTATGCGTCATTCCAACGACATCTGTGAAGAAAGATCTCATGGCCGTGCAATTTGCGGAAACTCGTATTGTTCCCAGGGTTCATCACTGCTACAGTGGTACTGTGCATATAGCAATACCACCATGAAACCCTTGTGCGACGAAACCCCAAAAATCCCAATCCCATCGGAACAGAAAAGTCAGTCACCATCAATCTTTCCGTTGACGACTCAAGATTGATTTGCGTTATCTCCTCATCGGTATGTGAAAACCAACATTACCATCTTGTTCGGAAAAGTCAGGCGATAAAACCCCCACGCGCCACCAGTACTAGGGTTCCAACGAGGTACAATAACTTTTCCAGCGTGCGTGAGCTATTCCGGCCACTTTTTGACAAAACTTCTTCCGAAAAACTTACTCGTCCAATGATCCCGAGCCTACCCATATAAATTATATCAAATTTTGATAACTATTTTTTCCGGTGTGAACAATGATTTCCCGCGTGTGAACAGTAATTTCCAGAAAGTTCTCTATTTTTTGGTGGTGTTTTAGAACCTATTTTATAGTGTGGAATTCGGCCTCATTTGTTTGCACTTAATGGAGGTCTGTATAATTAAGATCTGTAACAGAGACTTAATTTTATTGAGATGCTATCACATATTCATTATTAAATGCCGCCATCGGCTACCATTATCAACTATCACCATGCCACCACCACCACCCTACTCAGCCTCAATCACCACCACCACGCCACCATCATCCTCAATGATAGCCGCCACCATTATCGACCATCATCATCCACCATCCCACCACTTCGACAACCATCATTCTCACTCACAATCAACACTTATCCACCTCAACTACCACAACCAACTACCTCGCCACCATTAACAATCACAGCCGGCACCGCCTATCTTTATAACCTACCACCACCTTCCTCAATCATAAACCACCATCCCGCCAGTATTAACTATCACCTAAGTTGCTCCGACAATTCAGTTTAGGTGCCGCACCCGTGTCGACACGACGCTAGTATGGGTGTGGGTATGGGATCCGTACCGGATATGGTCAAACACTTTTGGGTACTTTGACCACAACGGAATGAAAAATTTGATACAAGATATAATTTGATTCCCGAATTCAGAACCAAAACTAGGATAAAATTTGAAGAAAATAACATACCTTATCTACGATATTAATCCATTACTTATTTACAACTTGAGAATAAAAAAGATATACACACTTTACAAGCTATGCTAAGTATTCCACTAAATTTCTAACAAATTTAGAGATATTTTTATTTTTTTATTTTTTTGAATTAATTTTAGCCGGATCCCCGCACCCGTATCCACACTAGGATCCATATCCCCGAATCTTAGAATTTTGCATCTTGAAGGACCCGACCTTTAGATCCGCACCCGTGTCGGACACCCGAACCCGTGTCCGAGCAACTTAGACTATCACCACCCACCACCACCATCATCAATCGTAATTGTCACCACTACCAATCACTACTAGCTACTAGCATGAACCAACATCATCAACCAAAACTACCACCAACCACCGCCTTTATTCGGCATTCGCCTGTTAGCCTTCACCACCAACAACTATCATATTTTCAAAAACTATATATATTTTATTGATAGAATATTAAAGTTTTTTCAAATAAAGATAACTTTTGATGCATTCAGACGTTGAAAATCAAACAGTCTTAATTTTTAGTATTCTGATTTTAATACGCATCTTAATATATTCAGATATGTATTCAGATTGAGATATCTTAATCTTAATACATCTTGATATTCAGATGTGTATTCAGATTCAGACATCTTAATCTTAAACAAAACAAATAAGGCCTTAGTCTCACTATTTTCAAATTTTTCTGGCGACTTTTTGGCCAACTTCTTTTTATCCGCAACCACCTGGTTTTGTTACTCGTGAGGAGTCTAGGAGCCTTGTATATCGAAGATCAGCTTGCAGATATTTTCACCTAGTGCCTTATGAGTTCTCGTATTAGTTAGATACGTAGCAAGCTCTACTTATGTTTCTGTGTTCCGGTTTGAGGGGGAATGTAGGATAGTTATGTGTAAATAGTCCTAGTCCCATATGTGTAGGAGTACAATATGTCCTAGTCCCATATGTAGTAGGAGTAGAATATGCATTATATATAGCGCTCATTGTATCATTGTTAATAAAATAGATTTTTCTCCCGTGCAAGTTTTCATTAATTAGGTTTTTGACAAAATTTTTGAGTATGTATATATTACATGTATGTATGTGTGTTGTATGTTGTATCTTTTTTTCCATTTTGAATTATGTAGAGTGGAAAACGTTGAGACTTGAGAGGACTTAGGTTACTTTACATGCAATTCCTAATTTGGATGTTTCCCTTAACTGGAACTTGAATCCAAGCATCGACACTAAGATTGAAGGCCTTAATTATAGACAATCACTTCTACAGTCAGAGCCACAAGCTTGTTTTTCATTGTTATTTTCTCGCTGTCCCTGGTGATACTACTCAAAAGTCAGAGCCACAAGCTTGTTTTTCATTGTTATTTATGATCTTTTAGCTGTACTCCTTTTCAAGTCTCTCATTTGTACTTCTCTTTGACTTGATGTCAGATCATGATGTGGATGCCTTTCAATGCTGGCCTTTTACCAGATCATTGCTTGATATATAATCATTTAAGTGACTTGTTTTTACATTCCTCGAAATGTGCACTTGTTAGCAATTTAGTTCACTGGCCAATCTTGGTAGCAGTTCTCCACATTCCAAGTGCTTTCTGCACCTAGCAAAGTCTTGTAATTTAAGTTAATGTACTCCTACTTGTCAAACTAATTAATTAACATGATGGTTCATTTATGAGAAAGAAGCTAGATTTGCTACACATGAATATGAAAAAATCTTTGGAGCAAAGATTCACTCATATCATACCCATAGAATTTAAATATTCAGGTAAAGTTTCTGTATAGTTTGAAAAATCTAATACTGCTACCTTGAAACAGGAATTCTGATTTGCCCTTGTGTTTTCCATTTAACATGTTATTTTCTTTGAAAACATATCTTGATTCAAATGAATTGTCATAATACGAGTTAGCTACTCTTTACTGGCAGAATTTTGACATTTACTAATTGGATCCTTTCATTCGAAGGACACTGCACCTTTGTCTGTTCGATTAACAGCTTGTCAACTTCTTATTGTTATTTTTAAAGAATGACAAGCACTCAAAAGATGAGTCAACTAATCTCAGTCATCCCAAGCATTCTTTGCTGGCCAGGAACTAGAGCCAAGGGGTCCCAATGCAGGAAGCTACTCCTCTTCTGCAGCCTCCATCCTTAATGGCTCGGAAAATGAAGCTTGAATATTATAGAATCAAATTGTTTTTCTTTTATTTTGATCATTTCTTTGATCCTGTTGATTGTATCATATCCGTTTTTTATTTTCATTATTCCATCTTGAGTTTAGGTGATCTTAGTGTTTAGTAAAACTTCTTTGCTGGCAATAAACATAATCTTATTTGCTGACAGATAGTGCTGGATCAACCTTTCCTTATGGGGGTCAATGTTTTATGGGAGTCACAACTTGATTACCACATTCGCCATAGTGATTGGTTGGATGTTTCAAGACTTCTAGAGGTAATTCCATCATATGCATTAACCAGTGGAAGCCTCAGTGTCAGTTTGGATGGTGTAAGCTCTTCACCAGGTGACGAATATCTTCAGAAACCTCATGACTGTGGCAGTTACATATATTCTCTTGAAGAGGTGGATGCTGTTTGCATGAATGTACCGAGTGTCCAAATTTTTAGGTTTTCTGCTTACAGCATGTGCTCCACGTGGTTGCTAATGCTTATGGAGCGAGAACTTGCTAGGAAATTTATTTTTCTGAAGGATTACTGGGGAGCTACTGCTGATATTGTAGCTCTTCTGGCACAGTCAGGTTTTATTCGTGATGTGCATAAATCTTTACCGATGGATGAGCTGGCTGAGAGCTGGTCAGACTCTGTACTAGATATTAGTGATGCTAGAACTCATCCACATTCCATCGAAGCATTTCATAAGGTTATTGTTCACAACTGTTCACAGCACAACTTGCTGAATTTCCTGGATCTTTACCTTGACCACCACAAATTGGCTTTAGATCATGAATCAGTTTCCTGGATGCAGGATGCAACAGTGAGTAAACCCAACTTATCATTGTGTAATAATATTTTGCTTTGGTTTCGGTATCATGTGTGAATTTTCTTTTATGTGAAAACCATAGAGTTTCTATTATTGGTTGTTACTTAACCATAATGGAGACCTATGTTCATTGATGGTTTCCACTTTTGAAAAGTTGAAGTGTCAAAACTGACTGTTGGAACCATGTAATATGTGATGGTCGCTTCTATATTTGTATATTTTTATGATAACTGTTGTTTATAGTATTTAGGCTTAGTGCAATTTTAGTTGGAATAAGATCAAAGCATAAATGTTAATCAAGGCTTTCCTTTATTCATGGTTGTCAAAAGACTTAATTTTCATCAAGTTACAACAATTGATTAACCTCCTCATTAATCTGATCAAATTCAGGGACTTCGACAGTAAGATAACTGGGCACAAAAAGCTGCTTGCCTTTTATATAAATTGTCATTTCAAAATGTCCACCAAAAACCTGTAAGGGAAAATGCTTCATTCACGCTCTGGGAATATATTTGCATGAGCGATTCTGTAGATGCTACTGGTATAATTGTCTTCTTTTTGCAAGCAAAGCCAAAGTTATTTTTTTTATTAATCTTGTTTCATTCATGATCATTTGTCTGAAAAAATGTTTCTTGAAACTCCTTCCTTTTAGGTACTTATAATAGCTTGTGTACTACCTTCCTTTCTATGTGGTATATAAATTATAGCTATATGAAAATACTAGTGGGAGATCAAACAAGAAATTGGTCTCAAGTTCATTTGACCAGCAGACGCCTAATTACGTGTCGATGCAACTTCCGTTTGCATCTTGCTCCACTGAGGCCTTTTATGCCCTGTCATCCCGAAAAGCATTTTATTATGCATCGTCTCTAGTTGCTGATTTCCTTTAAAAAGATCTATTGGTTTATAGTGCTATATATTTTCCTTGTGAACTATCTTTTTGTGTGTTTTGACAGTCCAATTCACTATCCTTTTGGTTTTCCTTCTATATGATCACCAGGGAGATAACCAATGGGCAAAATGGTTGCTCTTACAAAGGGTCAAGGGAAAAGAGTATGAAGCGTCATTCTCTAATGCCCGCGCTGTTGTATCACATAATTTGGTTGCTGGTAACAGTTTCAGCACTATGGAGATAGAAGACATAATACATACTGTTGATGACATTGCGGAAGGAGCAGGAGAAATGACAGCTTTAGCCACATTGATGTATGCTCCAATTCCGATTCAAGATTGCTTGAGCAGCGGTAGTGTTAACAGGCTCTATAGTTCTGCACAGTGTACATTGGAGAATCTTAGGCCATTCCTCCAGCGTTTCCCTACTTTGTGGCGTGCACTAACTGCGGCATGTTTTGGACAAGATCCAACTTGCAGCATTATAGGTCCTAAACCGAAATGTGAGTAGCTACTTCACTACTAAATCTGCTGGCCGCCTTTAAGGACCTCAAGCAGTTCTCCAATGCAGTGTTGTCAAATACGCGCTTAAAGCGCGCTTAAGCCCTGGAGCGAGGCTTGGAACATGTTGACGCTATGCCTCGCTTTGCGGGCGCTTCAATGTCGCATCAAGGCTCTAAGTCATACTTTTCCTTGCCAATGAGTGTGATCTTGAAAAGGCTACACTAAACAATTGATATTTCACTTTATCGTTTTTTTTTTCCGATTTTTTTGTCCATATGTTTGTTATTCATACTTATAATTATTGGTCTTGGACTACATATACATATCTTTACTCTTTCTCACAACTTTTTTCATTAAAGCCCTCACTCTATTTGCGCTTTGCGCTTAAAGCCCCAGTGGGCCTTAGAGCATTTTTGTGCTTTTCGCCTTTGATAACCTTGCTCCAATGATGGCAGTTTAAGTGTTTATCACATAGGCCTAACCAAAGTTGCACCTGTTTCTGATTATGACCTTTTCCTTATTAACTATATGTCTTCTGCAGTATTTGGATATTCTGATTTATTAGACTATTTGAATTGGCGCGAGAGTGTGTTCTTCTCTTCGGCACATGATACGTCACTCTCACAGATGCTTCCATGCTGGTTCCCTAAGACTGTCCGGAGATTAATTCAGCTTTATGTACAGGTTGTGTATGATCCTTAATCATCATTTAACTTAATTCCTTGCTCTTTCTTAAGATTTCATGGGATGGAAATTGCAATGTAGGATCTCCAACGACTTTACACTATGGAGATACTAGTCTCTCTTTTGCAGTTACTAAGTTAACTATAAGGTTACTCTAACGATCAGTCCATTCATTCTTGGTTGTGATCATGTTCTTTCTGTAATGGCAGGGCCCACTTGGTTGGCAATCAATTGCAGATTTGCCGGTGGGTGATCCCTCTCTTCTAAGGGACATTGTTCCCTCTGACATCAGCCCCTTGTCCTGGGAAGTTGCCATCCAGAAACACATTGAGGAGGAGCTGTATGATTCTTCATTAAAGGTAAGTAATGCTTCTGTGATCATTCACTAATGTCAAGCTTTGAGATACTGTCTTTTCGTGTCTCGTTTCCTTATCTATAATTGTGGTTGTTGAAGACATAATTAAGTAAACATAAGTCTGCTTTCTCTAACAGCTTAAGCTTTTAGATGAAAATGGTCACACTTAAAGGCATGTTTAATCCTTGAAGCAGCTCAAGATAGTTGTTGTGTGTCGCTTAACTGGCCATCTAGTGCGGGCACTACTCTCACCTCAATGTCTATGGGCTCTATCTTCAAGAGAGACAACACTAAACAATAAAGATAAATCGATTTGTTAATTTATGAGGAAGCTTTTTGGATGAATTTAGTTGTAATTATGGTTTGAAATTTAAATTTTGGAAAGTTAATCACTAACTGAGTTAAAAATTTAAAATAGTTTTTCCTTATCAAGAAATTTAAAATGGGTTTTGAACTTGCTGGCTGGTTATTACTTATGTATGCTGATTAATTTTGATGTTTTAAAGTTTTGTCCATATAATTTTTGTTAGTTTTGGGAGTATTATGTATAGATATTATTTAGAATCAACGAGAGAGATATTGTTGTAGAAGAATAAAAGGGAGATCCAGAATTGTAACAACTATAGGGGTATCAAGTTGCTTAGCCATACTATGAAAGTGTGGGAGAGGGTGGTGGAAGTGTTGGTGAGGAGGTCAGTGTCTATATCCAAGAACCAATTCAGATTCATGCCCGGTCGTTCAACTACGGAAGCTATCCATCTTATTAGGAGGTTGATGAAACAGTACAAGGATAGGAAGAAGGATTTGCACATGGTGTGTATTGACATAGAGAAAACGTATGACAAGGTCCCTAGGGAGGTTCTTTGGAGATACTTGGAGGTAAAAAGGTGTTCCGGTAGCATATATTAAGGTGATTAAGGACATGTATCATGGAGCTAAGACTCGAGTTAGGACATTCGAAGGAAACTCAAAGCATTTTCTAGTTGTTACGAGGGTTACACCAAGGTTCGGTACTTACCCCGTTCTTATTTGCACTAGCGATGGATGCACTAACACATCATATTCAAGGGGTGGTGTCGTGGTGTATGTTATTTGCCGATGATATAGTTCTGATTGATGAGACACAAGGCGGTGTTGACGAGAGGTTTGGAGGTTTGGAGACAGACCCTTGAGTCTAAAGGTTTCAAGTTGAGTGACAAAGACAGGATACTTAGGGTGCAAGTTCAACGATGCGAGGAAGGAAGCAGCATGGACGTAAGGCTTGATTCACAAGTTATCCCCAAGAGAAGAAGTTTCAAGTATCTTGGGTCAGTTATTTAGGGGAATGGGGAGATCAACGAGGATTTCACACATAGTATATGCGCAAGCTGGATAAAATTGAGGTTAGCATGTGGCGTCTTGTGTGACAAGAAGGTGCCACCATAACTTAAAGGTAAGTTCTATAGAGCGGTGGTTAGACCGGCCATGTTGTATGAGGCAGAGTGTTGGCCAGTTAAGAATTCTCGTATATAGAAGATGAAAGTAGCAGAATTGAGGATGTTGAGATGGATGTGCGGGCACACTAGGTTGGATAAGATTAGGAACGAAGATATTCGGGCGAAGGCGGACGTAGCTCCTTTGGAAGACAAAATGCGGGAAGCAAGGCTTAGATGGTTACGGCAGTGCAAAGAGGCACCCTTGATACCCCGGTTAGGAGGTGCGAGCGGTTGGCCTTGGCGGTTTTGAGGAGAGGTAGAGGCCGCTCTAAGAAGTATTGAGGAGCGGTGATTAGGCAGGACATGGCGCGATTCCAGCTCACTGAGGACATGACCCTTGATAGGAAGATGTGGAGGTCGAGCATTACAGTTGTAGATTAGGAGGTAGTTGGGCGTTTTTCTACTCCGTATGGAGTATAAGGCTAGTCTGTTAGTGTCTTGTTTTCGTATGCTAGTGA
>JASVEL010006203.1:0-5000 GCA_032618575.1 Nicotiana noctiflora
CACATTACAGTACTTGTATGCTTCTAGCCGGAATTTTATTAAAAATGGGAGCGTATGGATTAATTCGAATCAATATGGAATTATTACCTCATGCCCATTCTATACTTTCTCCTTGGTTGATGATAATAGGTACAATACAAATAATCTATGCAGCTTCAACATCTCTTGGCCAACGGAATTTAAAAAAAAGAATAGCCTATTCCTCTGTCTCTCATATGGGTTTCATAATTATAGGAATTAGTTCTCTAACCGATACGGGACTTAATGGAGCCCTTTTACAAATAATATCTCATGGATTTATTGGTGCTGCACTTTTTTTCTTGGCGGGAACGACTTATGATAGAATCCGCCTTGTTTATCTTGACGAAATGGGCGGAATAGCTATTCCAATGCCAAAAATGTTCACGATGTTCAGTAGCTTTTCGATGGCTTCCCTTGCATTACCAGGTATGAGTGGTTTTGTTGCCGAATTGATAGTATTTTTGGAATAATTACCGGCCAAAAATATCTTTTAATTCCAAAAATACTAATTACTTTTGTAATGGCAATTGGAATGATATTAACTCCTATTTATTCATTATCTATGTCACGCCAGATGTTCTATGGATACAAGCTATTTAATGCCCCGAAGGATTCTTTTTTGATTCTGGACCGCGAGAGTTATTTCTTTCGATCTCCATCTTTTTACCCGTAATAGGTATTGGTATATACCCCGATTTCGTTCTTTCATTAGCAGTTGACAAGGTCGAAGTTATTCTATCTAATTTTTTTTATAGATAATTTGGATGACTGAAATAAAAAAACCTATGTTTGTTTTGAAAAACATTCTTGGACAATGAAAAAAGAAGACTTTTTTCTTCTCTTAACTCTTAAGTTAAGTAAAAACAATGAAATTGAACTACATATGGTAGAAAACCGTGTGAATCATCAATACAATATTTGATTCACACGGTCCGCACGCTGGTTCATACAATGCGCCGCCCGCTCTTGTATTTGTAATAACTTGTCTTGAATTCAATTAAATGTTGATGGAAAAGAACCATAACTATGTAACCCTATTCCTAAAAGATTGACCCCAAAATAGCATATCCAAATTATAAGAAAGCCTATAGACGCTACAATTGCAGAATTTGCACCCCGCAAATTTCTATTTGTTCGAGTATGTAAATAAATTGCAAATACGATCCAAGTAATAAATGCCCAAGTTTCTTTTGGGTCCCAATTCCAATACGACCCCCACGCTTCATTAGCCCATACCGCTCCCGAAAGGATTCCTATGGTTAAAAAAGTAAATCCTAAACTAATAACCCGATAACTCCAATAATCCAATTGTTGAATCAATTGGGACCTGTAATAATTTTTAGCAGAAAAAAAGAAGTATTTTGTAAAACATTTTCACCCAAGAAAAATGACTCGTTTAAAAAACCATTGCTCTTATAAAAAAGCTGTCTGTTTTTTCGAAATGTAATCACTAGAAGTGCTACTGATAATAATGATCCACATAAAAGAGCTGCATAGCCCAATATCATCATACTTACGTGCATTATTAACCACTCGGATTGAAGAGCAGGTACTAATATTACAGATTGGTGTATTTCAGTTAAAATACCTGACGTAGCAAAGCCTTGGGTAAAAATAGCACTAGGGCCAGTTATTTTACTTAAAATTAAAACATTTTTTTTGAAATACGGAATTATATGAATAAGGGAGAAACTCCATGAAAGGAAAATTAATGATTCATATAAATCGCTTAGTGGGAAATGTCCAGAAGAAATCCAACGAGTAACTAATAATCCTGTTATAGAGAAAAAAGTAACTATTATGCCCTTTTCTGCTGAATCGTATAGTTTTACGATTTCATCGACTAAAAGGGTTATCAAATGAATTGTAATTACAATTGAAACGATCGAAAAGGAAATGTGAGTTAATATATGCTCTAAGATTGAAAATATCATAAAAAATCTTAAAAAAGAAGAGTCCCTTAATTACATAATTCTAAAAAGGAAATCGGGAATTGAATTCATTATAAGATCTATTTATCCTTTTTAGAAGATGGTATGCCGCCACTCGGACTCGAACCGAGATGCATTAGCACTGCTTCCTAAGAGCAGCGTGTCTACCAATTTCACCATAGCGGCCTGTCTTGAACTCATAATAGCCTATGAATAAGCAATCGTCGAGATTGAGGAAGCTATTTTAGTTTAGTAATGATTCAAATGGATCAATAACAATCAAAAGTTGTTCAAATAGGAATTTGAAGTTGAAGGTTCATTATTTTAGATTTGAGTTTAGAGTCTTAGTTTTTTTTATTTAACCTGGGACTTTCCTATATTTTATGCTTTCCTAGAATTGAACTCTTGTAACTAAACCGTTCTATACTCAATTAAGGAATAGAGTTCCAAAATTTTATGTTTTCATTGTTTAATCAGCTATTTCCTATTTATTTTATTTCAGAAATCTAAAACAAAAAATGGATTTTGAAGACAAAATAGAAAGAAAAGAACCTATTTTGCATGGCTCAAAATTGACAACCAGTCATACAGAATTTCATTAAGCAATTTTCTCTATTGGGTTAAGGACAAGATATACATGGGGATCTATATAATAATTCAGAGAAAATAAAGAGTTAGAAAGTTAGACAAAACAAAAAGGTTTCAAAATAGAATCAATTAGTTTCAATGAGTTCTTAACTTTCACTAAGTTTAACTAAAGATTTTTATATACGTTCTTCTATAGATATGGAAATAGAATGGAAATATAGAATTTTTTTTAATGGAATTCTGTAAATAGGTCGATGGGGAAAATGAAACTCCCCACCTTGGAATAGAAATGATGTTTACTCTTTTGTCAATAAAAAAGTTATTATTCAGTAAATAGAGGATTTCCTAATTCTATTATTTTATCTATCAATCAGAAAAGCGAAGCGAGTTCCATTACGTATTGATTGGTGAGCTAATCAATATCAAATATGAAAGGGAAATCATGAAATTATTCAATTAGATAATAATTGAATAATTTAAGAATAATTGAATTCTTTTTTCAAGTTTATTCAAATTATTCGAACGTTTTATTACTTATTTATTTTTGTTTGGCGTACAAAAAAACTTTTTGAATTCCCGGTAGAAAGAGATTTCGCTAACGAAAAAGCCTTTAATGCTATCGAATATCCCTTCCTTTTCCAAATATTTTTACGAATACGCTTTTTTGATGTCGAAGTGCGTTTTTTTGGAACTGCCATTTAGAAATAAAAAAATTACTTATTGTTATAGCTGGATGTGAAAGACATCTATTGTGCAAAACGAATTCTTTTTACTACTATTTATTTTCGAGCTAATAGTGTCGTCCTAAAATAAAACATTATCGAGATAGGCAAAAGATGTGTGAAAATTGAATAATACTGAAAATAAAAAAAGAGGGTCAATATGTGTGTGTTTTTTTTTTTTCAAGTTTTTCTATTCCATAAAACATTCATAATTGTAAAAAAAAAGGTTCTCTATTGACTGGTATCTTTATTTCACATTATTTTTGATTCATAAAATCTATACCTATAGAATTTGCTAATCGGCTGTTCTGTAGAAAGGAAATTAGTTGAACTTAATAAAAATAAAAAAGAAAATAAAGAATCCAAAAAATACTCGATTTCTATTTATGGTTCCACATTTCATTTACATGCAATAAAATACCTCGAAAGGTTTAAAGATAAGAACCGCATTTTTACTTCATGAAATGAAAAACTTGAATCCCCGTTCGATTCACTGGTCAAACTTGGAGAAAAATAGGCCTATTTCAAAAGAGACTAGTAATTAATCCCTTTCATATCATTTGACCAATTGTAACTTCTTGATTTCAATAGTTGAAGTATTTAGCAAAGACTCAGAATAAGTAAGAATAGAAAATTCGATTTAAGTTTTAAATTAGTTTAAGTTAGTCCATATTTTGACTTTTTATTGACTCCTTTCAAAAGAGGTAAGATCCGGTGAATCGGAAACAATTAATTAAGAATTCAAAACTTTTTTATGGAACAGACATATGAATATGCGTGGATCATACCTTTCATTCCACTTCCAGTCCCTATGTTAATAGGAGCGGGACTTATTCTTTTTCCAACGGCAACAAAAAATTTTCGCCGTATGTGGGCTTTTCAGAGTGTTTTATTGTTAAGCATAGTCATGGTTTTTTCAATCTACCTGTCTATTCAGCAAATAAATAGCAGTTCTTTTTATCAATATGTATGGTCTTGGATCATCAATAATGATTTTTCTTTAGACTTCGGATACTTGATCGACCCACTTACTTCTATTATGTCAATATTAATCACTACTGTTGGAAGTATGGTTCTTATTTATAGTGATAATTATATGGCTCATGATCAAGGCTATTTGAGATTTTTTGCTTATATGAGTTTTTTCAGTACTTCCATGTTGGGATTAGTTACTAGTTCGAATTTGATACAAATTTATATTTTTTGGGAATTGGTTGGGCTGTGTTCCTATCTATTAATAGGATTTTGGTTTACACGACCTGTTGCGGCAAATGCTTGTCAAAAAGCGTTTGTAACTAATCGTGTAGGGGATTTTGGTTTATTATTAGGAATTTTAGGTTTTTATTGGATAACAGGGAGTTTCGAATTTAGGGATTTATTCGAAATATTCAATAACTTGATTTATAATAATGAAGTCGATTTTTTATTTGTTACTTTATGTGCTGTTCTCTTATTTGCCGGTGCAGTTGCTAAATCCGCCCAATTCCCCCTTCATGTATGGTTACCTGATGCCATGGAGGGGCCTACTCCCATTTCGGCTCTTATACATGCTGCTACTATGGTAGCGGCGGGAATTTTTCTTGTAGCTCGGCTTCTTCCTCTTTTCAGAGTTATACCTTACATAATGTATTTGATCTCGGTTATAGGAATAATAACAGTATTATTAGGAGCTACTTTAGCTCTTGCTCAAAAAGATATTAAGAGAGGTTTAGCCTATTCCACAATGTCTCAATTGGGT